>JBBGZY010001240.1:1577500-2053700 GCA_037952925.1 Lithobates clamitans
TTACAAGGAGCAGATAAAAGGTCCAGAGTTCATTTCAAGTGTGCTATTTGCATTTGGAATCTGTTGCTGTAAACTCTCAATATGAGATCCAAAGAGCTTTTACTATCAGTGAAGCAAGCCATCATTAGGCTGAAAAAACAAAACGAACCCATTAGAGAGATAGCAAAAACATTAAGTGTGACCAAATCAACTGTTTGGAACATCCTTAAAAAGAAAGAACGCGCAGGTGAGCTCAGCAACACCAAAAGACCCGGAAGACCACGGAAAACAACTGTAGTGGATGACCGAAGAATTCTTTCCCTGGTGAACAAAACACCCTTCACAACAGTTGGCCAGATCCAGAACACAATCCAGGAGGTAGGTGTATGTGTGTCAAAGTCAACAATCAAGAGAAGACTTCACCAGAGTGAATACAGAGGGATCACCACAAGTTGTAAACCATTGGTGAGCCTCAAAAACAGGAAGGCCAGATTAGAGTTTGCCAAACAACATCTAAAAAAGCCTTCACAGTTCTGGAACAACATCCTATGGACAGATGAGACCAAGATCAACTTGTACCAGAGTGATGGGAAGAGAAGAGTATGGAGAAGGAAAGGAACTGCTCATGATCCAAAGCATACCACCTCATCAGTGAAGCATGGTGGTGGTAGTGTCATGGCGTGGGCATGTATGGCTGCCAATGGAACTGGTTCTCTTGTATTTATTGATGATGTGACTGCTGACAAAAGCAGCAGGATGAATTCTGAAGTGTTTTGGGCAATATTATCTGCTCATATTCAGCAAAATGCTTCAGAACTCATTGGACGGCACTTCACAGTGCAGATGGACAATGACCCAAAGCATACTGTAAAAGCAACCAAAGAGTTTTTTAAGGGAAAGAAGTGGAATGTTACGCAATGGCCAAGTCAATCACCTGACCTGAATCCGATTGAGCATGCATTTCACTTGCTGAAGACAAAACTGAAGGGAAAATGCCCCAAGAACAAGCAGGAACTGAAGACACATGCAGTAGAGGCCTGGCAGAGCATCACCAGGGATGAAACCCAGCGTGATGGTGATGTCTATGCCTTCCAGACTTCAGGCTGCAATTGACTGCAAAGGATTTGCAACCAAGTATTAAAAAGTGAAAGTTTGATGGATGATTGTTAATCTGTCCCATTACTTTTGGTCCCTTAAAAAGTGGGAGGCACATATACAAACCATTGTAATTCCTACACCGTTCACCAGATTTGGATGTAAATACCCTCAAATTAAAGCTGAAAGTCTGCAGTTAAAGCACATCTTGTTCATTTCATTTCATATCCATTGTGGTGGTGTATAGAGCCAAAAAGATTAGAATTGTGTTGATGTCCCAATATTTATGGACCTGACTGTATATATTGATTTATTTTATGTATTGATGAAAACCACCTCCCTACTTATTTCACATAGACAGAATTTTATCAACTCCAGTTAATGAAAGATGCTAATTGTCTATTATGCACTTTCTTTCTTCCAAAAGACAATGGACAATAATACAACACATGGATGGTCACCCAACATGGACAATAAAACAATCTATAAACCTTTCCCAACTCCCAAGGCGATATCATCTATGCTTCTTCTATTAACATTTTGTCTTTGGATTGATTGTGAATTCCTTGTATCTTTGGGTTCTTTGGTTCAGGATGAGAAGAACGGTAAACACAACCTGGTTCCTTCACCTAATTTTGACCAACTTCTTTTTCACGATCTTCACACCCTTCTTTGCTGTGTATTTCATGATGAGACCGCACTTGGATAATTAGCCTTGACCGGTACTGCTTGGTGTTTCACCATCATTGGCACAGACAACATATGAACCCTTGCAAGGCTTCTCTTATCTGTGCAGCATTGTGGACATTCACTCTTTTATTCATTTCTCCTTACCAAGTATTTCATCATGTAAAATATAAGAATAACATTGCTATTTGCTACAATGACTACACCCTTTCTGGCAAGTTGGATGAACAACAGATCAAATGGTCCTTGTTTAGTTTCCGACTGCTTGTGGGATTATATTAAATCCTTTATGCATAATCACAATTTGTTATCTCAGCATTTTTATCAAGATGAACAGAGAAAACCTGACTAGGTCTACCAGACCATACAAGGTAATATCTACTGCGATCCTGTCCTTCTTTTTGTCCTGGACCCCTTACCATGTGTGGTATGGAATGAATGTGTAGCCCAGCAAGTTCCCTGAGGCAATACTTACAAATTCTGACAGTTTTATGTACATGTATCAACTTCTGCCTTCCTCCAATACTATACCTGTTCATTGTAGAAAGCTTCAAAAACATTTTCAGAAAGTCTTTGGTGGCTTTAATTGAATTTGTTCTTATTGAAACCAACTCCACGGCAAACAGGAATCTTGAAGAATGGAAAGAACAGCAAAGAACAAGCTTTGTAGTTGTAAACAATGTAAAAGAAGAAAGCTCTTGAACCCAAATCTGAATGAGTTTGGTGTGCACGCAGACATTTTTGGGAGCCTTAGCCTCCTTGATTGTCCAGGCTGGAATGACATAACCCCCACACTTGGAAGTGTATATATCCCCATGCCTGGTATATTTTTTTTAATTTAGGCTACGTGAATCCCAATTTGGCTGCAAAAGTGGGCTACATGTACTATGTTTAGAATATTGTCTTTCCTTGCAAATTTTGATACAGGTAGAACATGAACAGCCTTATGCCCCGTACACATGGTCGGATTTTCCGACCGAAAATGTGTGATAGGACCTTGTTGTCGGAAATTCCGACCGTGTGTAGGCTCCATCACACATTTTCTATCGGATTTTCCGACACACAAAGTTTGAGAGCAGGCTATAAAATTTTCTGACAACAAAATCCATTGTCGGAATTTCCGATCGTGTGTACACAAATCCGAAGCACAAAGTGCCACGCATGCTCAGAATAAATAAAGAGATGAAAGCTATTGGCTACTGCCCCGTTTATAGTCCCGACGTACATGTTTTACGTCACCGCGTTCAGAATGATCGGATTTTCCGACAACTTTGTGTGACCGTGTGTATGCAAGACAAGTTTGAGCCAACATCCGTCGGAAAAAATCCTAGGATTTTGTTGTCGGAATGTCCGATCAATGTCCGACCGTGTGTACGGGGCATTGGGATACATTCACACAAGAAGGGTGATGTGAAAAGGGGCCAAAGGACACCACTGTGGGGGGGGGGGTCAGAAAATAGCACTTAGGGAGGGGGTGATTTGAAGGGGGGCCAGGGGACACTGCTGTGCAGGAAACTACGACATGAACTGGGGGACTGTGATGTAAAGGGGGGGAGTGTGATACACGGGGGGGACAACGACGATGACTGAGGACATTGACGTTAGAACGGGATTTTGATATAAGAAGAGGGAGCTGTGATGTGAAAGGTTGCACAAATATGGAAATTTTGATTCAGTAGCTCTGCTCTAATACCTGAATTTATGTTATTGAGATTCACAATAGGAAAGTCAACTATTGTGGGCATTGGTGGGAAACACTTTCAAACTAGCCATAGACAGATTGAAATTCTGCTGGTTCTGCAGGGACCTTCGGAACTTCGATCCATCTATGGCCACTCCACAGAGGTCGATCTGACATTTGACTTCTGTCAGATGGGAATGTTGGAAGGCTTTTGCTGCAACCACCTTGCTTGAGTAGATGGAGGAATCATTTGTTCTTTTTTCTTCAACCCACTAATCTATAAAAGATGAATAAGCTATGGGCAGCCTAACCCTATCTATCATTTAATGGTCTTTGAATGAAGACACTCTTATCTGATGTAATTTTTCCCGTTGTAGATTCATATCTAAACGTTTATTGCATAAGCAAGATGTAGTGATAACAATGTTTCTTGTGAATCATAAGTTGTGATGATAAGATTTCAGTTTATAAAAATATTGATCCCTTTGATTGCAGGCTTTACTATACATTGGCAACTAAGTAAAAAAATAAAAATAAAACAATGTAAATAGCAAAAAAACACACAGTATACATAGTTGTAATTAACAATTATGTGGCCAGTATTGACACAATACATCGGACCCAAATACTAAGGAGTAAGAATATATATTTGTAAGCAAAAATTAAATCCAAAATGACAAATAAAATTAAAAATAATTAAAAAAGATGACATTAATAATAAAAGATAGAAAATAATTATAATTGATGATAATAAATACCAAAACAAAAAATTAAAAAAACGTTTAGGAACTTTAGACACAAGTCTAGGAATATTCACATTATGGGTAAGTATAAAGTACATTTTTACACTGTCCAAACTACCCGATACAACGCCACGCCACCTCCCTGGGTTAGGGGATGAGGAGACCATTAAGGGTATTGGTGTAAACATAAATATACCAACCATTTACAGTTTAAAAGAGCTTATTTATTATTGTTTTTACATAGTTATGAATCTTCACTATTGGTGTTAGCAGGCCATGTGTTTCTTTTGGCAATTACTTTGGTGCCCGGATAGAATCTGCTGAGTTTTGTAGCCCCACCAACATTTGCCTATCTAAGTAGAGATATTACATATCCCCCTAGGCACAAAGGAGCAAGAGCGCTCTGAAACGCGTTACCACCCCCCCTTGCTGTAGGACCTCCCCTGGTGTGACGTCATGTCCGTTTGTGCGTTCCATGGTGGATTCTGCTACTCCCTGGTTTGGCTCCTGAGCGCCTCCCAGGCAGCTGACAGCCACAGGACACTATTGCAACACAAGTCCACATTGGCATGAGACCCCTGCTTGAGATATACTTTCGCTGATGGGCGCACTCTGTCTGTTACCATGTGAGTTGCCTACTGCTTTTATCCAGTAAAGTATGTCAATGCTGCACTTAGTTGGCGCCCCCTCTTTTGTTTGTAGTACAGAGATCCCTCCTATCTCTTGGTGGAGCAGCCATCCATGCAGAAAATTTACTTACACTTATGGACTTTTAATATATAATTTTTGGTTTTATTTGCATTGCCGTGTGCACTGTGGTGGGTACATTTTGTGTCCTTTTTTTTGCTCCATATTGTTGTCTTTGCCTTATTACTATACATTGCACGTCTTCTTTATGTATTTTTTTTAGCTACATGCCAATTGCAGAGCAGTGAGGCTTATTTATTTTTTATTGTTTTATTTATTTTTTATTGTTTTACTTATTTATTTATTATTTTAACGTGGCTTAAATCGTTTCAAAGTTGGAGGACCTCTGCTTTAAAGGTACACTACAAAGGCTTTGGGTCAGTTTATTTTTTTACATTTATAGGTTTTAAAAGTATACCCCCCCTTTTCCTTCCAAATCTCTATCCCCCCCCCCCCCAATAAGAGTTTATAGGATCTTTTATGTAACATTGTCTATAATACTTGAAAAACTTACCTGGATTTGAACATGATATTCGAATATATAGATCTATATCTCTGATAATTCTTATGGGTAAAATTGGGCATTGGAGGACTTGGTGGTGTTCCCCACGGACCTGGCAGGCTAATTGTTACCAGCACTCCATACATCCATCATACAGGTAATCACACTTATTGCAAAATCTTCAACCCATCCTTTCCATTTTCATGTCCAAGGTGGACAGGATATTTTTATATGCTATGTTTAAAAAGTGGATATCAAATGTTGAAGGACACTGTGCTAACAATGCCTAAATATCCCATATACTCGCAATAAAATGTTCAATGACATTATGCCAGTGATGGATAAATGTCTTAATGCATGTTTATATATGATTACAGTATTCTTTAGAGGACCCTGATGAAGCGGGGTAGCCCGCGAAACACGTTGGCCAACATACTGGGTCCCAAGGCCAAGACAAAGATGTATATGGCCGCCGTCTGTGTGAATGTGTTTTTGACACATGTTTTTTAAACCTTTATGCTACTAAATAAAATTGTTATGCCGTGTACACTCGATCGGTTTTCTCGTCGGAAAAGATATGACGGCTTTTTCCGACGGTCACGCAAAAGTTCGCTGAAATTACGACCGTCAAGAACACGGTGACGCACAACACTACGACGAGCCGAGAAAATGAAGTTCAATGCTTCCGAGCACGCGTCAAATTGTTTCCGAGCACGCGTATGAATTTCGCACGTCGGAATAGCCACAGAAGATCGCATTTTTGGATAGGAACTTTTTCTGACTGAAAAATTGAGAGCATGCTCTCAATCTTTTGCTGGCTGGAATTCGGGCAGCAAAAGTCTGATGGAGCATACACACGGTCGCATTTTCCAACGAAAAACTCTCATCAGTCTTTTGCGGGCCGAAATTCCGATCGTGTGTACGCGGCATAAGACTTTTTATATACTTCATGAGTCAGTGTCTAATATACCTTGGATACACCTAGTCCCATTCAGTTTTATGGTTTTGTACAGTTGATTATTGGGGATGGTACCTTCTAGGGGTAGATTCAGTTGAACACGCTGTCCCCACACCTCACAATTTATATATATATACTATATTACGAAAAGTATTGGGAGGCCTGCCTTTACACACACATGAACTTTAATGGCATCCCAGTCTTAGTCCGTAGGGTTCAATATTGAGTTGGCCCACCCTTTGCAGCTATAACAGCTTCAACTCTTTTGGGAAGGTTGTCCACAAGGTTTAGGAGTGTGTCTATGGGAATGTTTGACTATTCTTCCAGAAGCGCATTTGTGAGGTCAGGCTCTGATGTTGGACGAGAAGGCCTGGCTCGTAGTCTCCACTCTAATTCATCCCAAAGGTGTTCTATGGGGTTGAGGTCAGGATCCCCCTGCACTGCTATTGAACGTGACCTACTCAAGTGACACCCTGAAACTGCACACATGGGTTGGCAATTTGAGAGTTGAAAATATATCGCCACCAAATGCCTCTGATAAGTGATCCACTGCGGAATTCTTTTCAGAGGAGCAGCAAGCTCTTCCACGAATGTAAACACAGCCTTAGGGCTCTTCACACATGAGGTTGGGGGGGTTGAGGTTGGGGATAGGGTTTAGGTTTTAGGCTTAGGGGTTAGGGTTAGGGGCTAGAGTTTAGGGTTAGGGTTTAGGCTTAGGGTTAGGGGTTAGGGTTAGGGATTATGGTTAGGGGTTAGAGGTTAGCTTTTAGGCTTAGGGGTTAGAGGTTAGGGTTGGGGTTTAGGGTTACGGTTAGGGGTTAGGTTTAGGGTTGGTGTTTAGGGTTTTAGTATTAGGGTTAGAGGTTAGGGGTTAGGGTTTAGGCTTAGGGGTTAGAGGTTAGGGTTACGGTTAGGGGGTTAGGTTTAGGGTTTTAGTATTAAAGTTAGAGGTTAGAGATTGGGGTTAGGTGTTAGGGTTTAGGCTTAGGGGTTAAGGTTAGGGTTTATAGTTAGGGTTATGGTTAGGGGTAAGGTTTAGGGTTAGTGTTTAGGGTTTTAGTATTAGGGTTAGAGATTAGGGTTTAGGCTTAGGGGTTAGAGGTTAGGGGTTAGGGTTAGGGTTAGAGGTTAGCGATTAGGGTTAGGTGTTAGGGGTTAGGGTTTAGGCTTAAGGGTTAGGGTTTATAGTTAGGGTTATAGGTTAGGTTTAGGGTTAGTGTTTAGGGTTTTAGTATTAGGGTTAGAGGTTAGGGTTTAGGGTTAGGGCTAGGGGCTAGAGGTTAGGGTTTAGGATTTAGGTGTTAGGGATTAGTGGTTAAGGTTTAGAGTTTAGTATTAGGACTAGGCGTTAGACGTTAGGGTTTAGGGTTAGGGGTTACGGTTTAGTGTTAGTGTTTATGGTTTATTATTAGGGGTTAGGGTTTAGTATTAGTGTTAGTGTTTATGGTTTATTATTAGGGGTTAGGGTTTAGTATTAGTGTTAGTGTTTATGGTTTATTATTAGGGGTTAGGGTTTAGTATTAGTGTTAGGGCTTGGAGGTTAGGGTTTATGACTTAGGGTTAGGGGTTAAGGTTTAGAATTAGGGTTAGAGGTTAAGGGGTTAGGTGTTAGGGTTTAGGGGTTAGGAGTTAGGATTTTTCTTGAAGGTCAAGGTTGGGAGTTAGGGATAGGCATTTCCCATTGAAGGTCAAAGTTCAGGAGGCGTGGCTCCATCCAAGTGTGCTTGCCAAGTTACCCTAGTGTATTGGTAATACCCTATGGTTGAGCTGTGCTTTTACAACCCCTCCAAGTATTACTCGCTATAGCTGCAGAGGCATCAATGGGGGGTGTACACAGTCTGCAGCTGCAAAGCATGGAAGGCAGGAATTACACCCCCTGTTTTTGGTGGGTGTAGAGCCCCACCAATGGTGACCCATTTAATGGAATAGGGCCACTCTGCAAGCGCCCCACAACCGGATGCAGTGCACAAGGTTTCAGCTGCCTAGTGTGGGGGGGAAAAGGAGCTATAGCAGGAGGTGGGGTGGCGACACAATGCCTCCTTACTGCCTAGCAAATGCTCTCTAAAATGGATTGCTCTTCAGAGGGCATCACTAGTATGAACAAGCCCTTATTGTGAACATACTCACTCCCCCCCCATGGCATCCCAAGTGGTGCTGCAGCTGATACCCTCCTGCCTTGTAGTGAACCCTTCCCTGGGGGTGAGTCAGTTAGATAGTGATAGAAGGAAACAAACTTTTTTTTTTTTTGCTCTTTATTTCTAAAATGTCTTTTTTTCAGAAACTGAATAGGAGGAACTTCTGTACAAAAGAAAAACCTATTCTGCAAATCGGTGGTACTAGCATCACAGTTTTTATGGCCTCTTTGTTTTGCATATTTGAGACATGTCATCTTTTTTGAGGAAATTAGAGAAATTTGTAAGAAATGAAGAAAACAAAAGCAGAACTAAAAACTAAAAGCAGAACTGCGTGAATAAAAGTATATTGGTATTTATCTGATTCTCTTCAGGCCATAGAAAACCTCCCTTTCCTCTGAAGCCCGATCTGCGTTCAGATCGTGCTTCAGAGGCTACTGACAGGCGGTGAGGAAACAACGTGACTTCTCCTCTTTTACCCCAATTATGGCAAAATTGAGCTGTAACTGCAAACAATGCACGCGGTTGCGGGACTTCCCCATTTACTTGAATGCGTAGCGCTTGGCGAGTTTGTTGCCCGCTGATCGCTACATGTCCGGTCAACTTCACTGTGGTTTTGAAGTGAAGTATTGCAACCGCAGCATGTAAACACCCCCATCCAGTGCCTATTGCAGCTTGGGGAGGGGGCGGTTTTTGGCAGCAAAAAAAAAAAAGCAGCTTGCTATGGGGGCACCCGAGCTGAGTCACAGCTCCCTGTGTCCATTCAGACGCAGAACCGTGATTTGGCCCCACCCCCTCTCCTGATTGGCTAACTGACTTTGATTGGCAGCAGCGGGAGCCAATGGCGCCGCTGCTGTGTCTCAGACAATCAGGAGGGAGAGTGCCAGTCGGCCGAGGCACTCATGCACATCGCTGGTAAGTATTAGTGGGGCTGCACACAGAAGGTTTTTATCTTAATGCATAGAATGCATTAACCACTTGCTTACTGGGCACTTCCACCCCCTTCCTGCCCAGGCCAAATTTTCAGCTTTCAGCGCTGTCACACTTTGAATGACAATTGCGCGGTCATACAACACTGTACCCAAATGAATATTATTATGATTTTTATCATTTTTTTTCACACAAATAGAGCTTTCTTTTTATGGCATTTAATCACTGCTGGGTTTTTATTTTTTGCTAAAAAAAAAACAAAAAAAGACTGAAAAGTTTGAAAAAAAACAAATACTGTTTCATAGTTTGTTTTAAAAGATGGAAAAAATTTAATTTTCCATCTTCATTTGTGTGCGCTGATGAGGCTGCACTGATAGGCACTAATAGGTTGCACTGATAGGCAATGACAAGGCAGCACTGATAGGCACTGATAAGTGGCAATGGTGGGCACTGATGAGGCAGCACTAGTGGGCACTGATAGGTGGCACTGATGGGCAATGAGAGGTGGCACTGATAGTTTATACTGATGGGCGGCACTGAAGGGTACTGATAGGTGGCACTGAAGGGCATTGATAGATGGCACTGATAGGTGGCACTAATGGGATGCACTGATGGGCACTGGTCTGGTAGGCACTGGTAGGTGACACTAATATTATGATGATGAGGCACTGATGGGCACTGATTGGCAGCACTGATGGGCACTGATAGGTGGCCCTGGTGGGCATTGATAGATGGCACTGGTGGGCACTCGTAGGTGGCACTGATGAGCAGCAGTGAAATGCACTGGTAGGGTAGATGGCACTGGTGGGCACTGGCAGGTGGCACTGGTGGGCACAGACGAGGCGGCGGCTCTCCCTGTTCAGGACCGATGTCCCTCTGACAGAAGCCGGCGATCGGCTTTTTTTCCTCCTCACGCTGTCATTGTCATTGGCTGATGTGGTAAGGGGCCAGGATTGTCCCTTTCTCCGATCTGTAATCAACCGAGTCTCATTGACAAACATACATGGATGCCCTCCCGGCAATTAAGGCCCACGCTGTAGCCGTCTTTCGGCTATAGGGTGGGCAGGAGGTGGTTAAGATAAAATAACCTTCTGCTTTTAAGTTTGACCTGAAAAAGGTCTTTTCACCCCTGGCCTTCTGATTGGACAGTGAAAGAGCAGGATTACATTGACAAGGTCATCTCACTGCTCGTTCTCCCTCAAAGCGGTAGTACCTACAGGTAAGCCTATAATAAGGGTGGTAAGCAGGTGCTGACAGGGTGCCTGTGAGTATTTTAGCACTGTCTGCACTGCATTGTTATTTATGCAGAAAGTGCTAATTAGCTGCTGCCTGGCATGGAGGGAAAGGGTTAACTTATATCCTGGTCTTTTCACTTGGCGGTCTTCTGCTGGGTTCTGTCCTATTTCCCGTGCATAGAAATCAGTAGGGACTAGGGAGCTGTGCTCAGAGAGTTCCAGCCACCTGGGAGAAAGGACAGGCTGATAGCTGCTATGTAACCCAATCCTCCAACAACCACCTGCACAGAGAGGTCTGTCCCTCTCTGCCTTCAGCTACATTCTAATCTACTTTCATCACTGAAGATTGCCTGCCTGAGGAGCCTGCCGACATACCTAGGGCCGCTGATAGGATTGTCACCTTTTCTTCAAGCCAAAACCAAACACTTTAGCGGCGCACGGCATGGCACCCCAACCGCGGCACGATTTTGCCGAGATTGTCACCCGACAAATCGCGGCAAGATCCAGCAACAGAATCGCGGGATGCCTGTCACCCAAAAGAAGTTTTTGCGATTGGGGTGCCATTATCCCCTCCTTTTACAAATATTCTTCCCCTACCGGTACAAAACCTCCTCCCCCCTATACTCCCATGGCAGCCGACAGGGAGTACCACGGGGCCTCCTGTAGGGGCCCCAGCACACAGGGGGACCCAGGCAGCGGGCAGGGGCAATTACAGAGGAGTCAAAACTTAAGGGAGAGAGAGAGAGGCGACAGGCAGCTGCTGGTGCGGAAGTTTTTAATGAATTAAATGTTTAAAAACAATCCACTCACTGTCCATGTCAGAGCTGTAGGCATGTCAGTCTGTGAAGTCCGATGCCCCTCCCCATCCACGCTGCTGTTATCACTGAATTGCTGGATGAGAACTGTCAGCCTCTGATGATGGAGGCGTGGTTAAGCCTCCGGAACGCTCTGATTGGTCACAGCGTCCCAGGCTATCTGACAGCTCACTGCCGTTTCCCCGCGGCTCTGTATTCTTGGCTTTCTCCAGAGGCTCAGTGTACCAGCCCGCCCGCGGCGCCGATCCCCTTGCTGTCCGGGTCCCCCTGTGTGCTGGGGGCCCCTACAGGAGGCCCCATGGTACCCCCTGTCAGCGGCACTGGTGTCCGGGTCTCAGACAGAGGGAAACCAGGGCACAGCATTCTAAACCCGTACTGTCCGGGTTGAAACCGGACAGGTGGCAACCCTAGCTGCTGAGGCCTGTAGTAGGGTTGCCACTTTTTCATCAAGCCAAACCCAAACACTTTAGCGGCGCACAGTAATTTTTGTTTTGTTTTAGTATACACTAGGAATGTAACAGACCTGGGACACCTTAGGGCGCTCCAAAGTGACTGGCAATGCGACGCACATAGTGCCCAGGGCCGTCTTTAATATTGATTGATTGGACCCTGGGCTAAAATGTTCTTGGGCCCCCCTCCCTAATGCAATTTCGCTCTCCACCTGCTCTGAGACATACAATAAATAAGCATCTGGACATAAAATAATTTTACTGTATCAGATCAGGCAGCGATTGCGATTGGTTGCCAGAGGTTACAGCACATCATTACCGCTTACTGACGGGTTGCTAGAGGTTACAGCACACATTAAGGCTCACTGATTAGTTAGGTTACAGCACGTGATTTCTGCTTGTTGATTGGTTGCTAGAGATTACTGTACAGTAATACTGCTCGCTGATTGGTTGCTATAGGTTACAGCACATCTTTTCCTCACTGCAGGGGGGCATGATATACATATGAATGCTGCCTTTATTTACATATCAATGCTGCCTACCTCAGCTATTTACATATGAATACTGCCATTATTTACATATAAATGACGGTTATTGACATGTATACACAGGGTCTGCAGTCATCTGTACACAACAATAGGGCAGAGCTGGGCAGCATTAGTAGCAGCACTTCACACTGAGATATCGGGACACAGCACAGGACTAAAACTTCAAGGCAGCTGCTTTGGGCCCCACAACAATGACAGGGCCCAGAGCAGCTGCCCCTTTTGCCCTGCCTTAAAGACGGCCCTGATAGTGCCCCCTCACCCTCCTGTCAGGCCCTGTTCCGAGCCACATTCCTGTCTGAATAATGTGTCAGGGTTTCAGGTGGACTGAAACCCGGACACATGATTCAAAACCCGGAGTGCCAGGTGGGAACCCTAGCCTGTAGTCCCACAACACACAGCCTGTCGCATGGCAAGGAAAGGCTCAAACAATGGGGGATTCCTGGGACTTGCAGTCCTACCAGAAGATGTCCATGAACTAGATAGACTTGTGTCTTTTTTCAACCAGATTAACAGCTTCCCGTCCAGCCTATTGTAAAGTGATAACAATTTTATATGGGTACAGTGTTGCATGACCGCACGATTGTCATTCAAAGTGCGACAGCGATGAAAGTTGAAAATTGGCCTGGGCAGGAAGGGGGTAAAAGTGCCTGGTATTGAAGTGGTTAACTATGTAACTATGTGACGTCATCGCGCCCCGGCCAATCAAACAACCGGAGCGTGCGAACCTAGAAGGAAGACCGGGTGAAGATAGAAGCACTTCCAGTGGTGACAGCGCTCCGCTGGAGGTATCCGCTTTACATATAGGTCTGTCATAATGTGCTAGTATGTGGTGCAAACTAGCACACTATGACAATAACTTGTAGGGAGACAATTTTTTTTTAAAGAAACTTTACTATTGTTTTAATCTGTATGTTAACACATTTGCACGTGGCACACTCAATTGTCTCACAGCCCTGCCCCATCCTCTCCCAGTCTGAGTGCTGCTGTAGAGGGGATTGCAAGAGGCTGATATCTAGTCAAATTCAGATGCATGCCCATGTCGCGCTAACCTTTCGCTGCCACTAACGTATGCTGTGCACAGTGTTAATTTAGTCAACGAAAACATTTTCATCAAAATTTTCGTCAGTGGCCTGTCGGATTTTCCAAGCGTGTGTACACAAGTCCGTCGGACAAAAGTCCAAAGTAACAAACACGCATGCTCGGAAGGAAGGAGGAGCCGGAAGCGGTCAATCTTGTAAACTAGCGTTCATAATGGAGAATTAACATTTGTGACGTGGCAAATTATGAAATCTCGAAATGCAGCGCACAATACTCTTCTTCTTTAATGGGATAATAATGAAGCTGCTTTGCTGGTGATACTGATGGAGTTATTGCAAACTAATTTTCAAAGGCTTTTTTTTCTAGTGATATCAAGAATAATATTATTGTGTTTTTTTTTATTTGTGTTAGTTTAAGTTACAACAACACCATTATCCCGTAGTTTATAAGATCAAAGATACAACTATGTTGGTGTCCCTTGTCAATTTTACATTGTATTTTTTTAAATGTAACTGCCGACTCCCAAAGTGTCCTTTGAAGTAAAACACATAGCCAAGTATTATTCTACACTATTTTTTTACTGTGCATTAAGTGCCGGTTCACACGGGGGCGACTTGTCAGGTGACCTAGCCGCCTGACAAGTCGCCTTCCGTTCTGTACAATGGAACCGTTCTAATAGGAGCGACGCAAGTCGCTCCGACTTAGAAAAAGGTTCCTGTACTACTTTGGGGGCGACTTGAGGCGACTTGCATAGACTTCTATACAGAAGTCGTTTTGCAAGTCGCCATGGAAGTCGTGTGCAGGTCGCCTCGGTGAGGCGCCCTATAAGTCGTGCCGCCCCTGTGTGAACCGGTTCTAAAAAAAGAAAACAATTAAAATTAGACATGCTATCTGCCAATAGAACTTAACTAAAAAGTGCATTCGATGCATCCAAAAATATAGAAAATATACCAAATCAAATTATTATTCAACCCAAAAAAAATGTAAAAGCGATAACTCCAAGGCCAATAATAAATAACACGTTATCTCCTCCGATTCCGCAACATGTCTGGCTGAAAATGGCCATTCAGAAATGAACTGAAAAGTACTAAATGAAAAACGCGAAATGAAAAGCGCGAATCAACGCTCACCAAACTTCTACTAACACGAAATTAGCAGAAGGAGCCCAAAGGGTGGCGCTAAAGAGCTGAAAAACCACGTAGTACGTCTAGTATGTCACCACGTTCGGGAATTGTTGGCCAGGATTTGTGTGACCGTGTGTACGCAAGACAAGTTTGAGCCAACACCCTTCGAACAAAATTCCACAGTTTTGTTGTCGGAAAGTCCGATCGAGTGTACGGGGCTTAAGATTAATGCCCAGTACACACGGTCGGACTTTGTTCGGACATTCCTACAACAAAATCCTAGGATTTTTTCCGACGGATGTAAGCTCAAACTTGTCTTGCATACACACGGTCACACAAAGTTGTCGGAAAATCCGATCGTTCTAAACGCGGTGACGTAAAACACGTACGTCGGGACTATAAACGGGGCAGTAGCCAATAGCTTTCATCTCTTTATTTATTCTGAGCATGCGTGGCACTTTGTCCGTCGGATTTGTGTACACACGATCGGAATTTCCGACAACGGATTTTGTTGTCGGAAAATTTTGTAGCCTGCTCTCAAACTTTGTGTGTCGGAAAATCCGATGGAAAATGTGTGATGGAGCCCACACACGGTCGGAATTTCCGACAACAAGGTCCTATCACACATTTTCCGTCGGAAAATCCGATCGTGTGTACGGGGCATAAGGCTGGATTCACACCTATGCAGTTTTAGTGCTTTTTGCATTTTGCAGATTTGCACTGCAGTCCATTTAACATGGTTTCCTATGGAACACGTTCTGTAGTGCAAATCTGCAAAATGCAAAAAGCACTAACACTGCCATAGGTGTGAATCCAGCCTAAAACTAAATTGAAATTTGTTGCCAAAATTAACACTGGTTGTACGTCAGCAGCAGGAGAGAGTTTTACACACACACTTCCGGCTGTCAAGTGGGAGGGATTGGACAGCTGTACATCTCAGGCTGTACACTCCAAGCTGGGAACCCCATGGTGGGTGGTGCCAGGTAGAGGGGAGGAAGACCACAGACCGCCTGTTCATTGATCTTCCCTATCTAGTAATAACCCAGAGATGATGTGTATTTAGGGCCGGCGCTACCGCTAGGTGAACTAGGGTACACTGCCGCCTAGGGCGCAAGCACGACCACTGGTCTTCCCAGGGCAGAGGCAGGGGCAGACTGGGCCGGGGGCACTCTGATGCCCCAAAAAAGGCCTGACCACCTGGCATCTAGCAACCAGTGATGTCACTTAATTCAGGCCCCAGCATTCAGAGTGGAGGTTGTAGGAGGATGTAACTTCCTCATCCTGCTCCTATTGCTTATCTACACCCCCCCCCCCAGCCTCTGCGCAGGCAGCACCCTGCTCAGAGGGAAGTGAATTGCATTTGAGAGTCTCAGTCTACTCAGTCCGGGGATGGAACCACATGTCATGAGGGAGCCGGACAGAGACCCATCAGATGACACTCACAGAGTGATGGGAGGAGGAGGTCACATCCTTAGATCTCAGGGGTTCATGCTGAGACAGGTAGTCCTTCATTTTGAGGGATGTGTGCCCCCCCCCCAAGTGAAGGACTACAGGTCCCAGCATGAACCCCCTTGGAATTCAGGGGTTCATGCTGGAACTTGTAGTCCTTCACTTTTGGGAAGGATCACATCCTTGGAATTCAGGGGTTCATGCTGGAACTTGTAGTCCTTCACTTTTGGGGAGGGTCACATCCTTGGAATTCAGGGGTTCATGCTGGAACTTGTTGTCCTCCACTTTTGAGGCGGGTCACATCTTAGGATCTCAAGGATTCCTGCTGGGACTTGTAGTCCTTCACTTTTGGGGGGGGGGTCAGATCCTTAGATCTCAAGGGTTTATGCTGGGACTTGTAATCCTTCACTTCTGGGGGAGTCACATCCTTAGATCTCAAGTGTTCATGCTGGGACTTGTAATCCTTCACTTTTGGGGGGGGGTTGCATCCTTAGATCTCAAGGGTTAATGCTGGGACTTAAAGTCCATACCTTTGGGGGATGTGACCAAAGTGAAGGACTACAAGTCCCAGGACGAACCCTTGAGATCTAAGGACATGACACCCCCCCCCAAAAAAAAGTTATCAGTAGTTGGACTGCAAATCATATGCTTTTTTAATATAATACTGTTTTTAAAAATTATGAATTTTTTTTTTTTTTTTTTTTTGGGGGGGGGGGGCGCAAGTAGCTTGTCTTGCCTGGGGCGCAAAATAGTCTAGCACTGGCCCTGTGTGTACTGCATCACTTTCAGGTTTGACTTTCACTTTCACTGACCACTGTGGATGGTGGAGAAGCTAATGGAGCATCATCTGCACCCAATTAACTTCAATGGGGAGCAGGTGAGACATCCGGTAAGGATGTTGGTAGGAGATTGGGGAATGTCCATGCACCCGGAAGCAATGAAGATTTTGGCACTTCAGACAAAGGATTCAGAGTTGTCATTCCCAGACTGCTGTGGCAGCACAATCTGAGCTTGATTAGCTGCAATGGAGGGCATGGAAAAACTTTTGGGGTCTAATAGATCCCTAATGCCTCGCTAAAGAGAAACTGTCACCACCAAACGGTATCACATAGGAGATTCATATGTCTTGCATGGATAAAGAACAGACTCACTTTCGACATTAACACTAACCACAGTTTACATTTTTCATGCCTGGAAGATAATTATCTGTGTGGAAACTTCTGCTTTTGTTATTACAAAACGGAAACATTGACAATTGCTTATTAGCACATTGTTTGTTGGGTCACTCGGGTGATTCCAGTTTAGACTTTACTACACTGAGTTCACTACTTGCAGTATACATTGAGTTATGAGTTGCACCTTAGATATCTGATGGTTTTGGCCCTATGATTAGGGCCTGTGGGTGGGCCAAAAAGTGTCGAGGTGGCATGACCTGGATACAGTGGCGTCTCCAGCTTTCATATTTAGGGGGGGTACATGGGGGGACAGGGACAAAAGTAGGGGGGCAACTATAAAATGCAATTATATATATATATATATATATATATATATATATATATATATATCTCCTGGGGCCCTTTACTACGATCCCACAACAGCCCTTTCACATGTTCTGCAGTGAGCTCCCTTCCTACTGTATTGGGGCCCCTCACGGTGGCAGAAAACAAGAGATATATGTCACCAGCATACCAAGAAAATATAAGGATCCAAAGCAGTGGGAGAACTATCAGGGTTGCAAAGGTTGTCTTGCCTCCGGGCCCTGGTGTTCTGCCACTGTGGGGTTCCCCAGCCTCCGCTTGCTGTCCTGCCCCTGCTATTGACAGCGCTGGTCTGGCATCTCTTGGAATTTACAGGCTGGTTCTCCTGTCCTAAGGACGGGAGAAATCAGTCTGTTTTTTCAGTAATTGAGAGTCCTGGGGGAGTCCTTCCTGCAACTCGCTCTTCTCCCTGCCAATGAGGATGCAGGGGAAGGAGCAAATCGGGCGGCCATGGTTGTGTGAGAGCTCGCATTATTTAGTGTAAGCGAGCAGAGGGAGGGGGGAGGAATCACCCGTAGGAGCTGACTGGGGATGCTCTCCCTCTCAATAGAGACTGTGTTACTCCAGCGGCGGCCCGTATAAGATGTGGGGCTTCTGCTACGAATGCAAACAAAAAGACAATGCCTTTTTGTAAAAAAAAATAAAAATAAAAATTTTTTCAATTTTTTCAATTAGGGGGCACATGGTGGGGCACAGCATAATGTTGGGGGGGGTCAGGGCCCCCTCTGCCCCCCCCCCTAGGGACGCCATTGCCTGGATAGCATTGGGCTGAAGCCTCTCTTACTATTCCCTACACCTGGGCTGTTTTTCTTGGAGTGTGGCGTTTAACCACTTGCCACCCGTCCACCATCGAATGATGGCGGGGTGGTGTGGCTCTCGTTCAGGGTGAACGTCATATGATGGCTTCCCAGAACTACCACTCTTGTGCGCCCCCGGGGCCGTGCCATATTGCTAGGACATGGCCCGACCCTGATCTCTGTAAAAATCCGCAGCTGCGGCTCTTTAACCATGTAATCAGCTGTATCCAATCACAGCCGGTCACGTGTAAACACACGGAGATGCCAGTAATTGGCGCTCCTTGCCTCACACTGACGGAGTGTGAGGAGAAGAGAGACAATCAGCAGCATCTCCTCGCAGGGGACATCTAGGTGTGTAATCAGGGCACTGATCATCAGTGCCCTGATTACAATTAAGTGCCCATCACTGCCAGCACTGAGTGTCCACCACTGCCAGCAATAAGTGCCCACAAGAGTCATCAATCAGTGCCCAGAAGTGCCAGCAACCGTTGGCCATTAGTGATGCCAGTCGGTGATGGCTATCAGTGCTGCCCATCAATGCCCATCACTGCTGCCCATCAATGCCACCCATCAATGCCCATCAGTGCCGCCCATCAGTGCCGCCTATCTGTGCCCACCAGTGCCGCCTATCTGTGCCCACCAGTGCCAACTATCATTGCCCATCAGTGCCCACCAGTGCCACCCATCAGTGCCGCCTATCAGTGCTCATCAGTGCCACATATCAGTGCCACCTATCAGTGCCCATAAGTGTGACATATTCGTGCCTCCTCATTAGTGCCAACTAGTCAGTGCCCATAAGTGCCGCCTCATCAGGGCTCATAAGTGCCACCTCATCCGTGCCCATCAGTGCCGCCTCATCAGTGCCCATCAGTGCAGCCTATCAGTGCCCATCAGTGCCGCCTCATCAGTGCCCATCAGTGAAGGAGAAAAATTACTTATTTACAAAATTTACTGACAGAAACTAAGAAAAACTTTTTTTTTCAAAATTTTTTTTTTTTTTTTTTTCAGGAAAAAATAAAAAAAAAACAGACGTGATTAAATACCCCCAAAGAAAGCTCTATTTGTGTGAAGAAAATTATAAAAAATTCACATGGGTACAGTGTAGCATGACCGCACAATTGTCATTCAAAGTGCAATAGAGGGTGCATGGCCTCGGCGCCGTTGAGCTAAAGCCTCTCTTACTATTCTCTACACCTGGGCTGTTTTTGACTCAGCATGATCAAATTCAGTTGAGTCTAAACAGATCAGAGGGGAAGTTTTGACTGTTTGATTGTTTAGTGGATTGAATTGCACATCGATTGGATAATATATTGAAGCGTATATGAGCAGCATTACAAAGATCAATGTATTTCCTATGCTCCTGAGCGCCATCTAGTGGCCATAATGTGGTATTTTACTAAAGACAATAAAAAAAAGGACATTAATTTAAAAAAAAGGGGAATAGTCTAAAGGGCATTTGTTTTTGCTCAATTCACACAGATTTGCTGGATGAATAGCTATACAAATTGTTTTATAAATATACTCCTTTGTGCTGTTACTGTTTTTTTTTCTCTTGGTGTTGTGTCATTCCTGTATTCATATAAATAGGAAGTTTTCTTTCTTAAGAACTGTGACTCTTATTATGCAATGTTAATACTATTTTTGTGCTGGGAAAAAAGCTTTTTTGTTGCATGCGTTTGCAAATACACATTGAAGCCACACCTTCACGCCAACGCACCTCTGTAAAATGTGGTCCCCTATGTCAACTGTCAACTGTGTCAAATGTCAACTGTCAACTGTGGAACGTATACACCCACCGGCCATTTTATTAGGTACACCTGTTCAATTGCTTGTGTAGCACTGTCCCCGTAGGGCTTGCTGAGTGTTGGCTTCATAGGTCTCTCCCTGGTTACCTGCAGCCAGTTGCCAATGGTTCCTACTTAGGTGCAGATGGTTCCCACTTAGATGCTGAGGGTTTCCTCTGTTGCTAGGGAGATTCCCGCTTGGTTGATAAGGATTTCCCCCTATGTTGCTAGGGGTTCCCGCTGTTGCTGAGAGCTCCTACTTGCTCCACCCCTTACTCCCATTTGCTCATTACTCAAAGGCCAGTCCAAGGTATTTGGGTTTTTGTATTTTATATGAAACTTGGATGGGAGAAGGGATGAGTGGGAGACTCCAACAGGAACTATTAACAAAGGATGAGGACAACTCTCACTTGGCCCCACCAGATTGGTAGTGGAAGCAGTCACACTGCTATGACCATACAGCCAGATGTATGGAAGGGTTAAGTCTTCTTGCTCTCACTAGCAGCAGACTTGATCCACTATCAGGGATATGCAATTAGCGGACCTCCAGCTGTTGCAGAACTACAAGTCCCATGAGGCATAGCAAGATTCTGATAGCCACAAGCATGACACCCAGAGGCAGAGGCATTATGGGACTTGTAGTTTTGCAACAGCTGGAGGTCCGCTAATTACTGACACCCCTCCACTGACTCTTCTAGCAGAGATTGGCCAATAGTGATGCGGGGAATCCGCATCCAATGTGCAATAGTGTGAACCCAGCCTTAAGACCAGGCCTTTTCTAGTTTACAAGTAAAAATCTGTATTTTTTTGCTAGAAAATTACTTAGAGCCCACAAACATTATATATATATATATATATATATATATATATATATATATATATATATATACAGTGGCGTTGCTAGGGGGTGGCTTTTGGGGCTATAGCCCCGAATCTGGGGCCTATAGCCCCGAGTCTCTGCAGGGGTCCCCAAGGGGAGGGGGGCTCTCTGGGGGCCCTGATGTAAGTGGGGGCTCTCTGGGGGCCCTGATGTAAGTGGGGGCTCTCTGGGGATATATATATATATATATACACACGTACACCCATACGTGTATGCCCGCCCAAGCGTATGACTTTCTTTACTACGCTGCTATGGGCTCTAGCCCCAGATCTTTTGTAGACCTAGCAACGCCCCTGTATATATATATATATATATATATATATATATATATATATATATATATATATATATATATATATATATATATATATATACATACATACATACATATATATATATATATATATATATATATATATATATATATTAGCAGAGACCCTAGAGAATTCGCTTCTGTGCACAAGCACGGAAGGATGGGGGTGCTTTAAAAAAAAATAGATATTATCTATTTTTTTTACACTGTCCCTTTAATTTTTTTTTGATCACCTTTAATCCTATCACAATAAATATAAACATCCCTTGTGATAGAAATAAGGAATGAAAGGTCCTCTTCATGGAGACATCTGGGGTCTATAAGCACCCAGATCTCTCCTCTACCCTTGAAAGCATCAGGTATAAAAAAAAAAAAAAAAAAAATTGATCTTATGCCCCGTACACACGATCGCACATTCCGACAACAAAATCCATCGGATTTTTTCTGACGGATGTTGTCTCAAACTTGTCTTGCATACACACGGTCACACAAAGTTGGTCGAAAATTCTGAACATCAAGAACGCTGTGACGTACAACACGTACGATGAGCCGAGAACAATTAAATTCTATAGCCAGTGCGGCTCTTCTGTTTGGTTCCGAGCATGCGTGGCACTTTGTGCGTTGGAATTGTGTACACACGATCGGAATTTATGCGAACAGATTTTGTTGTGGGAAAATTTTAGATCCAGTTCTCAAACTTTGTGTGTCAGAAATTCCGATGGAAAAAGTCAGATGGAGCCTACACACAGTCGGAATTTCCGACAACAAGCTTCGATCGCACATTTTCCGTTGGAAAGTCCGACCGTGTGTACAGGGCATAAGGCTTTAAAAAAAAAAAAAAATTGTTTACATCCACCATAGACCGGAAGGGAGGTCATGATGTTGCTCCGGTCTTCCTAGATCATAGAGGTGAGGAGAGACGATCTGGTCTCTCCTCACCTCTGTGGCCTGCCACGTGAACCACTGGATAGTCTCCTGGGCTCGCCGGTGAGAACGGGAAGCCTGAGAAACACTGGTGAGCTTTCAAAAGTGGTCCAGCAGCTAATCAACTGCTGAATTATTTTTAGGAGAAACCGATTTGCAAAAAAAAACGGGGTTATGTGTGATATGGATGGCTTCATCCATATTCCTGGTAAGCCACTTCAGAACTGTCTTGTATATATACGAATTGCAGTCATGAAGTGTTTTTAAAGACATCACCCTGGATTCCCAGTCCTCTGCTTTCATTGGAGAACTGTCTTTTAGCAACAGTAACATGTCAGGTCAACACTGTCAGGTGGGGGGGGGGGGGGTCGCTGTGACCAATGAGGATTTACATCACTGGACACCATGATTGATGATGGATTTACATTGTTGAATGCCATGATTGATGATAGATTTACATAGCTGGATGACAGCCTCAGCTATGTATATTTCCCTATGAGCCTTTTCCTTCACTCAAGTCTCAGATTACACTCAGCTCCCTGCTCTATGCTGTGCAGCATGTGACATCAGATCCCCACCCCCTGCCTTCTGTAGCTGGAAAATGCTGTCTAAATTCTGGACTTTGAACGGCTGTAGAGACGAGAGGGCTGCAGATAAACAGGTACAACTTATGCAGGAGAATTTGTTTCATCTCTGTGTATCACCTGAGGCCTGTCACTTTACTGGGTATATGTAAGAGTTTACAACCACTGTTGTCTCTCATCCACCCCCCCTTTTCCTCTGCTGCGCAAATTGGGCATTCTTCTTTTTTTGGGTTTTTTGTCCTTTATTTATGTTTTTTTTTAAATAAAGCTCTCACCCCCCAACCCCGCCCCCTCCCCCCAATGCACATAATTTGCCTAGGCAAATGACGTGCACTTTACAAACTCTGCCTCCTGGGATATGCACGTCACATACTCCATGAAGCATTGTCCTTCATTGGGAAAGGAGGAGGGGGCGGGGCCAGGTGGTGCATCATCGGGAAGCCACCGGCTTAACCTGGAAGAGCAGCTTACCGATGATGTCACAAAAGAAGGTGGGCAGAAAAGAAGCGGATCTCAGCAGGTCAACGCTGAATCCACTGGGCAGGTGAATACCTTAAATGTGTAGGACCTTGTAAGTAGAAGTAAAAAAGAAAAAGGGGGGGGGGGGGAGTGAAGATCCCCTTCAAATATATACAGTAAAAAAAAAAAAGAAGATATAAACATCAGTTTACAAACATAAATAAATACAATACATTTTTAAATCATGATTGTTGCCCTGTAACTCAAACAAATAGATATTGCAATCAAAGATAGCTATGCCAAACATTAAAAAAAACACCTTCCCGCCTGGCCTATGGCAGAATGACGGCCGGGAAGTGGCTTTCCTATCCTGACTGGACATCATATGACATCCTCACAGCAGCATGATCTGTCACGGGACACAGCCGATGGCTGATCAGTGTACCGGCTCACTGCCTGTACCATGTGACTGCTGTGACCAATCACAGCAGGTCACATGATCTTCCTTTCATGCCATCCATTGTGTGCAATTGTGTTGCTAGCTATGATTGGTCAATGTAATCACATGGACAGACAGGGCCAACCGCAGCCCATCTGTACAAGGTGATTTGCTTTGACCTATCACAGCGAATCGCAACAAAACAAACTGAATGAATCAGTTTCATTCAGTAAAATGCTTGCTTATAGCAATGTTATAAGCAAACATAATGTGTAAAAAAAAAAAAAAATCCTGATCACTTCCCCATAGTAGTACGATGTTACTGTGGTCATAGTGTGTTAAAAAAAATATAATAAAAAATTATTATTACATTTTTTTTTTCGTACTGTCACCAGTCAATGTCCCTGACACCACTTAAATAATGATGCACTGGTGACAGTATGTTAAAAAAAAAATGTGAACATTTTTTATTTTTTCATTTTCCAAAAAAATTATGACAAAAAATGACAACTGCAACACACCTGCTGTGCCCCTTCCTAAATACCTTGGACTGTCTACATTCCAAAAATCTTGGGGGGATATTTGTACTGTCCTGATATTTTCGGGCCTCAAGAAATGAGATAGGCCGTCAGTACATCAGGATTGATCCATTTTCAGGTATACTGTATATACCATAGTTTGCGGACTGCATAACTTTCCTATAGACTTAATATTATACACTGATTTGGGTTATTTTCACCAAAGAAATGTAGCAGATTCCTTTTACACCTATGATATGTCCTTAAAAACTGTTGTACATTTGTTGATTGTTTTTGTTCCCTTTACTATTTTCCTCCCGTTTTTAAATGTTACATTTAAAAATATATAATATATTTAATATTTTATATATTTTAAAATTATATTTTTTGTATGAATTTGTATACTTTGTAATAATTTTCATTCCTAAAACCTTATAAAAATATTTATGAAAAAAAAAAAAAGAAATGTAGCAGAATACATTTTGGGCTACTGTTATGGAGAACAATTCTTTGCAACATTTTATAACAGAAATGAAGAAAAACATGGGGGTTTAAAAAAAATAAATAAAAAATCAGACTTTTTTTGTTTATTTAGCAAAATATTAAAAACTCAGGGGTGATTAAATACCACCAAAAGAAAGCTCTAATTGTGTGAACAAAATGATAAAAACTTAGTTTGAGTACAGCATTGCATGACCGCGCAATTGTCATTCAAAATGTGAGAGTGCTGAAAGTGAAAATTGGCCTGGGCAGGAAGGGGGTTAAAACCTGTTTGCATTACTACTGTTAGTACGAAGGTAGGATGTGATTTAGCCTTGCTTTAATGCTGAACATAACTTTATTGACGGTCATTTTTAATATTGAAACCACATAACAGAACGACAAACCTTTTTTTTTCTGTTTAAATTACATTATTATAATACAAAAATTCACAACAACTTCACCTTACAAAGGACTAAATGAACGTCATCATAGTCAGTAATGCATCCATTTATAAGTACAGAAAGTAAAACATGGGATTTGTGTGATTTTGATATATTAAATAAATATATGGAGCTGTTTTTATTAGTATTTCTACTAGTTTCGCGGACTGAGCCGCTTCATCAGGATTTCCTGATGAAGCGGCTCAGTCCACGAAACTAGTAGAAATACTGTCCGTGACCAACTATCCCACTGTGATCTTCCCCACCAGGGGAGTATTATTCTGGTGATACACATGGACCATCACCTATTTTTATTTCATCATTGATATTATTGTCATGTATTGTGTATCAATAAACTTTTGTATATCTTTTTACATGCTTGTTTCTATATCTGAAGTTTATTTTTATTGCATTGTACCGAGATAGTCCAATTGCCCTTTAGCTTTTTGGTGAGCACCTGGCTGGGGATCAGGCTCCCAACTCCCCAATGTCATTTCAGAATTTACTTTTCAAGTGTATGTCAAGCCAAATAAATATAAAAGATCATGTTACGCAGAGTAAATAGATACCACACATGTCACACTTTAAAATTGTGCACACTTTTTTACTAAGCATAGGCGACGCTTGAAAAAACCTTTACAGGTTACCACTTTAGATGTACAGATGAGGTCTGGTGCTAGAATTACTGCCTATGATCCGGCGTTTGCGGAGATACCTCACATGTGTGGGACGATCGCTGTTTGCGTACGGGACCGGCTCACGTGTTCGCCTTTGTGTGATAGCATGGGGGGAGGGGGGCACTTTCAATTTTTTAAATTATTAATTTATTCTATTTTTTTATTTTTCCACTGTTGCTTTAATTATTGTTATTATTTTTTTGATCACTGCTATTACTGTCACAAGGAATGTAAACATCCTTGTGATAGTAATAGGGACGTGACAGGTACTCTTTATGGAGGGATCTGGAGTCTATGCGACCCCAGATCCCTCCGTTGCACTTGAAAGCATTCAAAACGCCAAGATCTGCGTTTTTGAATACTTTTGATTATTAAAAAATGGCGCCGTTAAGATGCCAGTAAACCCGGAAGTGATGTCATGCCATTGCTTCCGGGTTACCATACCAGAGACCCGATCAAAGCCGATCCCGTTTTTTTCCAGGTCCCTGATTAGCCGGCGGACATACCGACTAGTAGCCCGTGTCTCCCGGTGGGAAGCCGGGGAAGGTGGCGGGAGCAGGGGGACATCCCCTCCCGCTACTTGTAATAACAACCGAGTGGCTTGTTAGCCTCTCCAGTTGTTATTACATGAGAGCCGACCGTCGGCTCTAAAACCAGTACCGGGGTGATGCCTGCAGCTGCATATCATCCCGGTACAACCACTTGAAATCAAATGACGTACCAGGCACGTGATTTGCCGGCAAGTGGCTAGGGGAGAAACTGGAAATGAGAGGACATCTCTCCAAAATGAAAGGAATTCCCATCTTAGAGAGTCGTCACAGGAAGATGTGTCCTCATTGGAGGACTTTCCTTTACCTCTCACTCAAAGTTTTTGGATTTCGCCCCCTTTTCTGTTTTGATGACAATGGTCAGTAGGACAACCAATGAGGTCAACCTCACCAGCGGAGACATAGACAGCAATACAAAAACAAAGGGTCTTACTTTCCCTACTAGAGATAAGCTTGGGTTTAGTCTGAAAGTTGAAGAATATGTATGGACAGGAAAAAATCACATTTCCCACATCTTTATTTCTTTAAAAACGTAAACCAAATACAGAAATACATTCCAGAAAACCCCTCGGGACTTTACATAAGTATAACCATGAAACCACTAATTATTTTCACTGTTAAAATTTGTGTTTATTTATACAGTTAGTATACAATTGGCTAGGATTCAAGACTTTTTGGACACTTACACACACAACAATATTAAAAAAGTATACATTTATTAATACAATTTCATTAAAAACATTATATAAAACCAGCAGCTGATCAGCCACAATGGTATATATACAAGGACCATCCTCACATCTACAGAAAAGAACCACATGTGCGTAGATGAAACCCAATGCATTTACATTTTTCAGAAAATCTTCATCGGGGAGACATGATGGTCAATGTAAGGTATGAATACAGAGATTCATACCTTAGATTAGGTATTCATACCTTAGATTGACCATCATGTTCACTGATGAAGATTTTCTGAAAAACTGAAAGGCGGAGTTTTATCTACCGTACTTACTTGTGGTCCTAGGATCCTAAGATAATGTGGACACAATACAATAAAATCAGAACCAAACTCCACCTTATACTGTATTTAGTATCTATAATCCCCAGTATCTCACCAAAGCTGTGGCCATCAATAGGTAATCGCATACCTGTTGGGATCTTGATATGGGCTCTTGCGGCAAGCAGTGTTCCCTCCTTTGGTGGTCTCCTGGATACTACAAACATAGTCTCCCTTTAACTAAAAATTCACAGCAGCCTCCCTTACACCCTTTTCATCTTATCCCATATGCAGCCAGTAGCCATGAATTTCAACTCTCATCGCCAACCAAATATCCACAATAATGATGGCACATGAAATATTTGTTAGTAAGACTCTCGAGCTTAAGTCGTGTGGTTAAAGTTGATTTGGGAAGTAGTAGAGGTGTTGGGGGCTAGTACCCCTATAGTTTGTTTAATTGCTCTCCCCCCACATACACACACACTTTTAGATTCCAGGTATGGACATTTTTAAATTGGTTACATTGGACCAATGTAAATATTTATGTGCCATACCTGTGGATCCTACAGTGATATTCACTAACTTCCAAGCAGCCACCCTACTGCTTACTGAACAAAGGAGATCCCTTGTCTCAATGAATGCAAAGTTCCCCCTGATTTATGTCACCACCTCTCCTATCCACCTTGTCTAATCAGAGATCGCTTCATATACATTGAGAAAATGCAAAGTGCTCCTTAAATGGCACCTGTACCGAGCAAAGGCTCTCCTTTGTTCACAATGCAGCAGGGAAATCATTGGGCACAGGAACCAGAAGCTAGTGGAGATCATTATAGTAGTGATGCCTACTACAGTCATCTTCTGCTTTCACAGGGATCCCACAGGTATGGCGTATACATACTTTAATTGGTCTAAACCAGGGATGTCAAACTCAATCTCATCGCGGGACACATTGGCATTATGGTTGCCCTCAAATGGCCAGTTGTATCTGTATGTCCAGAGAACCTCACTTCCTCTTACACCAGATGTCAAAAGCCTCCCCACCATCCAAAGTCAAGAGTCCCTCACCCTTCCTTACATCACAGTGCACACCCCCCCCCCTTACCTTGTGCTGCTGCAGGGAATAATCTGGGGATGGAGCTGGGAAGCAGAAAGTGCAGGGTCTGGAAGAGGACCAGAGGAGGGCTGGAGTTTGCTGCCAGAGTCTGCTAAATGCTGAGACCCGGGCAGGTGAAGACAGTGAATGCTGCGGCTGCACAGAGAGAAGCAGGATCTGTAGGAGTTCTGACCTCCTCTCTGCTGCCAACTGCTGGGGGGGCAAAGATGAGCCTTTCTACAGCTGCACAGAGAAGCACAGGATCTGGCAGAGGAGTTCTGTCCTCCTTTCTGCTTCCAACTACTGAGACAAGATGGGGGCAGAAATGAGCGGGGTTTCTGCAGCTGCTGGAGAGGATCAAGGGCCACATCAATTGGCCTTGGGGGGGGGGGGGGGGCAGATGGCCTTGGTTTGACACGTGGTCTAAACTGTCAAAATCGCCATACCTGGAATTTAACTTTAGGATTTTGCAATTTTAACTTTATAAATAACTACAATTTTAACAGTGGAAATTTTTGGTGGTTTCATTCACACGTAAGGAAAGTTGAGTTCCAGTGAAATCCCAAGGGATTTTCTAGAAAGTATTCCTGTATTTGTTTTATTAAAGTTTGGGATGTAGGTACCTATGAGATATGCTATTCCTGTATTTGTTTTATAAAATTTTGGGATGTAGGTACCTATGAGTTATGCTGACGGATGGCCCCCATATTACCGATGTAATCATATATATAATCTTTAAAAATATAGCAAGTACTGAAAAATACCTGAAGACCCTATTAGAAATCCAATGAGATTGCAGCTTCCCTCTGTGGTGCACTGAAATTCCAAGCAGCGTTGTCAGCCCTGCCTGGTTCTTTTTTTCTGGACTAAAGAACTCTACCTATCACTATACCTCTCTGTCCCTCTCCAAATACATTCATTGATTTCTTTCCCAGCAAAACAATGCTGCTGCCTTGATTCTCAAGAGCCTAAATTCATTCTGTCCATAAGGAAAGGTATTCTTGGGAGTCCTCAGCGGGTGGTGCACTTAAGTGAATAGAAACTGATGTAAGGCACTCTGCTAATCCCTCCTCCCAGCAGCTGCTCCTGCAAGCATTTTACATGCCTAGTGATGACATCACAGGGAGTAATAATGACTTCACATGGAGTAATAAAAAAATCCTTCTTGCTAATAGAAGTAGATTCAAGAAACTAGTAATTCTGGGACTTGCATTAGATGGGGAGGGTGGCTTCAGGAGAAAGTTAAACGATGCCTAGAAATCACCTTTAAACATTTTAAAACTTCAAAGATTTACTCAAACTTTAAAAAAAAAAAAAAATGTAACATTGTATGTATTGTTTTGACATTCTCCAGTTGTATTGAGTCTGTACATCTTGTGTTGAACATAGCACAAGCTCTATCCACCACCGAGGTTGGTTTGTTGAACAATTTTTCGCTACCAGTTTTCCAGAACAGCAGATGCTATTGACCTTTGTGTTGTCAAAAGAATTGCCTCCAGTGCATTATGGATCCATACCATACATCTCTGTTTTGTGGTTGGAATATGGCACGTGTAAAGGTTCCAATTCCAGTTCTGTCCATGAAAAAAACGCTTCCATTCTCATTAGTGTGGTATTTCCTCGAACACTGTTTTAAAAACTTGTGTAATTGATTTCTTTACCATATCCTTGAATTCCCGACCAATGAAAACATAGAGTATAGGGTTGATACAGCTATTGAACATAGCTAAACATTTGGACATCGGTACAGCAACCAGGCTAACCAGCAATGGTAGACCACCTAGAAACACTCGGGCCAGTGCTAAGGCATGATAAGGAAGCCAACATAGAAAAAACGAGAATACCACCCCAGTGACAACCAAAAAGGGCTTGCTGGAACGATTTAGCTTTTTCCTGCGTAGTGTTATTAAAAGAATTGCGTACGAAATAAGAATAACACACAACGGCACCAAAAACTGGTATAGAAAGATACAAACGGTGAATATGGCAGCCTCTCTTTTTTCCCAGTCCTCAAAAACATCCAAGTTTTTGCAAGAGCTACGGTTACTTTCTGTAGACATCTCTGAAAGGGTGTAAGATCCAGGAACCAAGGCAACGGAGACTATCCAAATCACAACACATGTTGTCATCACCAGTCTTGGATTGCGGTAATTTTGACACCAGACAGGGAAAAGAACAAGAACACATCGATCAATGCTGATGGCACTCAAGAGCAGGATGCTGGCATAGATGCTGAGGCCAAAGAGGCAGTTGACAAGCTTGCAAAAAATTTGCCCAAAGGGCCAATGTAGGTCCAATAATAAATAAAGGACAGTGACCAGGACCAAAAAAGTCGAGATGAAATCAGCCACGGCCAGGTTGAAAAACCAGACGGTGTTGATAGTTCTTTGTAGGCGACATCCAGTTATCCAGATCACAGTGCCATTTCCCATCATGCCCAGTAGAAAAATTAAACTGAAGGTCACAGTGGCGATCACCTGCACAGTATAGCGCAGTTCAGCTGTTTTGGCATCTAGAGTGAAATTCATCACGTGAATGATGTCACCAGATGTGATCCCTAGGAGAAAAACACAAGATGGTTAATCAACACTGCATTCCATTTTACATAAACTGGTTTATGCTGTAAGTCAAAATGCACCTGGACTTAAAAATACAATAAAAAAAATAAATTTTTGGATAGATGAATATAAACTATCGCATAATTATTATTTTGTAATTTCTTCGTAACCCAGCACACGGGCCTAGATACTTTACACTGTTTTTCAGTTTCCTTACTATCTGATGAAAAAAGTGTGATGTTCACAGAGCTCAGTAGCTCAAGGTAAAAATTTTACAGGATTATCAGATCATTCCGAGCCTTTACTCATCCCTTATCAGAAGGCAAACTTCACTCATTAAAATTAATGTAATATGCTTTACCAGTGGGAAAAGCAAGAATTGTTTTTGCAAATGCTTTTTTATTTTATAAATTATAGATGTGCTTCTTGTATGCATGAATATAGTATACAAAGTGTAGTGCTAAATGTACCAATGGAACACTATATCTATAGTGTGCCAGATAATGAAAATGTGAAAACACAACATATGCTGTATACATATAGTGAATAATGATACAAGGAACAGTGAGCTACCATATAAATGAATTCCAAAAAAGAAATGTTCATGAACATCAAACAGGGAGGTGCTGGTAGACAATGTAGAGCTTATGCTCAATCTGAATGATTAATAGAAAATCCTCAATGGCACATAATGTAACAATGTAAACCAGGAACAGACTGTAAAACACCTTCAGAGCTGGACTGAAATTCTTGAAATGGGAAGTTGTAGATAAATACTTCTTACCAGACAAGGTGGACCCACTTGCTGTACGGCAATGGGTTAATCGAGCTTGTATTGGCCAAGGCCTGATGATCAAACGATGGAACCAACTCAGCTATGATTGCAGGATGTAGAGGGATCACTCCAAGAATGAACAGCTGATCGGTCGATCAGGAAGGATCCAAGAAGTGTATCACGGCCAGATGTCCAGGATCTGGGCACTTCTGAGGGCTAGGAGCAAGATGGACCTCAACAGGGGGTCCGTACCCGTACCAAAGGCCGATGGAATGTTGGACCAATTGGACCGGAATGAAAAATAAGAAAAAAAAGAGAGCTCCATATGGTGCAGGTCAAAAAGAGAGAGTTTTAATCTGTTTTTAAAATTCCCATACATCAGTAACAGATGAATGCGTTAAAAAGTGATCACATGTAAAAAATTATGAAAGCAATGTGGGAAGCAAGTGAAGCAGGCCTGACCGATTGGCTGTTCATTCTTGGAGCGATCCCTCTACATACTGCAATCATAGCTGAGTTGGTTCCATTGTTTGATCATCAGGCCTTGGCCAATACAAGCTCGATTGACCCATTGCCGTACGGCAAGTGGGTCCACCTTGTCTGGTAAGAAGTATTTATCTACAACTTCCCATTTCAAGAATTTCAGTCCAGCTCTGAAGGTGTTTTACAGTCTGTTCCTGGTTTACATTGTTACATCATGTGCCATTGAGGATTTTCTATTAATCATTCAGATTGAGCATAAGCTCTACATCGTCTACCACCACCTCCCTGTTTGATGTTCATGAACATTTCTTTTTTGGAATTCATGTATATGGGACTTGTAGCTCACTCATCCTTATATCATTATTCACTACATGTGTACCATATGTTGTGTTTTCGTGTTTTGATTATTTTCATTGTCTAGCACACTATAGATATCGTGTTCCATTGGTACATTTAGCGCTACACTTTGTATATGAGAAAATCATTCACAAAGCATTATTCTGTTAAGTGTGAGTCCAGTTTTCCAGTGAAAATTCCCTCTATTACAGCGAAATACAGTTGCCATTGCATTTCTGTAGAGGAATGAACCCTAGTGATGTCACCAAAAACAAAACTACTATTGCAGGAAATGCCTACAATTAGACTGTTAGTTCAGCGTGGATGTATAGGAAAAGCAGCCGGCCAACCACAGAAGCAGAAGAAAAGATTTCGGGACCATTCTGTACACCAACAGTATACAGGAGGCCATATTGCAAGAAAAATGTATTTAATGTTTTTTCAATGTTATTATTCCACACGCAAGGACTCTCAAGTGGAAAGGCACAAAGCACACACATAAGGGGTTTAAAGCATATATCAAATAATACTATAATATTAATTAATAATATATTTGCAGTACGATGACTTTTCAATATAATTTTTTTTCACAATTTTAAAAGAAGTCTAAAGTTACAAAGTTTTTTTTTCTAATCTACAAAATGATCTGTGTATTAATGATATATATGACTTCTTTTTGTCGGTAATTGTCAGTTGCTTTTATCCAGACAATGCTTTTGCAGACCTAAAAAAACGGATGCCAAGCAAAGAATTTTATAGTTTATACTACTACAATACAGTGCCATCTCTTGTCAACATGGAGTAAACATCACTGTGTAACTCGTTTTTGTTGTTTTTGTCTAGCTACACTTTTAGAACTTTGGTACCATATATTTTATTTGTTTATTTGAGTTTTTTAATTATTATTAGTTTAGGGATTTAATTATAAAGCAGAGATTGTGATATTCACCAAACATTAACTGGAGGTGAATCAATCACTATTTAAAATACAAGAAGTTTTACGTACATGGAATTGAATGTTTGGTTATTAAGGGCTCATTTACACTTTTTTTACTTTAACTACACTTTAAGCTCCTACCACTTCAACATGCTTTTTCAACATGCTTCTGTAAAGCATTTTTGAAGCTTTAATGAGGCTTGGCCAATTCCCTGTGAGTGTGTTGATTTTCTATTTGTTTTAAAGGGGCCCAGTAGACCTCAGCTCAGTAGTACCCTCACTCAACAGATCCCCAGCTCATTGGTAACCTTGTTCAGCAGATCCCCAGCTTATCAGTACCCCCATTCAGCAGATACCCTGCTCAGTAGTACCCCCAGCTTTGCCTATTCCTTACTCAGTAGTAACCCCTAGCTCTGCTGATCCCCTGCTCAGTAGTAACCCCCAGCTCTGCTGATCCCCCACTCAGTAGTACCCCCAGCTCTGCTGATCTCCCACTCAGTAGTAACCCCCAGCTCTGCTGATCTCCCACTCAGTAGTAACCCCCAGCTCTGCTAATTCCCCCGCTCAATAGTAGCCCCCAGCTCCGCTGATCCCCTCTCAGTAGTAACCCCCAGCTCTGCTGATCCCCTGCTCAGTAGTAACCCCCAGCTCTGCTGTTCCCCCACTCAGCAGTACCCCCAGCTCTGTTGATCTCCCACTCAGTAGTAACCCCCAGCTCTGCTGATTTCCCACTCAGTAGTAACCCCCAGCTCTGCTGATTCCCCCGCTCAATAGTACCCCCAGCTCCGCTGATCCCCTCTCAGTAGTAACCCCCAGCTCTGCTGATCCCCTGCTCAGTAGTAACCCCCAGCTCTGCTGTTCCCCCACTCAGTAGTACCCCCAGCTCTGCTGATCTCCCACTCAGTAGTAACCCCCAGCTCTGCTGATTTCCCACTCAGTAGTAACCCCCAGCTCTGCTGATTCCCCCGCTCAATAGTAACCCCCAGCTTCGCTGATCCCCTCTCAGTAGTAACCCCCAGCTCTGCTGATTCCCCCACTCAATAGTAACCCCCAGCTTCGCTGATCCCCTCTCAGTAGTAACCCCCAGCTCTGCTGATCCCCCATTCAGTAGTAAACCCCAGCTGTGATGATCCTCTGGTTTGCTGATCCTAATCTGTCTCTGGTCCACACTCACCTCCTACTATATTGCTCCCACGCTGCACACCACATGTGACATCTTCTGGTTTTTCCAGCTCCAGTCCCCCAGCTCTGCTGATCCTCTACAGCTCAGTCTTTTCTCTCTCTGATCCCCACTCACCTTCCGCTATAGTGTTCCCATGTTGCACACCATGTGTGCCATCTGCTAGTTGCTCAGTTCCAGTCTGAACCCGTCTCACCTTCCTACTGCTCCACACTGCACACCAGATGTCACGTCTGCACCAGAGATATCCAGAATATATACACATGAACCGAAAGTGATTACTAATGATGTCTTTCCAGTTTGCTTGTTGGTTTCCCGCATTCTGGGATATCTCATACCTTCAAAACCTCCAAAACAAAGTAAAGCTAACTCTGAATAAAAGCCAATCAAAAGCTGCAGGTGCTGTTAGCGAGCATTGTCATAGACTTCTATGGAGGCTTTGGAGATGTTTTGAAGCACCAAGAAAGCGACATGGGGTATAATATATGAAGCAAAGCAAACGCAACATGTGAACAGGACTGTAAGGTAACCATTTTATTTAATGAAAGGCGTTCTGATTTGCATTCAGAGTGCTTTAAAAAAGCGTGTCCAATGCCCCATTTTGAAGCCAGTGAAAACAAGCCCTTACTGCTTTCTTAAAATACCCCCTAGGTATTAGGTATTCTTGAGACTACTGACACTGAATCTTACTTTTAAGGGTATTTTTTATATTTTTAGATAGAATGGTGCATTACTGTGTCTATTTTAGTGATTTTATATCATAAATATGGAATACCATTTTTAAGACCATGTATTGTTTGTAGAAGCTAGGCTTCCCCTGTGCATATGCAAATGAACTAGTTGGACTGGTCCATTACCGCAAATAACCTTAAAATACAAAGCAAAACACATAGGAAAAGGTTAGTCTCTCTCTCTCCTCATGGGGGAAATTCACCCCTCTATTTGTAGTAACGACCATTGTCACTGGAAGAGAAAGTCAGGAGAAATCCCCAAATTTTCAGTTGTCCTTACAACAAGTAATGGGTAATCCCCCAATGGAGACTGTTGTTCCCAGAGAAGCATCTAAGAAGGGGATTCCCCTTACTTTGCGAGATTTCCTCTAACTTTCTGTTGTGTCCCTGGGCAGGAAATTTATGGAAAGTTTCCCCAGTAATACTAGATAGCCATTTTTAGGTCACTTGGCTTGATTATTAGCACAGCAGTTGTGACCTCTGATGCCGCGTACACACGGTCGGACTTTTCGTCTACAAAAGTCCAACGGACGCTGACGGACTAAAGCTGGCTGGTAATCCGATCGTGTGTGGGCTTCTTCGGACTTTCAACGTACTTTTTTAGCCTCAAATCCGACGTACTTTAGATTTGAAACATGCTTCAAATCTTTACGTCGTAACTACGACGGACCCCGAAGTCCGCTCGTCTGTATGCTAGTCCTACGGACAAAAAAACGACGCATGCTCATAAGCAAAAACTAAACGGAAGCACTCGGTCTAGTAAAACTAGTGTTCGTATTGTAGGTAGCACATTCATCACGCTGCAAAATCTGTGATCGTTGAATGCAGCGCATTTTATTTCTTCTTTACGAATGCTCTAAAGAACGAAGGTGTTTTGCTGTTCATAATCAGAGTTCTCCCAAACTGATTTCTGAATTATTTTTCTCTTTGATCTCATGAATGATATAGTATGCTTTTTATAAACAATGTTTCCATACTAATAATACTTTTTCCCTTATTTTTTTTTTTTTAGGTTTGTAAAGTTACCACAAAGAACCCATTATTCTTTTTTATGTTTTTTCTAGTGATTATTTTTTAATTTTTAGATAAAGTTAACCCAAAGCACCGTTTTTGTTTATGTATATTTTTTTTTTTCAAGACTTACCACTTGAACATTCTTAACATTAGTAATGTATTTTTGGTGTGTTTTTTTAAAACTCAATGAGATTGTTGTCCCTTGTTAATTTAACATTGTGTGTAAAATCAATGATTTAAAACAAAACACATAAAGTCTTTTGCTAAACTCAAAAAAGATCCATTTATTCATGGTCAAAATAAAATAAAGAGGAAGTCAACGCTGGAAAAAGTCGGTGTACAAGAAAATTGGGATCTTGAGGAGTCCATATAAGAGGGAGCACAATCTGGTCCAAGAATCCCAGAGATCAACAGCACCAGCAAATGATCTAGATGTCCCCAGACTGTGGTCCTACAACAGCCTGCGTCTTCTGTCAGACCAGACTGAACCCAGGTCATCACTTTCTTCTCTTCCCTGCAGCCTTTCCTCCACGCTGCCCTGCAGCCTTCCCTGCAGCCTTCCCTGCAGCCTTCCCTGTAGCCTTCCCTGTAGCCTTCTTTTGAGGCTGTGGCTCTGGTGTTTCAGTTGTGGCAGGAGGAGGAGGAGGAGGAGGAGGAGGGGGGGGGGCTGCCTCATGTAGTTGGGTGTTTTTGGTTAGCGTGCCCTGCAGCCCCTTATGGATTGTTTCCCCAAATAGGCGCTCACAAATGAGGCGTTGCTCCCAATCCATCTGAAGAAGCCTGCTGGCTAAGTAGCAGCCATAGGCTTCTTCCGCTTCGGGGGGGCTTGTTAAAAAACGGGTGGCCTGTTGCATGAGGCGCAGGGACGCGTCCTGTGTGACCATCCCCTTCCTGGCCCTTTTTTTGGGAAGGTGGAGGGGAGGCACTTGGGATTGGGTGAGGCTCCTACTGGGCCCAGCTACCTCACTTGGCCCAGCCACCTCACTTGGCCCAGCCACCTCACTTGGCCCAGCCACCTCACTGGGAGCAGCCACCTCCTGCCTGACACTGGGCCCAGCCTCCTCCAGGATGATGGTGAATCCGGCCTCCTCCAGGCTGTCCATGGGCCCGGTCTCCTCCTGCCTGCCACTTTCCCCACATTCCTCCTGGATGGACTCATCCTGTGTATAAAAAAAGGACAATAGTTTTAGTTTATTTTTTTGGGTTCATCAATGACACACAGTTTGCTTCTCATGACTAGCAAATTCAATGTGAATACATCTCTTTAATAAAAGAGTCTAATCAGACACCCTAATTATTTCAAGCAGGTGCCAAACATATTTAGTCACTACTATCATTTGATATGTATACACAATTTGGAGTGCTAAATTATTTGAGACAATTATAACATCCAGTTAACATCATTAATATTAGTACAGTAAATATTTGTTAAAATAATTTACCTGACTCCAGATGGTCATATCCGGTTCATCCAGGATGGAAGACCCAGCTTGCTCCTCATCAGCCTCTGCTGGGGTGGAGGGAAGGGTGGAGGGAAGGGTGGAGGGAAGGGTTGAAAGTGATGCCCTGGCTTCATTCTGGTCATCAAGAAAACGGAGTTGATTGTAGTACCACAGCCTGGGGACATAAACATCATCTGCTGATGCTCCTGATCTCCTTGATTCCTGGATCTTCCTATGCTCCCTTTTATACATGTTCCTCAAGACCCCAATTTTCTTGAGCACTGTCTCCATTGTTGCTCCCGGGATGGTCTCCTGGACAAAGGACAGAAGTCTCTCCAGCGTTGACTTCCTCACATGCTTGGCATAATACTGAGGGTGTTTCACCTCCCACAAATTCCTCATCTCTCGATACTTTGAAATAAAAGAAGTCAGGAACTCTGGATCCTTCAATAGGGGATTCATTATATCTGGAAAAGAGAAAGTCACAAGACCAAAAAAACTTATTATATGTTTCTGCTAACCCCTCATCATCTTCTCCCTATGTAGGCCTCATCAATCTATCAAGCCATATAGGCCGCTTGCTACAAAGTCATGACCATAAACCCCCCCCCAAAAAATTATATATATCTCAAATTACCTTTGTTTTGGAACGTCCTGGTCCACTATCACCTACGCACAGAACGTACGTACGACACGCGCGAAAGGCCCTCCTTTATACACTACGCATGTGTGAAACTCCGCCTGCGTCGCCCGCCCCTGACGTTCGAAATGAACTCATGTTCTCCGCCCCCTAATTTGACGCACAGAACGTACGTACGACACGCGCGAAAGGCCCTCCTTTATACACTACGCATGTGTGAAACTCCGCCTGCGTCGCCCGCCCCTGACGTTCGAAATGAACTCATGTTCTCCGCCCCCTAATTTGACGCACAGAACGTACGTACGACACGCGCGAAAGGCCCTCCTTTATACACTACGCATGTGTGAAACTCCGCCTGCGTCGCCCGCCCCTGACGTTCGAAATGAACTCATGTTCTCCGCCCCTTTTTTGTTACGGCGCGTAGTGGAGTTAAAGAATGGCGGAGACACCTGAAATGTTGACGACCTCAGGTAGTCGAGACAGCCCGGAGGCTGGAACGTCTGGAACGTCAACCAAATCTATGAGGCCTAGATTTAAGGCCTCTAATATGAGTTTCAAAGAGATGGTGGAGATGGTGGCCATTCTTCACAAAGACGACTATGATGGCAATTATGGGCCGTACGCACGGCCAAATTTGCGCAAGGCCAAAATAATGGCGAAGGTCGTGGAGACTTTGCAGGCATCATTTGGGGTCCAGCGGTCCAAAGATCAATTGCGCAAAAGATGGTCTGACCTGAAACTCAGGGAGCCGGATCAATACCGACGTATCCGGAAAGTTCTTAAAAAAAGTAAGTACTTGTCGTGTTTTTCTCTTGTGTTTATTACCTTGTATACTGCTCCATGTGCTTTTCCTTCCTATACGATTTTTGTTCATCGTTTTAAACGATCTTTTAATAAACCTCGTTACATATCTTTAGAGATTTTGTTCCAGATATAGAGAGAGATCAAAAGATTATTAACTATATTTTGAGATATTGATATCTATCTATCCGGTATGTCTTTATAATTTTAAATATTGAACTAAAATAGGAACTCTACACAAACCACTTCACTACAAATGTGGGAAAATTATTATGTCCTAAAATATCTGTGTGCTAATTAGATTACTAATTTTTTGTTTCACATAGGGGAAAAATCACTCAGCCAACCACAAGAACACAGTCCACCCCAAGCAAAACAGGATTGGGCAATCAGCCCAAGTCCCATTGAGGATGTGGAGGAAGGAGAGGTGGGCGACATGGGCACCCCACCAGGTGAGTGTCTGACACACCAGCTTACGTTAATCTATGCATGGCTGCCTTTTGTTTAATTGAATTTGGCTACTCTATTTTAGGGGATCTGGTTGTGCTTCATTCAAGCAACAGTGACACCCCCGAGGATGTGGAGGAATTAGGCTACATGGCCACCCCACCAGGTCAGTGTCTGAGACAACAGCTTTATTTCTGGTAAGGTAAACTATGTATGTGTGCATATTTCTAAAGACATTTTTTGGTTTCATTCCACTTTAGGAACAACAAGAAGTGACTATTTCACCTCTGAAAGTGCCCAACGTCTAATTGGTCAAATAATGGCCTGGAATCAAGACATGGATCAAATGCGTAATCGGCTGGATCGTATGCAGCAGGAAATGAAGGACATGATTGATGTTTTGGGTCGAATCTAAATGCCCTTTTTTAAACCCCAAAACATCAATCATGTCCTTCATTTCCTGTTTTGCTGACCCCATTCTGGGCCTTCTCTTTCTTTTTTTGGCATAACATAAATGGCTGTTTAACCTAATGTCGAAAAGGAGGGCTGTCAAAAATCCACAAAAAAATAAAAATGGATTTTCTAAAAAACACCCAAAAAAAAAAAAAAAAAAGTGATTTTAAAAAACCAAAAAAAAAAAAAAAAATTGATTTTAAAAAACACAAAAAAAAAAAAAAAAATTGATTTTAAAACACCAAAAAAATAAAAAAATAATTAATGTTAAAAAACCAAAAAAAATTAAAAAATTGATTTTAAAACACCAAAAAATCGAATAAATAATTAATGTTAAAAAACCAAAAAAAGTAAAAAAATTGATTTTAAAACACCAAAAACATAAAAAAATAATTAATGTTAAAAAACCAAAAAAATTTAAAAAATTGATTTTAAAACACCAAAAAATCGAATAAATAATTAATGTTAAAAAACCAAAAAAAGTAAAAAAATTGATTTTAAAACACCAAAAAAATAAAAAAATAATTAATGTTAAAAAACCAAAAAAAATTAAAAAATTGATTTTAAAACACCAAAAAATCGAATAAATAATTAATGTTAAAAAACCAAAAAAAGTAAAAAAATTGATTTTAAAACACCAAAAAAATAAAAAAATAATTAATGTTAAAAAACCAAAAAAATTTAAAAAATTGATTTTAAAAAACAAAAAAAAAAAAAAAAAACTTGCTTTTAAAAAAAAACAAAACTTGATTTTCCAAAAAAAAAGCCTGTTTTTGAAAATCCAAAAGCCCAAAATATTTTTTTGTGGATTAGGTAGAAATATTTAAATATAATTATATTTTGCTACATCATTAAGATACCATTATATTTTTGTCTATGAACATTTTATACTAAATGCAGAACTGAATGCATAACAACCATTAATAAAAACATCTCCTTTTATAGGATTTTAACAAATGTGTGGTTTGTTATTTCAAGGCTCAGTATCAGTTTGGTTATAATTGTCAAAAAGTTGTTTACAGTGGCAATGGAGCTTATTTAGACATTTTTAAAATTCTAATACAGTTGGCACTACAACTGCTCGACCATAACCTAGGAGACAGCCCAAAAGAAAGGCAAGCAATAAATATAATGCCAGATTTCAGCAATATTTTTTTTATTGTCAAAAAATTATATATCCTGGCCCATTGCAATGGCCCCCCTACCCATAAAATAATCAACATATTGCTGTCTAACCTGACGGGAACTTTGGGGGGCCAAGCCAGTACGGACAGTATCCAGGCCTGTAAGGTTGGCTTCTATTTGTCCGGCCTCAGGCCCAACTGTGCCTATATAATTGGCAGAATGCTTATTTAAAAAGTTGTGCAGAATGCAGCATGATAAAATTATAAAATTAAGTTTGTATTCCGCCAAATTAATGGCTGTTTGAAACAGGCGGAACCGGCTGGCCAGAATTCCAAACGCATTCTCAACCACTCTTCTAGCTCTGGCCAGCCGGTAATTAAAAACCCTCCTCTCCGGGGTGAGGGTTCTTTGGGGGAATGGCCTCATGAGGTGCTTGCTCAGAGCGAAGGCTTCATCGGCAATGAAGACAAAGGGGAGTCCTTCCACGTTATCCTCATCAGGTGGCAATCCCAGGCCACCACTCTGGAGACGCTGGCAGAACTCCGTCTGGGCAAATACTCCTCCATCCGACATCCGGCCATTCTTCCCCACGTCCACATATAAAAAATCATAGTGTGCCGACACCACCGCCATTAAAACAATACTGTGGAACCCCTTATAATTAAAATAATATGACCCCGAATGGGGTGGTGGCACAATGTGGACATGTTTCCCATCTATAGCCCCTCCACAATTGGGAAAGTCCCAACGGCTGGCAAAATGGGATGCCACAGTCTGCCATTCCTGTGGCGTTGAAGGAAACTGGGGAATCAAACAAGAAAACCAAAATCAATTAATTTGGAAGCTAACATTGCAAGAAAATTAGACAATTAAAAACATTATTCCCCAGCATCAGTATAACATTCAATAATTTAATTCTTCTGGAATAACTAATATGGAAAAAGGCACACTTATCAGATTGCTCACCCCCTCTGATAGAACATTGATTACATTTTAGGGGGTTGTGAAATCCCCAAAAAAAATTACTTTAACAACACGCAGGAATTTAGGGATAACAAAGGCTACAAGACTGCAGTTGTCGCACTCTGCAGGTGCAGTTGCTAACCAGCTTACAGTAAATGAGGTAATGTCAAAAGGCATTCATGTTGCAAAGAGTACACAATCACATGCAAGGGCAATTAATGAAAACACTTTGAGGCTTGCATATGATTTGATGATGGAAATCAGCAGAGCTTCTGCTCATTTACTAAAGCACTGGAACAAATGCACTTGTAGAGTGCACATGCATTTTGCAAAGTGCAACATAGATTTGCTTTAGACAAATCAACACCACAGAACATTCAAGCAAATTTTAACGAGGGTGGGGGTGGGGGGGTTGTGAAATCTAGCTAATTGCTAATTAGCAGCACACTATTTGGAGTGAGTTCAGGTGGGGGGGGGTTGTGAAATCTAGCTAATTGCTAATTAGCAGCACACTATTTGGAGTGAGTTCAGGTGGGGGGGGGGTTGTGAAATCTAGCTAATTGCTAATTAGCAGCACACTATTTGGAGTGAGTTCAGGTGGGGGGGGGGTTGTGAAATCTAGCTAATTGCTAATTAGCAGCACACTATTTGGAGTGAGTTCAGGTGGGGGGGGGGTTGTGAAATCTAGCTAATTGCTAATTATAAGCACACTAAATACACTCCAACAAAATACATTCAAAATGAGTAGACTAGGTGGATATGTTCCCATCACTTCATGCTGGGAAGGTTATTGAAGGAAACATACATGCATGACAAAAAATAACAGGAAAAAATCCCAGCATGTGTGAGGATAAAAAGGGGACATTCACACTATATTGCAATGATGGGAAGTAGTGTTTGAAGCAAGAAATACATTACATTATCAAAGATTACATAAAAGAACATGTGATGCTAATAAAATAAAAATAGCTTACCTTAATATAGTCCTTCTGCAGGACCTGTATGATGGCAGAACAGGTCTCTGGGATAATGATCCCCAGAGCCTGGGGGGAGATGCCTGTCGAGAACTTAAGGTCCTGCAGGCTTCTCCCTGTGGCCAAATACCGCAAGGTAGCGACCAGCCTCTGCTCCGGAGTGATGGCTTGCCTCATGCAGGTATCCTGCCTGCTGATATAGGGGGTCAGCAAAGCCACCAAACGATCAAAAACGGGGTCCGTCATCCGGAGAAAGTTCCTGAAATCCTCAGGATTATTCTCACGGATCTCACGGAGCAAAGGCATGTGACAGAACTGGTCACGCTGAAGCAACCAATTCTTGGTCCATGAACTCCTCCTCGCCCTGTTCATGGACTGGTCTTGGGCTGAAGAATAAACTACAGCACCAAGCACATACAATGCACGAGCTCTACGACGAGTACGTACAGGTAACATGGCTTCAAAACGGTCGGCTGGTCAGAACGCACTAAACAGAACGCACTGAAGAACAGCAAGGCCTGTGAAGAACGACCTGAAAATCAGGAACGAGCGGCCAATAAAACAAAGTTTTCTCAATGCCAACTGACCAAACGCACTGAAAAGCAGATACAAACCTCACAAGCACAGACTGAACAACAGTTAAAACGAACTGAAAAATACGAGTCTCACAAGCGCGAATCGTCTCTCACCAAACTTCTACTAACACGAGATAAACACGAGATTAGCAGAAGGAGCCCAAAGGGTGTCGTACGGGCTATTGAACTTCCGTTTTATAGTCTCGTCGGACTTGGTGTACGTCACAGCGTACTAAGCTGGCGTACTTTTGTGTGGTCGTGTGTGGGCAAGTCCGTTCGTAAGAAAGTCTGCCCCAAGTCCGCCGAAGGTACGCCGGAAGTATGTCGGACAGGCTGTCCGACTTTTGTAGCTGCAAAGTCCGACCGTGTGTACGCGGCATGAGATTTTAGCTTCTGGGTCAGATTTTCTTACAGTTCCACCTGCTGGCTGAGAATAAACAAAATTGGGCATTATATTCTGTTTGTGTTCACTAAAATTCATAAAAGTGTATTTCTTCCCAAACAATTGCGTCTGAAAAACCGCTGTGCAAATATTGTGTGAAAAAAATAGCAACACCCACAATTTTATTCTTTAGGGCCACTTCAGCCCTGGAAGGATTTTCCCCCTTCCTGACCAGGCTATTTTTTGCGATACAACAATGTTTATGTCCTTTTTTCCCCACAAATAGAGCTTTGTTTTGGTGGTATTTGATCACCTCTGCGGTTTTAATTCTTTGTGCTATAAACAAACAAATAGAGACCATTTTGAAAAAAACACAATATTTTGTCATTTTTGCTATAATAAATATCCAAAATTAAAAAAAACAAAAACTAATTTCTTCATAAGTTTAGGCCGATATGTATTCTTCTACATATTTTTGGTAAAAAAAAATCGTAATAAGCATATATTTATTGGTTTGCGCAAAGGTTACAGCGTCTACAACATAGGGGGTAGATTTATGGCATTTTTATTATTATAATTTTTTTTTACTAGTAATGGCGGTGATCTGCGATTTTTATCGGGACTGCAACATTGCGACGGACGGATCAGACACTTTTGCCACTTTTTTGGGACCAGTGACATTTATACAGCGATCAGAGCTAAAAAAATAGCCACTGATTACTATATAAATGTCACTGGCAGGGAAGGGGTTAACACTAGGGGGGCGATCAAGGGGTTAACTGTGTTCCCTATGTATGTTTCTAACTGTGGGGGGAATATGGCTGACTAGAGGAGGAGATATATCGTTGTTTCTACTTAGTATGAACACATGATCTGTCTCCTCTTCCTTGAGAGAACCGGGGTTTGTGTGTTTACACACACAGATCCCAGTTCTCGCTCTGTCACTGGCGATAGTTGGTGCCCGGTGGTCATCCCGCCCGCCGGGCACGCACATCGGCTCCGAGGACAAGCTGGAAACAGCTAACACTAGTGTGACATGTGCTCCGACTTTGAGAGCACAAGTCACATGAAAAGTTGCCCCCCTATTAAGTGTAATGGAACCGTTCTAATAGGAGGGACTTGAGTGGATCCGACTTAGAAAAACATTCCTGCACTACTTTCGGTGGGACTTTGGCACGACTTGCATTGACTTCTGTTAAAGAATGGCCGGTGGGCACGATGTCCGCCGGCTGCGTGCGATCACGGGCACGAGAGCGAGAACAGGGATGTGTATGTGTAAACACACACATGCCCATTCTGTCAGGGGAGGAGAGACAGATCGTTAGGAGCAGCGATCTGGCTCCTCCTCTAGTCATTTCCATCCCCCCACAGTTAGAAACACACATTAGGGAACATATTTAACCCCTTGATCACCCCCTAGTGTTAACCCCTTCCCTAGCTACTAAGTAGGAACAGCGATATGTCTCCTCCTCTAATAAGTCACATCCCCGCACAGTTAGAAACACCTAGCAGGGGACACATTTAACCCCTTGATCACCCCCTAGTGTTAACCCCTTCCCTACCAGTGCCATTTACACAGTAATCAGTGCATTTTTATAGCACTGATCGCTGTATAAATGTCAATGGTCCCAAAAATGTGTTTCAAAAGTGCACAATCTGTCCGCCGCAATGTCGCAGTCCCGCTAAAAGTCGCAGTTTGCTGCCATTACTAGTTAAAAAAAAAAAAGAATAATAAAAATGTCATAAATATAGCCCCTTTTTTTTGGTGCTATAACATTTGTGCAAACCAATCAATTATTATTGATAATTATTGCGGTTAATCTTACCGTAAATATGTAGAAGAATACATTTTGGCCTAAACAAAATGAAGAAACTTTTATTTTTTTTATTTCTTTGGGGCATATTTATTATAGCAAAATGTAAAACATATTGCTTTTTTTACCAAAATTGTCGCTCTTTTTTTGTTTATAGCGCAAAAATTAAAAACCGCAGAGGTGATCAAATACCACCAAAAGAAAGCTCTATTTGTGGGAAAAAAAGGACGTCAATTTTGTTTGGGTACAGCGTTGCACGACCGCGCAATTGTCAGTTAAAGCGACGCAGTGGCGAATCGCAAACAATGGCCTGGTCATGAAGGGGCCAAATCCTTCCGGGGCTGAAGTGGTTAAGGAGGTAGGTCAATGTATAAAGTGGCATTTGAAATAGAACAACACTACATATAGAATTTGGTACTTCCATAGTGGGAAAATTAGGAAACATACAGAAGGAAATAGTCAGAAACAAAATGCTTAGGAAACGACAAAAGCGCTTAATATGTAATAGATTAGATATGCAAATAGTACGTTTGCATATTTTATTAGACTGCGCATTGAATAACTTAAACTGATCAACGGACTGATTTAACATTATTGTCTTTCAGTATGAAAACAGATCCTCGCATGGCTTGTCTTCTGGGTTTGATTTTGCTGGATGTTGTTATGTTAATAAATATTAAGGAAAATATGTTGCTAACTCGCTTGCAAACAAGTACACAATAAACAAATCTGAGGACAAATGCCAAATCAATGGTTGCATAATTTATTAATCTCGTTACAGTTTTGCAACAATGATGTATAATCAGCTTTATATATATATATATATATATGTTGGAAGACATCCAGCTGGTAAGAAATACATTGTATATGTACTGTATATGTTTTAGAATGTCTTTGTACACAAGGTTGATGGGGAGATTAAACATGAAAAAGTATTGAAAATATCACAGTAGATTTTTTTTTTTAACCGGTTAGCGGCCGCCCACCATAGATTTACTGCGGCAGGGCGGCCGCTCAGTGCCAGATCACGTACCTGCCATGAGCTAACCTAACAAACCTCTGAGGGCTTCACAGAACAGTTGTATTTATACTGAGATTAAATTACACACAGGTGGACTCCATTTACTAATTAGGTGACTTCTGAAGGTAATTGATTCCACTAGATTTTAGGAATGCCGTGTACACACGACTGGACTTTTCGACCGGGCTGGTCCGACGGAACGAATCCGTCGGACAATTTGATCGTGTGTGGGCTTCATCTGACCTTTTCTGTCGAAAAATCTGTCGGACTTTAGAAATAGAACATGTTTCAAATCTTTCCGACGGACTCGAGTCCGATCGAAAAATCTGTTCGTCTGTGTGCTAGTCCGACGGACAAAAAAGGACGCTAGGGCAGCTATTGGCTACTGGCTATGAACTTCCCTATTCTAGTCTGGTCGTACGTCATCACGTTCGAAACGATTGGAGTGATCGTGTGTAGGCAAGTCCGTTTCTTAGGAACTACGTTGGAACTCTGTCGAAAAGTCCTTTGGGGTTCAGTCCGACGAAAAGTCCGGTCGTGTGTGCACGGCATTAGGGGTATCAGAGTAAAGCCTCGTACACACGATCGGATTTTCCGACGGGAATTGTGTGATGACAGGCTGCTGGCGGAAAATCCGACTGTCTGTACGCTCCATCGGACAACTGTTGGATCGGATTTTCCGCGGACAAATGTTGGATGGCAGGTTTTGAAATTTTCCATGGACAAATGTGTGTTGTCGGATTTTCCGAGCGTATGTACACAAGTCCGTCGGACAAAAGTCCAAAGTACAAACACGCATGCTCGGAAGCAAGGACGAGCCAGAAGCGGTCGGTCTTGTAAACTAGCGTTCGTAATGGAGATTTAACATTCGTGACGTGGCAAATTATAAAATCTCCAAATGCAGCGCACAATTCTCTTCTTCTTTAACCTCCCTGGCGGTATGATTACTTCAGATTTTAGGTGCTGAAAGCGGTACAATTATTTTGCATGGAAATTTGGCGTTTTATATTGTAGGCCTGTAATTCTTAGGAATAGTTCACTTAAAATCTGTCCAAACAAGAGTCTAGTAGACATCCCGGGTATGATAAAGTTTGAAACATGAAATCATAAATTATAATATAATAAATAACTATAAATAATTATAACAAATAATAATATAATAATAATAAAAATTATTCAATAATGTAATCAAATCAAAAACACTGAAATTTGCTCAGCTGCAGAATTGTCGCTGTCATTACTTGTGTTTGGTGACGGATTTCCCCACAAATCACTATCGCTCAATTCTGCGAGTGATTCTAATTTATTATCGCTGTTTTCTAGCTGCTCTAAAACCACTTTTGATGTAAAGGGACGGTTTTGGTTGCTATGGACAATCTCCAGTTTGCAGGCAGAAAGAACAGTATTTATAATATAAAACTGCATGCAGGACACTGGGCAGACCACTAGGGACAAAGGGGATGTGTAATTATTTGATACAGTACTGTACTCTGTAAGATTACACTATACTGTATCTATACTCTGTGTTTCACTTTTTGAATTTGGCGCTGAACTCCGTCCCTGTGTGTCGCAATGCTCGCAGGGAACGGAGCTCGGCACTGTGAATCGAGCGAGACACGGCGGCTCGCAGATCACAGCGGGGAGACATCGCAGGATCCAGGGGACAAGGTAAGTAACCTCTACATGGATCCTGCGATGCGATCCCGAGTCTGGTTCGGGGTTATCGCTTTTGGTACTGAAAATCCACCCCGAGCCAGACTCGAGAATACCGCTAGGGGGGTTAATGGGATAATAATGAAGCTGCTTTGCTGGTGATACTGATGGAGTTATTGCAAACTCATTTTCAAAGGCTTTTTTTTCCTAGTGATAGTGCGGTGTACCTGTACCAGGTACCAGGTACCCAACTTAACCTGTGAACGAGCCCGAAGGGTGCCACTGCTGAATGCAACTAAGGGCTCATTCATAACTGCAGCACAAGTGCTGCTCCCCTGAAAAGCGATCCGAGTGTGTGTTGATAGGTAGTGAGGAGGCAACATGTTGCAATATACAAGTAAAGGCGCAAAATCTGGAAAAATTAAAAAACACTGTGACATGCAAATGGTAACTATAAAAGTTATAGTATGTGTGGGTTAAGAACATGGCTGAGGAGAAGGGGAATAGTCCATAGTCCATGAAAGTCCAGGAATAAAAACAATGGGAGAAGGGATGATGATGGAAATCCACATCCAGGGCTGCCTTCAGGGGGAGAACTGAAACCAAGTTCCAAAAATCTGAGAGAGAGCACAAAGAGAGAGGCGCCTCTGGGTGTAGATGTAAAAAACATAATTTATTAGGATCATGTGTACAAGCAACTCACATGTATGAAGTCATAAACAGACATATAGTGAGATTAGGGGTACATCCATCATAGGGATAGTCATCAGTTCCGTCACAGTAGCTCTTTCTACTTGCCGGGCGTGTGGCCGTGTATGCTGGACACCACAAGATAGTGAAGCCGGCCGCGGTGGAGATAAGACTCAAAGCGAGGCCTGGAATGCAGATGGATGGCGTCAGGTGACGTCACTGGCAAGCGACGTGTTTTTACGAGTGTACGGGCTGCAGTGACGTGGCTCCTTCATCAAGCTGAAGCGATATGGAGGCGATATGTTGCCTCCTCACCACCTGATTTAAATCCATGATTGCCATGCAATGCACGTGTTTGCAACATGGTAGTGCAGCAATTAGAGGTTTTTAATCTGATGTGAGAAGGCAACACTGTGCCCGGTGATCTTTGACTTCTCCCGTGTTGTTCAGGTAGATCTCCACCTCTTTAAGGTTGCCTACCCCTGTTCTAGGCCAATAGGATTGCTTTTCCTTTCGGACAATCAGGAAACGGGTCTCAAGACCTGCTTCCTGATTGGCCGGGAGGAGAATCAGTAGGACAATAGCAAATATTCATTCGCTATTGTCAGACAACTGGGTGGGCAACCCCCAACGTTTTTGGAAGCCATTCAGAGCCAAAAGCTCTAATCACGTGCTTCAAAAAAAAAAAAAAAAACTGGATTGGAATCCATGCATCTGGCGTCCCGCATAAAGATTAGGAGGCCGGACGCATGGATGGGGGAGGGGGTTGGCGCCCAAGCGCCCCTTATGGGCGGGCCCCCACTACTACAGTATGTGGGTTGTACCACACGCACCCTAAGAACCCGTATGGAGGAACACTATTGTGACACCAATAATCTCAATGTCAGGCACATTTCTAATGCAACACGTCACTTTAGGGACTGCCACCAAGGCAATCTTTCCTAATTCAGGTTTAGGGGAATAGAAAGGCTATCTTCTTCACCCAGGGGAGGGGACAGGGAGAGGAAGGTGGATTTTTAGATTGAATACTAGATCACTTCATGGGTTAAACCTGAGGTGGGATCTGGATTTACACTTGCACTAATTGCCCTCTCCTCTTATCTTTCTCTTTGTGGTTATGATAATTGTATATACATGTTTGTTTTGTCCTCTCTGGCAGACACTAATTGATTTCATTTGTTTCTTTTCTATTGCACATGTTTATATATGATTGTATCGATTTGTCTGCAAAGCTTAGTAATATATACCTGAATCCACTCTGCAGCTGTTGAAGCTGTTTCTTTCTTGCTGATGATTTGCAATCAATTAAGGCAATTGATGGGTGGCGTCTATGGCATCTAGTGATACTATTTATTTTCAAATGTTCTGTGTTTTTAAGTAGTTATGACTAAGACCTTGTAGGCTGAAACACGTCAACTGGTTTTATCTGCGTTTGTACACTGTGGTTTTTCAATAAACATGACGATTATTAAGAGCAACAACTGGCGGTGTGGATCATCTTAATGGACAGTTTCTGACTATGGAACCGCCCATGCATTTTCTGGATCTTTAATTTTCCATGAATAGCCGACCACACAGTCTGGCCCCCAGAGGATTGCTTTTTGCCAGCCCCCTCCTCCATCCCACCCTCCACTTTTTATCCTTCTTTCCTTCCCTTTATTTTTTTCTACCTGTAATTCTTTTCCTTTTTTGAATCTTGTTTTTTTTCCATTTCCTTTTCTCCTGTTACCTTATTGACTAGCAAGCAGTGTTCATTTTGGCAGCAAATTTCAATTTATTTTTAGTCTTTTGCCTGTACACACGGTCGGACTTTCTGATGGAAAATGTGCAATCGGAGCTTGTTGTTGGAAATTCCGACCATGTGTAGGCTCCATCGGACTTTTCATCAGAATTTTCGACACACAAAGTTTGAGAGCTGGATCTAAAATTTTCCGACAACAAAATCCGTTTGCGTAAATTCCGATCGTGTGTAGACAATTCCGACGCACAAAGTGCCACGCATGCTCAGAATAAAGCAGAAGAGCACCACTGGCTATTGAACTTCATTTTTCTCAGCTCGTCGTACGTGTTGTACGTCACCGCGTTCTTGACGTTCGGAATTTCCGACCAACTTTGTGTGACCGTGTGTGTGCAAGACAAGTTTGAGCCAACATCCGTCTGAAAAAATCTGATGGATTTTGTTGTCGGAATGTGCGATTGTGTGTACAGGGCATTAGTCTTAGGACTAAAATGGCATTTTAGTTTTAGTCTCATTTTAGTCTTCTGCAATTGTTTTAGTTTTAGTCATAATTAGTCGAATTTCAAAACTCATTATAAACTCCTGGAGTAAAAAAATCTAATATCATGTTATTATTTATGGTATTAAGGTTTTAGAAAACTTACAGATTCAGATTTTGCCACTCTGGATGGCCAGAGGAGGCCTGTAATGCTGCACAGTCCTCTGGACGGTGGTCTGAAGAGGCCTGTAAGAGTGTTCTGGATGGTGAGGTCTGAGGGATGACCTGTAATGCACAGTGACCTGGATACCGATGTTCAGAGGAGGCCTGTTGTAATGCTGCTCAGTGCTGGATGGTGGTCTTAGGTCTTAGGGATGGCCTGTAATGCACAGTGCCCTGGATGCCACTGTCTGTGGTCAGAGGAGGCCTGTAATGCACAGATGCACACACAGTGCTCTGGATGGATGGTGGTCTGAGGGGAGGCCTTAGGCCTGCTGTAGTTGTAATGTACTACACAACTGATACTGTACACACTCACAGTCTGCTCTGGGTGCCTGACGGTGCAGTCGTCTCGTCAGTCGGGACTCGGGAGTGGGACAGACTCAGTCTCGTCGGGAGTCGCGAATCAGGAGGCCTCAGCCTACCCTGTTTCCCCGAAAATAAGACCTAGCGTGATTGTAGGTGATGGCTGCAATATAAGCCCTACCCCCCAAATAAACCCTAGTTAATGTCCTTGTAGGTCTTATTTTCAGGGTAGGGCTTATTTTCAAGGAAACAGGGTAGGGCTTTTTTGGGGGGTAGGGCTTATATTGCAGCCATCACCGACAATCAAGCTAGGTCTTATTTTGGGGGAAACAGGGTAGCTGGCCTGTAATGCTGCTCTCTCTCAGTCTGGTCTCTGGCAGTCGTCTCGTCACAATGTGGGAGCAGATTGTGGAGGCAGGTGGAGCTCTGTGAAAAAATTGAAGTTAATTCACGAGGGTAAACGTCCCTGCCTCCCACTTTCTTCCCGTTTTCATTCATTAATGAAAACGGATTTGATATTCCTCATAGTTTTCGTCAGTGGACGAAAATGTGCTGTACTTTTCATTTAGTTTTCGTCACTGTAAAAATGCAGCTGACGAAAACGTTTTTGTTGAGAAAATTAACACTGCTAGCAAGCCTTCCTTCATGCCCTTATCAGGAAACATTTTCACTCTGTCAGGATCCATCCTTCCCTTGGCCATTGACCAACCATTGGATGGGATGAACCCTGCACTGGCTACTTCTTATACACCATATGGACCTTTACCTACTGATGTATAAGTCTGTCAACCTCAATGCTGCTCTGGGTCCTTTTAAAAGCTGTTGACGGCTGATTTGAATGTGCATTCAATTATTCTTCAATATTATTTTTTTCCAATAAAAAAACATTATGAAAGAAAATGAGTGACCATTCTTTGGAACAGGATTGTTGAAAGGAACTTCCCCAACCCTCAGGAACCATTTAATGTCTATTGTAGAACCAGAAAGCACCTTAAAAAAGCCTTCCACATTGAATTCAACGCATTTCACCATTTTGGATCAAAGAAAGGGTCCACTATTGTTAAAACAATAATCCTTAGTCCTCCAGAACCATTGAGGCTCGGTTAACACCTGATGTCTGTTTCAGGGACAAATCAGGGCCAAATCTTTGCCTGAATTTGGCCTATTAACGGAGCCAAAGACGCACAGCGTTTCTGTGCAGTGCACTCCGCACCCGCCCCGGAGATATGTGAACCGGCTCCAAAGAGAGCCAATCACATTTTCCTGCTATGCGAATTGGATGCGGGAAAACCAATACATTTCACTATTTTGAAACAAGGAAGGGTCCAGCATTCTTGAAAGGAAACTCCCAATCCTCAGGAAATATGTAAAATTCATTGTAAGATCAAATACTATCTTAAAAGGCCTATGCATTTCACCATTTTGGAACAAGAAATGACCCAGAATTGTTGAAAGTAGTTTCTCTGACCCTCAGGGGCCATTTAAGGTCCATTTAAAATTAAAAAACACCTTAAAAAAAGCCATCCCTATGCAATTTCACAAAAATTGTGAGAGCTTGCTCAATCTGTTCAGCTTTTCACCAAAATTTCAGGGAAGCAAAAACCTCCACTCATCTTTAGTATCCTACTATTTTAAAATTACATATGCACACCATGTGTTTATTTATCGAGGTCCCCCTCTTCTAACTTAATCCCCTGAAAAAAAAAATTTAAAAATGGTACCCCAGTACCATACAGAAAGAGGGGATGTCATTATTCCAGAGAAAGCAGCTCAAATCTCATGAGATGATACTACAGCAATAATGTCTTCTCTAAAAAAATTGGGCTACTCAGCATTCCATGGCATTCCAAGGCACTGTGGGCATGAGCGGGGGTAAGAGGCCACACTAAACAAGCAGACCTTGCAATTTTAGTGGAAGTTCTACTTAAAGGAGAAGAGGGCATTTTAAAGGCGACCAACTTGTTTGGGTATCAAAGTATTGTTCTCGTTTTACAATTCTGAAATCTTTTCACTGGTGCCAGCATCTAGTCTGGGATTAGATTACAGGGAGGCAGGGTCTGGATCAGGTAGACCCTTAAAGAACAAGGTCCAGGCTGACTTGAAATCCGCCTCTTTAAAACCTGTCTGTGGACTAGAGATGGACACCATGGAGAAGATATGGAGCTGTACATTTTAAGCAATGGTGAGGGACCAGTACAGGTTGGTAACTGCTAATCTACATTCTTCTTTATAGAACAGGTGCTGCTAATTTTGGAAATGTCTAATTTTTCTTTTTCTTATTTCTATTTTTTGTAGTTAATAAAAATACAGTTACCCTTTAAGAACAATCTTTGGCTAAAGAAAAAAGATCTAAGTGGAATTTTTTTTTTCATTCCTTTGATGGAGAGCTTGTTTGTGCTATAACTTATGATCTTTCAGAGAACAGTGCATGTTTTGAAAGGCAGTGTTTTATTGTAACCATGAAATCGGAGGATGGATGAAGCAAATCCTGAATAATGACGTTTCAAGACAGTGGTTCTATACAAAACATCCTTTACTGCAGACAACTGCTGAACATAATGTATATTTATGCCACACAAGTGATAGCAGAGCATGTACCCCAGGGGAATGTCCAACAAGGTCAACAAGTACTTCTGCTTGGGAGAGTACATTCAGAAAATCACTTGTAGTAAATATTATGTAAAACAAATTTGGTTTGCTAGAATAGCAGGTATTACAGTTATGCGACTATATTATAACTTACTGAATTGTTTGACTCATATATATACTATATCACCAAAAGTATTGGGACAGCTCACACATGACGAACTTTAATGGCATCCCAGCCTTAGTCCGTAGGGTTCAATATTGAGTTGGCCCACCCTTTGCAGCTATAACAGCTTCAACTCTTCTGGGAAGGCTGTACACAAGGTTTAGGAGCGTGTCTATGGGAATGTTTGACCATTCTTCCAGAAGAGCATTTGTGAGGTCAGGCACTGATGTTGGACAAAAAGGCCTGGCTTGCTGTCTCTGCGTGAATCCATCCCAAATGTGTTCTTGCTTTGTGCACTGGTGTGCAATAATGTTGGAACAGGAAGGGGCCATCCCCAAACTGTTCCCACTAGGTTGGGGGCATGAAATTGTCCACAATGTCTTGCTATTAGGATGCCTTAATGCCGCGTACACATGGTCGGACTTTTCGTCTACGAAAGTCCGACGGACGCCGACGGACCAAAGCTGGCTGACAATCCAATCGTGTGTGGGCTTCCCCGGACTTTCAGCTGACTTTTCCAGCTGCAAATCTGACGGACTTTAGATTTGAAACTTGCTTCAAATCTTTACGTCGTAACTCCGCCGGACCCAGAAATCCGCTCGTCTGTATGCTAGTCCGACGGACAAAAACCCACGCTAGGGCAGCTATTGGCTACTGGCTATCAACTTCCTTATTTTAGTCCGGTCTACGTCACCACGAACGAATCCGTTGGACTTTTGTGTGATCGTATGTAGGCAAGTCCGTTCGTTAGAAAGTCCGCCGCAAGTCCGCTGCAAGTCTGCCAAAAGTCCGTCGAAAGTCTGTCGGACGGGCTGTCGGACTTTTGTAGCCGAAAAGTCCGACCGTGTGTATGCGGCATAAGAGTTCCCTTCACTGCAACTAAGGGGCCAAGCCCAACCCCTGAAAAACAACCCAACACCATAATCCTCCCTCCACCAAATGATTTGGACCAGTGCACAAATCAAGGTCCAAACCAGGATCCAGGCTGCTCTGTGCAAAACCATGTTTGTTATTTTTAACTAAAGAAAACTAGACTTTAGTATCACTTTAATAGCTACGGCATGACTGAGGCCTGTTGCCTCTGAAACTAGTATGCAATTACTGCTATAAAAGGCTACAAGTAATGCATACCCATGTGGAACAGGGCTGATTTGTTGTATATAAAATGTTCTTTTGGATCCTTACTGAGCCTAATAAGTAAAGTAAATATGTTTTTTCTTTTTACACCTAACGTTATGCAAGAGGCGAAAAAAAAAGAGAAAAAAATAGATTTTTTCCTGCATACGGCTGAATGATAGAACTCAGCACTACTTCCCCTTACTTACTAAGCTCAATGAACTTTGACTTTGCTAAGGTCCTACTCTTTTGGTAAATCAACCACTCTTTGTATGTTAGCATTTTGTATGGAGTTATCTTCCAAAATATATAAAAATTGTGTGTTAAAAAAATGCCATTCATTTCTTTTACTGTACAGACAATATACTGATTTTAACTCGAGTTTTAATTTGACAATATATATATATATATATATATATATATATATATATATATATAGTTGTGCTCATAAGTTTACATACCCTGGCAGAATTTATGAATTCTTGGCTATTTTTCAGAGAATACGAATGGTAACACAAAATCATTTCTTTCACTTATGGTCAGTGTTTGGCTGAAGCCATTTATTATCAATCAACTGGGTTTACTCTTTTTAAATCATAATCACAAAAGAAACTACCCAAATGACCCTGATCAAAAGTTTACATACTCCAGTTCTTAATACCGTGTATTGCCCCCTTTAACATCAATGACAGCTTGAAGTCTTTTGTGGTATTTGTGGATGAGGCTCTTTATCTTCTCAGATGGTAAAGCTGTCCATTCCTCTTGGCAAAAAGCCTCCAGTTCCTGTAAATTCTTGGGCTGTCTTGCATGAACTGCATGTTTGAGATCTCCCCAAAGTGACTCAATGATATTGAGGTCAGGAGACTGAGATGGCCACTCCAGAACCTTCACTTTATTCTGCTGTAGCCAATGACAGGTCGACTTGGCCTTGTGTTTTGGATCATTGTCATGTTGGAATGTCAAAGTACGTCCCATGTGCAGCTTCCTGGCTGATGAATGCAAATGTTCCTCCAGTATTTTTTGATAACATACTGCATTCATCTTGCCATCAATGTTGACCAAACTTCCTGTGCCTTTGTAGCTCACACATCCCCCAAAACACCAGCGATCCACTTCCGTGTTTCACAGTAGGAATGGTGTACCTTTAATCATAAGCCTTGTTGACTCCTCTCCAAATGTAGTATTTATGGTTGTGGCCAAAAAGCTAAATTTTGGTCTCATCACTCCAAATGATTTTGTGCCAGAAGGTTTGAGGCTTGTCTCTGTGCTGTTTGGCGTATTGTAAGTGGGATACTTGGTGGCATTTGCGTAGTAATGGCTTTCTTCTGGTGACTCGACCATGCAGTCCATCTTTCTTTAAGTGCCTCCTTATTGTGCATCTTGAAACAGCCAAACCACATGTTTTTAGAGAGTCCTGTATTTCACCTGAAGTTATTTGTGGGTTTTTCTTTGCATCCCAAACAATTTTCCTGGCAGTTGTGGCTGAAATTTTAGTTGGTCTACCTGACCGTGGTTTGGTTTCAACAAAACCCCTAATTTTCTACTTCTTAATTAGAGTTTGAACACTGCTGATTGGAATTCTCAATTCCTTGTATATCTTGTTATATCCCTTTCCTGTTTTATACACTTCAACTACCTTTACCCGCAGATCCTTTTACAATTATTTTACTTTCCCCATGACTCAGAATCCAGAAACATCAGTGCAGCACTGGATGAAAGATGCAAGGGTCTGTCAGGAGTCCATAAAATCATTGACCTTTTATACACACACACTAATTACAAGCAAACAGATCACAGGTGAGAATGGTTACCTTTTAATAGCCATTCAAACCCCTTTGTGTCAACTTGTGTGCATGGTATCAGGCCAAAATCACCAGGGTATGTAAACTTTTGATCAGGGTCATTTGGGTAGTTTCTGTTGTGATTATGATTTAAAAAGAGTAAACACAGTTGATTGATAATAAATGGCTTCAGCCAAACACTAACCATGAGTGAAAGAAAAGTTTTTGTGATATCATTCATACAGTATTCTCTGAAAAATGGCCAAGAAATCATAAATTCTGCCAGGGTATGTAAACTTATGAGCACAACTGTATATTGTGATAATATTTACCAAACATAGAGCAATAAGACTGATTTTCTACAAGCTGGACTGTGGGATTTGATATTTCCCACCATTGCCAGTAAAGTCATGGACAACCATATTAATCCACACAGCTGTAGGACAAAAATATGCCAAGTGTATTTAAAGCCTGGGTTATGAAACAGGTTTGGTCTGCAGAGAAATTAAGACTAAATTACTCATGCTACTTAGGGACATAGGATGCTGTTGAAATGTTTTTTGCTGCTAGTGCACATTTTCAAGACGGGCATATAAATATAAATTATTTTGAGACTTTAGATTTCGTATACTTTACTTTTTTAGATTTTTTATATATTTTTTATATATTTGGCCTTAAAATCTTTGCATGTTGTTCTAACAATGCAATCTATACTGGCCATTCAATTTTATAAAGTAAAAATATTACATACATAATATAATAATATATGGTTTAGGTCCGATGTATTTCAGATCCTCAGTCACCGGTTGATACTGCCTTCCATCCCGATCCTTAGGTTGCCCTCTTAAATCATAACGGTGACCATAAAACAATTTAAATTGTTACCATATGCCATCACAGCTGGTAAGCAAACAATAGCTGAATCATGGAAACCCCTGACTCTTTGGGCTGATTTACTGAAACTGGAGAGTGCAAAATCTGGTGCAGCTGTGCCTGGTAGCCAATCAGCTTCTAACTTAAGCTTGTTCAATTAAGCTTTGACAAAAAAAAACTTGGAAGCTGATTGCATTCAATGCAGAACTGTACCAGATATTGCACTCTCCAGTTTTAATAAATCAACCCCTTTGTGCCTTGGCAACCAAGCACAAGATCACACAGGCAATGGTCCATGGCAAGATTGAGGCAACCCTGCATGACAGAGTTCACAAATATCCAAGAGTTTGGCAGCCGTAGATTATTAATTTCTTGCCTCCTAACTTCGATACAACTTTATTTGAACTTTGAGATATAACACCTATTCTGGCCTTTGATGAATTAGTGCTGATTATAACAAACTAACCCAGGGAACCCGACCCACCGTAACTCATCTCTTCCCTTATTCTCCCATCGCTTTGTCTTTGTCTTCTTCTGTCTGTGTTACTGTTGGAAAGTTTTCCTCACCCTGTCTGATAAAATGTTGTCAGTAGGACAGGAAGCGAGGGTGAATCTCTCTAACAGAGCCTTGGTGGTTAGTAGTAAGAACCTGGAAGGGGTGCTAATGCTTCCCAACTCAATCCGAAACTAAGAGAATATATTTTTGGTTGGACACTTTAAGGTTAGAAAGGTATGGGGGGTTGCTATTGTTGATCTTTCCTTTAAAGCTGATGTCCAACATTTTGAGTTTCCCCTCAAAGGCACCCCAGGTGTATTTTATTGAAACCCTTTTTCCTGCTTTTTTTTCCGGGGCCATCAGTGCAGCTTTCTCTTCTTCCTCCAGCAGAGGTAGGGGGGTTGGACGTTCTTCCAGTACTGAGAAGTGCTTACCTAATGATATGTGAACACCACTTAATCCTGAAGTACTAAGAGACCAGCCTGCATGATGACTTGCCCCCCTCCCACCCACCCAAGAGAGGCATGTAAGCAACTGGCTTGGCTCAAATGAAATTGGCAAAATGGACAGAGAAGGAAGTTGGGGAGAATACTGGAGCATAAAGAAAGTGATTAGAAATTGGAAACATTGTTTTTATAGAGAAGAGAAAAAAGACCAAGTGGTCCATTGAGTCTTCCTCATTTTTTATTATTTATTTGAGCTTTTTTTTTTAACTTTTTTTGTCTGAGATCTATGTTTGTCTCAAGCACATCTGAATCCATGGAAAAAAGGATAAATTATCGCTGTATATATAATGATGACATAACACTGAAACAATGCTATGTTCATAAGAGATGGAATAAGGCTGTGCCAAAAATCCAACAAAAATCCATACAGTATAACCCAATATCAGTGTCCACAAATGTTCTATAAGATATTGGGTCAATAGGGATATTGCAGGTCTAGAAAAACACCTTGCAAATCTGCTCCTCGTGATTATTGGTAAACAGGAAAAACACCCAGCAGTCAGTGTTTCCCTACAATATTCACAGATGGATTTGACCACTATGTTACTGGATGATCAAACTGCGCCTAAAGGGTTAAATGCTCCGTGTCTCAAATACACCACCACCAACTCATCCAGGGAAATGTGCACAGATTCTCCCGTATACAGTGTCTTGAAAAGGTATTCACACCCCTTGAAATTTAAATGTATTGTATTGGAATTTTATGTGATAGACCAACACAAAGTGGCACATAATTGTGAAGATGAAAGAAAATTCTAAATGGTTTTCAAATTTTTTTTGCAAATAACTATCTGAAAAGTGTGGCCTTTGTATTCAGCCCGCTTTACTCTGATACCCCTAACTAAAATCTAGTGGAACTCACTGCCTTCAGAAGTCACCTGATTAGTAAATACAGCTGTTCTGTGAAGCCCTCAAAGTTTTGTTAGAGAACCTTTAGTAAAATAAAAAGCATCATGAAGGTCAAGGAACACACCAGATAGGTCAGGGATAAAGTTTAAAGCAGGGTTAGGTTATAAAAAAATATTTCAAGCTTTGAACATCTCACGGAGCACTCACTGTTCGATCCATCATCCAAATATGAAAAGAGTGTGGCTGCATACCTACCAAGACCGTCCACCTAAACTGACAGACCGGGCAAGGAGAGCATTAATCAGAGAAGCAGCCAAGAGGCCCATGGTAACTCCCAAAGAGCTGCAGAGATCCAGAGCTCAGGTGAGAGAATCTGTCCACAGGACAACTATTAGTCCTATACTCCACAAATCTGACCTTTATGGAAGAGTGGCAAGAAGAAAGCCTTTGTTGAAAGAAAGCCATAAGTTTGCAGTTTGCGAGAAGCCATGTGGGGGACACAGCAAATATATGGAAGTAGGTGCTCTGGTCACTATGTGTGGTGGAAAATTAACACTGCATATCACCCCAAACACACCATCCCCACTGTGAAACATGGTGGTGGCAGCATCATGTTGTGGGGATTCTTTTCTTCAGCAGGGACAGGGAAGCTGGTCAGAGTTGATGGGAAGATGGATGAAGCCAAATACAGGGCAATCTTAGAAGAAAACCTGTTGGAATCTGCAAAAGACTTGAGAAGGGGTGGTAGTTCACCTTTCAGCAGGACAACGACCCTAAACATACAGCCAGAGCTACAATAGAATGATTTAGATCAAAGCATATTCATGTGTTAGAATGGCCCAGTCAAAGTCCAGACCTAGATCCAACTGAGAATCTGTGGCAAGACTTGAAAATTGCTGTTCACAGACGCTCTCCATCCAATCTGACAGAACTTGAGATATTTTGCAGAGAAGAATGGGCAAAAATGTCACTCTTTAGATGTGCAAAGCTGGTAGAGACATCCCCAAAAAGACTTGCAGCTGTAATTACAGAGAAAGGTGGTTCTACAAAGTATTGACCCGGTGGGGGCTGAATACAAATGCACGCCACACTTTTCACATATTTATTTGTAAAACATTTTTAAAACCATTTATCATTTTCCTTCCACTTCACAATGTGCCACTTTGTGTTGGTCGATTGCATAAAACCCCAATAAAAAACATTTACGTTTTCCGTTGTAACAGGACAAAATGTGGAAAATTTCAACGGGTATCAATACTTTTTCAAGGCATTGTATATACTGTATGAAAAGAGAATAGTAGCTCTCATAGGGTTAAAGTTAAAACAATTCCAATTTATAAAACCCAGGAGATTGCACACTCACATATTGTTAAATACGGTACAGCAGTACTGCATTTTATGGTTCCAATTAGCAAAGCATTTGTTTCTGCTCCACTTTGCATGATGATGTCATGTGCGATAGGTCAATAAATCCACTGACTGTTGACTGCATCACTACCTCTGCTGGAAGTCTATTTCAAGCTGTAACTACACTTTCTGTAAAATAATAATTTCTAAGTTTAGTTTAGAATTTTCCTTCTGCTAGTTTGTGATTGTGTCCTTGATGTTCTTGATGTTCTTGATCTTAGCTTCATATTAAAAATACTGCCCTCCTGAACCTTATTCACTTTAAGGTTTCAATCATGTCTCCCCTTCCCTTCTTTCTTCAACACTGTGTATGGAGGTGGAGTCTACAAAAAAAAAAGATTATTGGAATTCTACTTCAAGAATGTTTTTTTCTGTCTTGCTGACTTGTTGACTTCAGTGCTTCAATGCTCAATGCCTAATTTAAAATTTTTTAAAAAGATTATTGGAATTCTTCTTCAAGAATGTTCTTTTCCCATCTGTCTTGCTGACATATTGAGTTCAATGCTTTCTGAGTCCCTGACTTGAAGAAAGTACAGATATAAGAATTCTGACACTTTCCTGACACCTGTTTCTAATATTCTGGTCCTGACCTGTGGCTCAAAAGTATTATCATAGCCAGTCAACTACAATTTTCAAAAGGAGGCCAACACTCTCTCAATATCTTTTCTCATGGAAATGCCTATAAAGTCGTCTCGCGTTGGTACATGACCCCCTACTGCATATCTAAATTTGTTCCTGCGGCCTCCCCACATTGCTTCTGAGGTTGTACTGATCAGGATACTTTCTTTTATATCTGGTGGATGTGTCCCGGGGCAGTCCGCTTTTTGGTGTGGATCTATAATATGCTCCAGTTGTTCTTTCAAATAAACCTTATCTATAAAATACACAGGAAGCCTTCCTACGTAGTCCAATTCCACAATTGCCTAAACCTCAGTGGAAACTGGTGGGGTTCGTGTTCCTGGCAGCTAGGAAAGCCCTAGCTAGAGCTTGGAAACTCCCACCGATAAACTTTGCCGAGGTGAAGCAACGCCTCATGGGTATTATGACACATGAACAACTCACTTCCATAGTCACTGATACTCAAGCAAAGCATCCAAAGATTTGGGTCCCATGGCTGGGACCCAACATCTAGATACTGTAGCTCTCTCGTTTCATTATAACCACTTGTTCAGAGCTCCATAGATGCTGCTATGGTCAGGCCTCAAGAGATCCTACACCAGTCATGGCGAACTTTGGCACCCCAGATGTTTTGGAAGTACATTTCCCATGATGCTCATACACTCTGCAGAGTAGTGGAGCATCATGGGAAATGTAGTTCCAAAACATCTGGGGTGCGAAGGTTCACCATTACTGCCCTACACCATGGGTCTTCAAACTATGGCCCTCCAGTTGTTCAGGAACTACAATTCCCATCATGCGTAGTCATGTCTGTGAATGTCAGAGTTTTACAATGCCCCATGGGATGTGTAGTTCTGCAACAGCTGGAGGGCCGTAGTTTGAAGATCCCTGCCCTACACCTACCCCTTCCCTCAGCCTCCCCACAATTCCCTGCATTCCTCTCCTCTCTGAATCTATCTCATTCTTTACTTGTCTACATCTCCTCCTTTGCTTTATTTCTGTATTGCCTCTCTGTTCTTCTCCCAACAAACAAACTACTTGCTCTTTCCCTTTGGCCAATCATACGGTAAGATGACTTGCTGAGCTAATGAGGAACGCTTAAAGGTCTGGATACCTACCACTTGTGCCTTTCTGAGTGTATTCGTACACTGACCTCCTTGATAGTAGGCATGTGCAATTCATTTAGTTCCGAATTCGTTTTTTAACTATTTTCGACAAATGCGTTAATTCGGGAATACCTGAATTAACGAAAACTTGTTTAACAAATTTTTTCCGAATATTCGTAAATTCGATAAAATTGGACATTCGTAAATTCGGGCATTCGTACATTCGTAAATTAGTGAATTCGTAAATTTGTAAATTCGAAAATCTGAAATAATAGTTAACTAATAATAACTTAACTATTAGTAATTACTAGTAACTTTTAAATTATATTATTGTAATTTCCTTTAAAATTTGGCTGTTAGTGAACGTAACACATACAAATTTATCCGAAGTTATGAATGATCCGAAAAAACGGAATGGAACGTAATGAATTAGTAATAATAAATAACAATAATAATAATAACAACGTTTTATTATTATTATTTATTAATAATTTGTTCCGTTCCATTTGTTTAGATGCAGCATTCGTTTTGGATAATTCGTAACTTCGGATAAATTCGTATTTGTTACGTTCACTGACAGTCAAATTTGAAAGGAAATTACAATACCTATAATTTAATAGTTAGTTACTATTTCAGATTTTTGAGTTTTCGGGATTTTGGATTTTCAAACTTCGAATTTACAAATTTCTGAATTTTCTAATTTACATGTACGATTTTACGAATTTACGAATGAACAAATGTAAAAATGTACGAATGTACGAATGAACGAATGTTCGAATGTACGAATGTATGAACAAACGCATTTACGAATTTACGAATGAACGAATTTACGAATCTCGATCATAACGAATGACCCGAAAAACGAAAAAAATAAATAAACTAATGAAACGAAAACGAAAATGAACGAATTTTTTGGCTGTGCACATGTCTACTTGATAGCACTACTTGTTTTGGGATCACTGTTGTATTTTCCTCTTACCATAGTTTTTTTTTGCTTTTTATATGTTTTCATGACCATGTAAGTTTGTTGTACTTGCTGGAACAATGTGATAAATCTTTTGTAAAACAAAAAAGACCAGAAAAGGTAGCCCATCTTCTTTTCTCATGACTGAGTCACTTTAAATGTATTCAATTGTACTGTGTCTATGGCAAAAGCAAATTATTGCCAACTCCTTCTTGCAGCAACCATGCGCTCTGAGCAGGGCTGTCTTTAATATTAATTGGACCATGGGCAAAACTTTTCTTGGGCCCCCCCCAATACAGTTTTGCTCTCCACCTGATCTGAGACATACAATAAATAGCAGCTAGACTTAAAATCAGTTTACTGAATCAGATCAGGCAGCTATTGCGATTGGTTGCCAGAGGTTACAGTGTAACATTACCGCTCACTGATTGGTTGCTAGAGGTTACAGCACACATTACGGCTCACTGATTAGTTGCTAGAGGTTACAACACATGATTTCTGCTTGTTAATTGGTTGCTAGAGATTACTGTGGGTATGACCTCAGGGGGGCATGATATACATATTAATGCCGCCGGCCGCCGCTATTTACATATGAATGCCACCACTATTTACATATGAATGCCACCGCTATTTACATATAAATGTCTGTAATTTACATGTAAACACAGGGTCTGCAAGTGAGTCATCTGTACACAACAATAGGGCAGAGCTGGGCATCATTAGCAGCAGCACTTCACACTGAGATATTGGGACACAGCACAGGACTAAAACCTCAAGGGACGAGGGAATTTAAACCAGGATAGTTGGCAAGTATGAGTCTGCTGCTTTGGGCCCCACAACAATGACAGGGCCCAGGGCAACTGCCCCTTTTGCCCTGCCTTAAAAACGGCCCTGGCTCTGAGAAAGAACATTTCATACAATGTTCATACTAAGAAATACAAGGAGCTTTTCATTTCTTACAAGTTTTGCTGCCTGCAGTGATTTAAGCCTTGCCAGATGTTGTCCTCTCATTCAAAGAAATATTAAATGTTTTTGGGGGTTGATGTGGAAGACGCCTGAGCTCTCTCTTTAATGTTTCCTTATATTCGCACCATTGCATTTTCCATGAGAACTTTTAATGTCCCAGAATTAGACTGTTTGTTGCAGCCTAATTCATTTTATTTTTGTTCCTAGACATTTGTTTTAGGGGCTTTTCTTCTCAAGATAAACATTGCAGGATGAGATGGATTACAGAACTGGATACCATGGGTAATGATCTCAATTTCAGCCAAAAGTAGAAGGGAGAAAAGCACTTAGTGGGGTCTAGACTGAGAAATGTTTGTCTATTAAAAATATAAATCATTAATTATATTGAATATTAAAATGCATTTTTTATTAAGCATAACTCAAAAAAATATGAAACATTTCTAAAGAGATATAAAAAAACCTGTCATTTAGGTTTTTCTTGTTCATTAAAGCGAAGTTCCACTCAAAGGTGGAAGCTCCACTTATTTTCTTCCTCCCCCCCTTCCGGTGCCACATTTGGCTCCTGGGGGGGGGGTACCGGTTTTTGACAGGTACCCGTCACCACTTCCAGAAGACCTGGCTGCAGCGAGATGCGGTTCGGTCTCCCTCCTCCTTCCTCCGTCGCTGGTGTTCTATCAGATTAGTGAACCCATCAGATCAGAGAACGGAAGTGACGTTCCATCAGCTGCGAATGCATTCAATGGGTTCGCTAATCTGACAGAACAGCAGCATCGGATATATGCTAAGCTAACGGCTTGAATTTCTGAGTAATTTTAGAAATAAAGTGAGCGGATATAAATAAATATAGTATATACGCTCCCTATATTGCTAAAATTACTCTGAAATTAAAGACATATCTGGATGTAGTAGGATGTCCGCTGCTGCCTTCTGACTGCAGGTGTTTTGTCAGATTAGCAAACCTGGTAGTGGTGGAACGCATTCGCAGTTGATGCAATGTCACTTATGTTCGTTGGTCTGATGGGTTCGCTAATCTGATAGAACTCCGGGCCAGTTAGAAAGCGCAGTGCAGTAGTAACCCGGCCGTGAAGCTGAAAGGCTTCATTGCCGGCTTCCCTTAACATGAATGGCGGTGGCAGCACCTGAGAGCTGATCGGAAAATCCCGTCTAGGGAGCCAACACCATGGGATTCCTGAACAGGTAAGTGTCCTAATATTAAAAGCCAGCAGCTACAGTAGAAGAAGTCCTTGTAGTGACGAAACCAGTCGGGCTGAGGTATCCTTTCCTGTCATCATGCTTTGGATGAAAGCACACGAACGTTACTGTGCCCATACACACACGCTCTTTTTTATTCTGCTGGCATGTAAGTGCATTACTTTAATAAAAGCCCTGTTGTTAAGATTTTACACTTTCGTGGCATTTTATCTTTTTGGGGTATGCCATTTGATGAGTCTACTTGGCTTAGGAGGAGCTATTATACTCTTTAGTGTGTTCTCCCGGTTGCGGACGGCTTCCCCCACCCACCTTCCGGTAGACCACAATAGCTCCACGGTAGGGATTTCCCCTACAAAACTGGCTGTGCTGATGAGGGAAATCAAGCGGTTTTCTTTCCTGCAGCCCATGGCGCCTGCCGCGTACTCCGTGACCATGCCCGCGGGTCCCGCAGATTCGATGTCCGCCGGGGGCCTGCGATCGTGTCACGGAGTGGCAAAACGGGGGGATGCCTATGTAAACTAGTTCTGACTAGCAACGTGACAGGGATCTACTGCTCCCTGTCATCGGGAGCAGTGATCTCTGTCATGTTCTAGTGAGGCAATCCCCCCCACAGTCATAATCGCTCCCTAGGACGCACTTAACCCCTTGATCGCCCCCAGTGTTTAACCCCTTCCCTGCCAGTGTCATTTACACAGTAATCAGTGCATTTGTATAGCACTGATCACTATATAAATGACAATGGTCCCAAAATAGTGTCAAAAGTGTCCGATGTGTCTGCCATAATGTCGCAGTCATGATAAAAATCCCAGATTGCCACCAGTACTATTAAAAAAAAAAAAATAATAAAAATGCCATAAATCTCTCCCCTATTTTTTAGACGCTATAACTTTTGCGCAAACCAATCAATATACGCTTATTGTGATTTTTTTTAACCAAAAATATGTAGAAGAATACATATCGGCCAAAACTGAGAAAGAAATTTGTTTTTTTTAATATATAATTTTTGGGGATATTTAATATAGCAGAAAGTAAAAAATATTGCTTTTTTTTCAAAATTGTCACTCTTTTTTTGTTTATAGCGAAAAAAATAAAAACCGCAGAGGTGATCAAATACCACTAAAAGAAAGCTCTATTTGTGGGGAAAAGAGGACATCAATTTGGTTTGGGTGCGACGTCGCACGACCGCGCAATTGTCAGTTAAAGCGATGCAGTGCCGAATCACAAAAAGTGGTTAAAGTGGATGTAAACCTGAATTTTTTTTTAACAATATTACAAATTCCGCATCTAAACGAATGGAACGTAATGAATTCTAATTTTTCTGAAGTTACGATTTTCTTTGAAATAACGAATTTTGATCATAATCAATGACTTGAAAAAACAAAAAACAAAAAAAAAACAAACAAATGAAATGGAAAAGAACACATTTTTTCGGCAGTGCGCATGTCTACTGTCAAGTCATCTGTGTAATCCAGCTCTGAGCAATCCTCTTGCCTTTTTTTTTTGTAAGATAAAAAAATGACACACAGATAAGTTTGTGTCGCCACACCCCCCACTGCTATGACTGACATCTGATTTCATTATCTCATGAACGAGCAGAGAGAGTCTCTATGATTCCAGCTTCACATCCCTCCTCTTTTCTTCTCCAGCTCTCCCAGGATTGGGCATGCTGAAGTCACGTGGTGCCTTTCCTGAGTTTTGACTGGATGTTACTCAAAACTAAGGAATAGGAGAGTAGGAGAATGTAGAGGTGGGCGGGGAGCCTTCACGTGACATCACGACTCCGCCCACTGAGCTCCAGCAAAGAGACCACCGATTCCAGAGTTTTGCGAGGCTCCTACTGCTGAAGGGGGGTTACATTGCAAGGTAGGGGTACACGCAGGAGGCTTGCATGTATATATATATACATTAATACAGTGCCATTAGTTTATACTGGGGGAGTGGTGGATTTACATCCACTTTAATGCATGTTCTGGAACACACATTTTTTTTTCCGGTAGGATAAAAGAGATATCGATATGCAATAAAAAAAAAAAGATAAAAGAGGACAGATGAGGTTCACTGTTCAGCCGCAGTGTAGAGACAGCAGAGAATTCCACATATATAAATGATCCAAACCATCTCTGACATGTTCCGTCTCTCTAGATCAGCAGAGTACAAGCTGTTCATTAGACAGAAATTCAGATTTACTAAATTAGAGATCGAATGTGACAATTTATCCAAGGCAGTTTATTTTTTGTGACATCTGTATAATTTTATTAATTACATTTTTTTAATTAACTGTTATTCATTTAACCATTGTGAGTTTGTAAATGTTATAAATGCACAATAAGGGTATGACCTTATCTTATTTACTATTACATATCCAATATTAATATTATTATTATATACAGTATATTATATTAATGTTTATCCAGATTTCCAGCTTTTGTCATAAAATCACAAGTGAATTAGTTTGCTTCTATTTAAAGCTGAACAGTAGACATTTAGATATAAAAGACTAATTATTGCAGCTTGTTAATTATTACTTCATTAAATGTTTTTTTGTAAATGCCAGCAGTGTAAGCACCTGTATCTGATCCAATGTTAGCTTCTTTAAATCACTGTATTATTATTAATATTATTTTTATTATCTTTCTCCCCAGATTCCAGTGTCTCTCTCCCCCCAGCTTCCAATGGCTCTCTCTTCCCAACCTCCAATGGCTCTCTTCCCCCAGCCTCCAGCGGCTCTCTTCCCCCAGCTTCCGCGGCTCTCTCCCCCCAGCCCCCAGCTGCTCTCTCTCCCCAGCCTACAGCGGCTCTCTCTCCCCAGCCTCCAGCGGCTCTCTCCCCCCAGCCTCCAGTCGCTCTCCCCCCAGCCTCCAGCGGCTCTCTCCCCCCAGCCTCCAGCGGCTCTCTCTCCCCAGCCCCCAGCAGCTCTCTCCCCCCAGCGGCTTTCTCTCCCCAGCCTCCAGCGGCTCTCTCTCCCCAGACTCCAGCGGCTCTCTCCCCCCAGCCTCCAGTCGATTTCCCCCCAGCTACTCTCTCTCCCCAGCCTCCAGCAGCTCTCTCTCCCCAGCCTCCAGCAGCTCTCTCTCCCCAGCCTCCAGCTGCCCTCTCTCCCCAGCCTCCAGCTCCTCTTTATCCCTAGCCTCCAGCGGCTTTTTCCCCCCCAGCCTCCAGCGGCTCTCTCTCCCCAAGCCTTTAGCGGCTCTCCCCCCAGCCACTCTCTCTCCCAAACATCCAGCGGCTCTCTCTCCCGAGCCTCCAGCGGCTCTCTCCCCCCAGCCTCCAGTGGCTCTCCCCTCAGCTGCTCTCTCTCCCCAGCCTCCAGCAGCTCTCTCCCCCCAGCCTCCAGCGGCTATCCCCATCCTCCAGCGCCTCTTTCTCCCCAGCCTCCAGCAGCTCTCCCTCCCCAACCTCCAGGGCCACTTTCTCCCCAGCCTCCAGCGCCTCTTTCTCCCCAGCCTCCAGCGGCTCTCTCTCCCCAGCCCCCGGCGTCTCTTTCTCCCCAGCCTCCAGTGGCTCTCTCTTCCCAGCCCCCAGGGCCTCTTTCTCCCCAGCCTCCAGCGCCTCTTTCCCCCCAGCCTCCAGCGGCTCTCTCTCCCCAGCCTCCAGTGGCTCTCTCCCCCCAGCCTCCAGCCGCTCTCTCCCTCCAGCCTCCAGTGGCTCTCTCCCCAGCCTCCAGCGGCTCTCTCTCCCCAGCCTCCAGCGGCTCTCTCCTCCCAGCCTCCAGGGCCTCTTTCTCCCCAGCTTCCAGCTGCTCTCACCCGCCAGCCTCCAGATCCTCTTTCTCCCCAGTCTCCAGCGGCTCTCTCCCCCCAGCCTCCAGATCCTCTTTCTCCCCAGCCTCCAGCGGCTCTCTCCCCCCAGCCTCCAGATCCTCTTTCTCCCCAGCCTCCAGCCGCTCTCTCCTCCCAGCCTCAAGTGGCTCTCTACCCCCAGCTTCCAGTGATTTGAGCCATCCACTGGACCCCATCCCCGGGGTCCTGTTGTACTTGATTGCCAATACCTCGCTGTCAGATGGCAAAAAGCCGCTTCACCGGTCCAGGGATTTGTAATCCCCACAGTTTTCTCTCCTCACCTGACAGTACTGGCTAGATGGCTTCTGATTGGTCAGAGCCATCCATGTGACGGTGCTGACCAATTAGAATCCCTGTAGTCAGTACTGTCAGCACTAGAAGGAGATGGCTCGAACTGCTGGAGGCTGGGGGGAGAGAGGTGCTGGAGGCAGGGGGGAAGAGAAGCACTGGAGGCAGGGAGGGAAGAGAGCCGCTGGAGGCGGGGGGGAAGAGAGCCGCTGGAAGCTGGGGGGAAGAGAGCCGCTGGAGGCGGGGGGGGAGAGAGCCGCTGGAGGCGGGGGGGAAGAGAGCCGCTGGAGGCGGGGGGGAAGAGAGCCGCTGGAGGCGGGGGGGGAGAGAGCCGCTGGAGGCTGGGGGGAAGAGAGCCGCTGGAAGCTGGGGGGAAGAGAGCCGCAGAAGGCAGGGGAGAAGAGAGCCACAGGAGGCAGGGGAAAGAGAGCAGCAGGAGGCTGGGGGAAAGAGAGCCGCAGGAGGCAGGGGGGAAGAGAGCAGCAGGAGGCTGGGGGGAAGAGAGCTGCTGGATGCAGGGGGGGAAGAGAGCCGCTGGAGGTAGGGGCAAGAAAGCCGCTGAAGGCAGGGGAGAAGAGAGTCACAGGAGGCAGGGGAGAAGAGAGCCGCAAGAGGCAGGGGGAAAGAGAGCAGCAGGAGGCAGGGGGAAAGAGAGCCGCAAGAGGCAGGGGGAAAGAGAGCCGCAGGAGGCAGGGGGGAATAGAGCAGCAGGAGGCAGGGGGAAAGAGAGCCGCAGGAGGCAGGGGGGAATAGAGCAGCAGGAGGCAGGGGGGAATAGAGCAGCAGGAGGCAGGGGGGAAGAGAGCCGCTGGAGGCAGGGGAGGAAGAGAGCCGCTGGAGGTAGGGGGCAAGAAAGCCGCTGGAGGCAGGGGAGAAGAGAGTCACAGGAGGTAGGGGGAAGAGAGGCGCAAGAGGCAGGGGGAAGCCCCAGCCGCAGATGTCCACAGTCAGATGGGCGCCAGAGCTGGTGCAACTCGTCATGCAGGGTGGTTTCCCGCACGTCTCCTGTGTGAATTTCACTATGACAAGCCTGGGTTCAGATAGGAGCGATGCGGGAAGCCGCATGCGATACAGATAGGAATCTCACCGCATTTCTGTCCAAATCACATGCGATTCTTTGCGATTTGCATCCATTTATTTTGTATGGATGCAGATCACACCGCAAATGATCGGTTTGGATATCGAGACCATTTTCACAAGTACTTGTAAAAAATACTTGGTATTGGAACTAATACCGATATCGGTATCGGTGCATCCCTAGTAAGTACACCTTGCAAAGCAGCTGCGTCTTTAAAATAAAATAAAATACAAAATTCACAAAATACAGTATAAGGTAATGTCATAGCAATACGTGTTGGTCTAGGAATTGTACGTACCTCCTGTCATTGATTATTTTATTTTGGAAGAATACAAATTTAAGATTTTTCTTCATATGTCTGAAGGCGACAAAAAAAAAAAAATCAATTTCCTTAGACCAATTTTCTGGCAACATCTGTCATTTGTTAGGCCTGCTCAGCTAAACATTCACACAATTTTCCTGAATATACAAAATTGCAAATTCCTTCTTTTTAAAAAAGAAAAAAATAAGGTTCCTGTCTACCGAATAATTGAGCTGTGCCCCTATCTGGGAGTAATGAAAACAAAAGCTGTGCGGGCCATGTGGAATGGAACTGCGTACCAAAGATGCAGCGTCTCGCTAAGTAACATTATCATTTTCATTTTCCTCCCTGTAGAGGAAGAATGAAAAAGAACATTGGATGGTTACCTTTGTATACACAGAACCAAGATTCTTATAATAGACATTTGCTATTTGTTGGAGAATGTGCTGGGACAAGGTCATCCAGTGCTGGGACAAGGTCATCCAGTGCCCAGGGCAAAGATGCCACACTGCGCCCCCCCTCATTCATGATGTGCAAGCTTAAGGGATCCTACGCCCAGCAGTCTTTCGCTTATCAAGATCACTGTCGCTGTCACTACCCCTGTCAACCCTGTCAACCTTATAACAGAAAGAAGGTGCCCCCCCCATTCCTACAGTAAACCATTGCGCCCAGGGCAACCTCCCCTCCTGCCCCCCCCCCCTTGTCCCAGCCCTGATGTAATATATTCACTTATAACCTGGATATTTTACCTAAATACCCACAAACTGTAGATACCTTTTCTTCAACCTTGTTCCCTTGTAATCTGGGCAATGTCACTCAAACGATGTAGCACTGTTACAGTGATTCCAGTCCAGGTAGGAACTATGTTTGAGTGCTGATTGGCGCACTTTTATTCAAAACAAAAGACATTTTGTATATAAACAAAAAAAGTACTGCCCTAATACTCCTATCACTGATATCAGCCAACATGACATTTCATGATTTGTTGGAGATCGTATAAAACAGCTTGTCAGGCTGCAAAATTCTACAGAAAAATTGGCAACTGCTCGCTCACAGGATGCCAACTCACTGTGACCAAAACTAAACCTGGTAATGTAAGATGACTTCAGCTCTGCTCTCAAGTGCCCCTGTGGTCTTTATCATTTAGGTGAGGGGTGGAGAGCAGAGCTGAAGCCATCTTACATTATCTGGTTTAGTTTTGGTCACAGTGAGTCGGCATCTTGTGTGCAATCGGTTGCCATTTTTCTGTAAAAGACAGAATTTTGTGTTGCATGAGTCCAACAAAAATTGTCCAGCCTCCGGGCTTTCAAGACTTCATCACCTCTGAGTTAGTCTCTGCCCAGACTGCCCACGCATCTCCTTTAATTATCATATCAAGCAAACACAAATGTCCAGCTGGCAGTACAGGCTTCTGTCTTGAGATACCCTGTCTCGTGTAACTCAGGTTTTGTGCCTCTATCACAGGTCCCTTGGCTCTCTTAATTAAAGCTCTGTGCCACACAGGCACACACCCTGAACTCTTGATAAGAAACCACCTGACTTCTATACCGAGACCTCTTGTCTCCCAGGTGGAGCCCCAAACTACTATCAGTTCCTAGATTATAAGGACTGTGAATGCCTGCCCACACACCTTGCTGGTCTCTGGCATGACCTGGACACTGGGTTAAAGGCTTCGTCCTACTCAAGACTCTTTGAAGCTTTTGGACTCTGGATCTCAATTCGGGAACTACAAAACCCGGAGAAAGTTGAAACAACATCTTTTTTCAGGTTGTCATGAACATTCCAGAGCCTCTCACTCCATATTTTTAGCGGCAGGGCCTTGCATTGTCAATCCCTATACAAAGCAAATGTCACAGTGACCCTTGCAGCCACCTTCAAAAAGGTTCCTGCATTAGGACAAGCTTCTGCTTTAAGACACCTCATCTTATGGAACCCAAGCTCTGCATCTCTCACAGCTTCCTTGGCTCCCTTACTTGCAGCTCCATGCCACACAGGCCCACACCCTGAACTCTTGATAGGAGCCCACCTGACTCCTATGCTGAGATCTCTGTAATTCACCTTTGTATCCGGTATTTGAATAAAGAAATTGCACAGGAGTGTGGCCGTCCAGCCTTCTTTTGTTCTATTATTAGGTCTTAGATTATAAGGGCTGTTAACACCTTCCCACACACTCTACTGATCTCTGGCAAGACCTGGAAACTGGGTTTGTCCCACTCAAGACTCTTTGAAGTCTTTGGATTCCGGGTTCCTATATCAGGAACTACAAAACACAGAAAAAGTTGAAAAACACCTTTTTCTGCTCATCATGAACATTCCAGAGCCACTCACTCTGTATTTGTGAGACCTCTGTGTCACCTTTCATCCCACTAAAACAGTAGCAGGGTCTTCCACTGTCACACCCAATACAGAGAAGACCTCAGAGCGACACTGGCTTCAAAAAGGTTCCTACAGTAGAAGAGCTATTGTTCTTACCTCTCTGGTGGTCTCTGCCTCCTACTTTCACTCCATTAAAGCTCTGCAGACTCCATCAGGCTCTACAGCATTCCAAATTTCTGTGTTTAATGCCCGCATTCTCCACCACATGTTTTTTCCATGCTTCCATCTCACATTTTCTAAATCACTCCAGGATAGAGCAGCAAAATATAGGTAGGAGGTTGGAACCAATGTGTGCATCGGAGGGATAAGACATCTGACACTTACTAAAATGCCAATTACTGAACGAAAGCTGCTGCGTTTGAATGGAGGGCAGGCAGGAGACATGGGCTGCCAGGGAGATGTGTGCCATATCTCTTCTACTACATGGACCCAGTTGCCTGAAAAAACCATTTAGATTTTTTCAGGCAACTGACAGGGTCCATTTAATCTACATTCTATTTTAGAACTAATGATATAGCTATTATTGACAGACACTTGCCTAAACTAATGATTGAGAACCAATCAGCATGGCTCCCAATCCTGTGATCGTCATGACAGCCAATCAAACAACCCTACCAGCACCAGCTGATGCTACGCATTAATGAAGTAACAGCTAAAGCTGGTAGGCTGCAGCTGTCACAGTGCAATACAAATGGTAAAAAGGAATAAATAACTCTACAAATGTTTTTAAAAATGGATTAAAAACTGGTGTGTGTAAAACAATGAATGCACTTTGTCAGCTATAATAAAATACTATATGGCTATTTATTAACACAGATTACCAAAAAAAAGTCCTATTTGTCCTTAAAACAACGGAAATATTTAGGTGGCCAAATTACAGTAGTCGCAAAGGTATTGTCAAGTTAAAAGGTGAATTCTGATACAGCTAAGCTTGATCTGGGCATCTAGTCTTCAACGATCTCCGGTCTTAGAGTTAAGCCATTTAGCCTTTTATGAACAACAGCCCCCCCCCCCCCCCCAACAACCCCATATGGCAAGGGGAAAGAATCAAGCAGCTTTATTCCTCTACAAATCAAACACACATGTTACTAAAATCTATCCATCTTCATTTCATTATTCTTCCAGCTAGCTGCATTCACACATGTGGCTAATCGGCTTTTGTCTTTTTTCATTCATGTCAACAGATACCACTTTGCCAAAATGGCACTGAAACGGAAACTGTAATGAGTTTTAGGTTTATTTTATTTTTTGCTGTTTGAAAAAGTCAATACACTCATAATGTTTTTTTTTTTTCCATAAAGATTTTATTTAGTATTAAGAAAGCAAGTTATAATTCACATCAAATGACAAAATGACATGGTAATACAATTTACAGGCAGGGTATAGAAGCAAAAGAAACGCAGGGTACATCTAATGTAGGTTATGATAATAGAATACAACACAACCAGATATACATAATGTGGTAGAAGTGGGGTGAAGGATCAGTATTCATATTTCCCCCCAAAGCCCAACCAAGGCAAGGAGGTAGCTGATACGGTTGGTCCCAGTCAATTTCTCATGAGTGAAGTACCCTTACATATAGGTAGGGTCATGTTAAGACGCGGTTATGATGATCAGCCACCAGGTAGGAGGCTGAAGGTGGGGAAATAAGAACATGGGGTATAAGAGAGGAAGGAGAGGAAAGGGCAAAGAGGGTAAGATAAGGAAAAAAAAGCAGGAAGGGAGAAAGGGACAACAAGAAGAGAAAGAATAAGGGGGAAGGGGTCAAAGAGGAAGGGGGGAGGTCGAGCAGGCGCCGTAGAAGACACCCCTCAGAGGGCCCACTCCCCACCACATCCCATAGACCGATGAGAGTCCACAGTTAGGGTTAGAGTTCACGTACCACCTTTTACAGTACATGCTGGAGATAGCGTTTAGTAGTCACAAAGTGATTCCAGCAGGCCCAAGTGAAAGAGAATATGTGTGTTCTTTCCTGTGAAATATGGATCAATTCTTCCATCTCTTTTATTTTAGAAATTCTCCTATACCACTCTCCAATCGTCGGGGGGGGGTGTGGAAAGCCAGTGAACTGGGATGCATAATCTGGCGGCGTTCACCAAATGCATAGCCAGAGACTTATAGTATTTTTTTTTTGGATAAAGATGTATGATGTAGAAGACATAATGTATTTTTTAATTATTCAAATAAAATATTTCGTTAAAAAAAAACCTTTTAATTCAGTTTGCAAAGCATGCTGGACTTTTCTAATAAATGGAACACTAACTATTGTGAATGTTCTCACCTAACCCCTCTCTGAACTCTAGATGCACCATGGTACATTGTGGTGCACAATCTGGTTCAGCATAGAAACCAAGCAGCCTATAACTTCAGCTTGTTCAATTAAGCTTTGACAAAAAACCTGGAATCTGATTGGCTACAATGCACAGCTGCACCAGATTTTCACCAAGTGGGAGGGGTCAAAAAGGAAGGGCGGGGTCTGGCACCCCCACATCCTAAAACACCAGCCGCCACTGGCAGAACTGCACAAGATTTTGCACTCTCCGGTTTTAGTAAATCAACCCCTGCATGTTGCTGGCTTTAAAGTAGTATTAAACCCTCAACTTGTTTAATTTAAAGCCCCATTCTGGGCTAAAACGGTTTTTTCACTAGACCCCCCCCTCCCACCAACCTCTAACCCATGGTACTAAACATTTGTCCTCCTTACCTTGTGAAGGCAGATATACCATATTTGCCGGCATATAAGACGACTGGGCGTATATTTTTCCAGTGAAAACATAGGTTTTGGGCTACACTCGCCGTATAAGACTACCCCCCTTCCAAGGCAACACCATTTAAAAAAAACATCAGAAACATAAAAAAAAAAAAGCAGACTTAACTTTAGATTTGATTTAAATATGGTAATTTAATTAAAATGGTTATGACTTACGGGTATTTAACATGCTTCAAAATCCTCTTCATGTTCATCCTCTGACATCATAAGTTAATCAATGACATCTTGTGTAACATTTGTAAGACGGTCATCATATGGATCTAATTCCCAATCAGATGGTGCGGCTTCAGCTTCGGCTTCCCCTTCATCTTGCCACAAGTAGTCGTCCTCCATACCATCCAATGAATTTGATATGCCACACTTCTTGAAAGACTTGATTACTGTTTCTGCATCAATATCATTCCAGGCTTTTATGACAAAGTTGCACAAAACATCCAACTGTGGAGCACGCATGTTTCCTCCTTTTGTGAATGACTTTTCGCCGCTAACCATCCACTCATTCCACTGTTCTCCAATGCGATCTTTAAATGGCTTGTTTAGGCACACATCCAGTGGCTGTACCAATGATCAGTGGCGGTGCTTCCATAAGGGCGCACGGGCGCCGCCCCCTCTCTCCTGCCACCCTCTCTATCACCAATAGATATGCTGGGCGCTCGCAGGTCACTCAGCTGTGTTAGAAAAGCGAATGAATATTCGCTTTCCTAACACTAAACCACCTCTCCGCCAATCAGGTGCTCAGGTCTGTTACCTGTCACCTGATTGGCTGAAACAACAGGCGCCGCTATTGGACGCCTATCAGGAGGAGAGGATGGGAGATGAGGATGGCAGGAGACGCATGAAGGACCCCGCTCGTCGCTGTCACACGCTGCCCCACCAAGACAGGGTAAGTGCCGGGCAGACGGCAAACTGGCGGGGGGGTCACACTGGTGGCATTCAAGGGCACACTGGCAGGATTTAATAGGCACACTGGCAGCATATGATGGGCACACTGGCAGCATTTGATGGGCACACTGGCAGCATATGATGGGCACACTGGCAGCATTTGATGGGCACACTGGCAGCGTTTGATGGCACAGTGGCAGCGTTTGGAACAGTGGCTGCATTTGATGGGCACAGTGGCAGCATTTGATGGCACAGTAGCAGCGTTTGATGGCACAGTGGCAGTGTTTAATGGGCACAGTGGCAGCGTTTGGCACAGTGGCTGCAATTGATGGCACAGTGGCAGCATTTGAGGGCACAGTGGCAGCATTTGATGGTATAGTGGCAGCGTTTAATGGCACAGTGGCAGAGTTTGAGGGCACAATGGCAGTGTTTGGGCACAGTGGCAGCATTTGATGGGCACAGTGACAGCGTTTGAGGGGCACAATGGCAGCGTTTGATAGCACAGTGGCTGCAATTGATGGCACAGTGGCAGAATTTGAGGGCACAGTGGCAACATTTGATGGCACAGTGGCAGCGTTTGATGGGCACAGTGGCAGCATTTAATGGCACAGTGGCAACAATTGATGGCACAGTGCAGCGTTTGATGGCACAGTGGCAGCGTTTGATGGGCACAGTGGCAGCGTTTGATGAGCACAGTGGCAGCGTTTGATGGGCACAGTGGCAGCGTTTGATGGCACAGTGGCTGCAATTGATGATTTTTTTCAAAATTTTTTTGCACCCCCCCAAAAATTCTGAGCAGCAGCCGCCACTGCCCACCATGTCAATCCTGCAAAAATCACCACCGCCTCTGTGTTTATTCTTGTCAGCCTTTCCTTTGTGCTGGGAGTTAAATGAGCCCCGAACATATCCCACACCAGTAGGCTACGTTCTCGACGAAGTCCACCTGGTCGCCTACTCCATATATTTTCAAGCCATAGCTTTACCTCTTCTTCATCCATCCAGCCTTTTCATTCACATGTACACAAACTCCAACAAGGAACTTGATTTTCGACATTGTCTTTCTTTTTAAAATAATCATTGGTCTTAGTTTGGCGCCATCAGCTGTAGGGTACAGCCGAATGGCGCCTAACTAAGACCAATGATTATTTTAAAAAGAAAAACAATGCCGAAAATCAAGTTCCCTGTTGGAGTTTTTGTACATGTGATACATGCTAGTACCTCTGTAAAACTGGACTTCTCATGTCCTGTTGTTTTAATTAACACGGTTTTTGCACCTTTCAAATTGACCGTTTTATTTCCAACCATATCGGAATTCATAGGAGTTTCATTCATATTTCCAATGTGACTTAACGCATAGTCGTGTTTCTTGCGCTGTTATGTGTATTAAATATCGATGGAAATTACTTACTTTGCGGTCGAGATATGCAGGTAATTTTTGTGCAATTTTGGTCTTTTGCATCAGTACCAGATCACGCCTTTCCAAGAATCTACTACACCAGGATATAGTGGCTTAAATCCTTTGTTGTGATCTGGGTTAGATTTGGCCCACTGAAGTGCAAAAATCCGTATGTTGTTTTGCAGGGCCGTCTTTAATATTGATTGGACCCTGGGCAAAAATTTTCTTGGCCCCCCCCCCATGCAATTTTACTCTCCACCTGCTCTGAGACATAAGAGACGATAAATAGTAGCTAGACTTAAAATCAGTTTACTGTATCAGATCAGGCAGCAAATGCGATTGGTTTCCAGCGGTTACAGCATATCATTACTGCTTACTGACTCACTGATTAGTTGCTAGAGGCAACAGCAAATTATTTCTGCTTGTTAATTGGTTGCTAGAGATAACTGTACAGTAATACTGCTTACTGATTGGTTGCTAGAGGTTACAGCACATCATCTCCTCACTGCAGGGGGGCATGATATACATATGAATGCCGCCTTTATTTACATATCAATGCTGCCGGCTGCCGCTATTTACTTATGAATGTCTCCGCTATTTACATATGAATGTTGGTTATTTACATGTAAACACAGGGTCTGCAGGTGAGTTATCTGTACACAACAATAGGGCAGAGCTGGGCAGCATTAGTACCATCCCTTCACACTGAGATATCTGGACACAGCACGGGACTAAAACTTCAAGGGACAAGGGAATTTAAACTGGGATAGTTGGCAAGTATGAGGCAGCTGCTTTGGGCCCCACAACGACAATGACAGGGCCCAGGGCAGCTGCCCCTTTTGCCCTGTCTTAAAGACGGCCCTGTTGTTTTGTGTCACTACAAAGCCATTGTGACGATGCTCATGTCTGCTACATGCTTTTCGGCCAATGTGGGGTGCCTCTTCTTAAAGCACACTTTCCCCTCGGCATATACTTTAATGTATCTTCCTTTGCTTTCCAGTCTCGGACCATCTTTTCTGTTCATATTGTTTTGCAGCAGCGCAATTATTATGTTCCTTGGCAAAGTTTATGACTTTGAGCTTAAAACTGGCTTCATGTTTCCATTTCAGCCATTTCACACTAATTTCACACTAATTTGTCAGGTATTGTAATCTGTCAGATATTAACACTGTATTATGTGTTATGAAATCAAAAAGGAAACTGGTGAACTACAAGTCCCAGAGACCTTACAATTGGTAGGAAACAACAATGGGCAGTGAATCCTCACCTCCAAAGCACCAGAAATTATAATATATGAAGGGGAGATCTGGAGCTGGATGTGCAGTAATACTGCATGTACAGTAGCGCCAGGTACACTGCAGAATACAGTATACACCACTGAGCCAATCATGGCAGGCAATGTATTCTCTTTAATAAATACAAAGCATGCTCGGATTGGCAGAGGCTGTAACATCATCTGACATCATCTGACTCTCAAAGCCAATCCGAGCAGGCTACTGTATGCAGCCTGCTTGGATTGGCAGAGGTTGTTACTCCAAACTGAGCAGGCTCTGTATTTATTAATAGAATACATGGCTCGCTGGGACTGGCTCAGAGGTGTATACTGTATATATACACTATTACCGCACATTCGGCGAGCATCCGGCAGGCGTATAAGATAAGACGACCCCCGCTTTATACCCGGCATATAAGTCTACCCCCCCCCCCCCGCTTTAGACCCAGCGTATAAGACGACCCCCGCTTTTTGACTGTTTTTTTTTAAGTGTAAAAGGTTGTCTTATATGCCGGAAAATACGGTACTCACCTAAGTTCCCCCTCCAGGTCTCTCAGTGCCACTGGGTGGGGGGACTGCTGATCAAGTCCCACCATCACTGGTCCCCTGTGATGATGTCATCCTCTTCTGGATCCTGAAAGCACCCCACCATTGGACATCCAATAGAAAGTGTTCATGTAATTTAAGAACTGCCCTGAACACCCAAAGAAGAACCCTTTCAGTAAGTGAAGACAAGAGGAGAAGCCCATCCCACTGATCCTGAGGCACTTTTTCTCCAGTCGTAGAACCCTTTATTACAGTACCACCGTGGAACCTTTTCACATGTTCTGCAGTGGACCCCCTTCCTGCCATCTTAGGGCCCCCCCCCCCCCGGTAGTTCTGGTACTGTTACATACTCAGTAAGTAATCAAATCAGCTGCTGAAAAAAAGCCTACTTTGAGGACAAGAAAAATAAGGCTGTAGAAGAACAGTAATACGACTTACCTGACCTGTCGCCCATGACTCCTAATTTAGTTTTCTTGCTTAGCTACGTGGGCTGGTACAATCTTTAGCATCCACCACCTACTTTATCTGCTAAAATAAGTTCAACATTTTCACAGTTGTTACTATTAAAGCCTATCACTGAGCTAACCAACCCCCTCCCCCATCCTTTTCACATTTTTAAACTCCCAAACCCCTTATTCACATCATGTCTTCCAGGCGAGGAGACTACTGACCTGTTGCCTGAGGACTTGCCCGCCAACAGGTGTTAGTACCACTCCTCAGCTTGATGTCATTGGAACCATAAAAGCCCTCAAAAGCCCACAAGGGCCCACCAATAGACATCTACATCAGTCTGTGGGAGAGACATCCATATCACCAGGAAGCAATGTGGGCAGTACAAAAAGGACATCCCCACTCTGCACTCCAAAAAAAAAAACCCCAAGACCCTGCCTGTCACATGATCACAGATTCAGGTAAGTAAATAGGACTTTTACATACACAAAAAAAAGGGGAGGGGTGGAATGTTACCATCACCCCCACCATCCTTAACCCGTGACCCTGTCCTCTCTTTGAAATAGTGAGTCTGTCCATTTTTGGTGTTTTGCTGAAATTCAAAATATAAAATGAAAATGGATCGAGGCACACCAATCAATTTTGGTTCCAGGATTGTTAAGCAAACATTGCTAAAAATACTTTCAGTCCTACATAACAAAGCATGAAATAGATTTGCTTGATGTTTAGAATTGGCCTGTGTTCCTCTTAGGCATGCTAATGTCCCGTGATGCCAACTGAACAGCAGTCAACGCTCAAGCCAACGGAATATTTCAAGCTTGAGATTTGCCAGAGTTGAGTTGAAAAGCCTCAGGTACACAGGTTTGTGACTTCTGTATATCAGCATGGGTGTTCTCCGTGTGGGAGTATTTATTGCTGGAAAATTCGGCACATAAAAAATTTATTCTTAATGACTATCATATCTACTGTAAACAATTCACAATCTCAGAAAAAGAAAAACAAAATATTAAAAGTAATAGTGCTTACTGATTCTGAACTTCAAAAAGGAGACATTTTGGCCCTTTTTATTATTTTCTTATATGTTTTATATTTGTTTTTTTTTTTTTGTTTTTTTACTAGAGAGCTCAATTTTGTATTGAAATTACAGATTTCTTGTCCACTGTAATTTTGCAATGTTGGTCCCTAGTATTATGACATGTGGACTGCTTAAAGTAGAACTATAAGCAAATTTTTTTTTTCATTTTGGATAGAGTAAGGGAGGGTTAGATTTTTTTTGCCATCTGTGCCTCATTGTGGGGATTTCCCTTCACTTCCTGTCCCATAACCCATAAAGCCAAACAGGAAGTGAGAGCAAATCCCTGCAAATGAAGGGAATTCCTTGGGCCCCCCCCCCCGGTCACCAGAACTAGTGTCCCCTTTGGAAGATTTCCCCACTATGACTTTTTTAGGGACAACCCAAAATTTGGGATTTTCTTTTACGTTCACTTTCAATAATAATGGTAAACAGGACAAATAGAGAGGGGGGATTTCCCTAAGACAGACAGAGATAAAAACTGAAAAGCGTTCTAATCCCTCTGCACTATATCCAAAGCTTAAAAAAATAATAATTTGCCTTTAGTTATATTTTGAAAGAAAATACATTGAAAAAAATTTAAAAATAAAGATAAACAAAGCTAGACCTAACCATAAAGAAAAAGTTACCGCTAACCTTTATTCTAACCTAAGTGCTAACCCTATTGCTAATCCTAATGCAGACCTTCACCCCTTCTCTAATGTTGCTCTCTCTTCTCGTCCTACCCTCTCTCCTTCCTCCCCCTTCCTATTACACAAATGCAAATTTTTATTATAGTATATACCTTTTTTTAAAGTCCATGTCTTTAATTCTTTCCTAGGCTAGAATGAAATACCTGGACCCACATGTGCAGGAATGCAGCAGGTCACTCTGGAGGCCCTTGCAGCATTTCTGTACATGCACAAGGTCCTGCAAGCTGCCTCCTGGGAATTCTATGTCTTGCATCATAGTAAGCTTGCAGAATTCCATCATAGCTCCCAACTGTTCCTGATTTTGAGGGACTGTCCCTGATTTGGAACAAAGTCCCTCTGTTCCTCTTTCCTCCTCATTTGTCCCTCATTTTGGTCTGATCTATATAGTTGTATATGAAATGCACTGTTTATCTTTCAAAAAGTGTATCATAGTGCTAAACCTTTCCATTCGTTAAAAGCAAACCAAATTTAGAATTAGATAAGGAACCGTTCTCTGCTCTTAAGTCATGCTCCCATAACCTCCCAGAGATCGGGTCCTAAACTGGAAGGAAGCCGTTCAGATACACCTTGTAGAAGATACACAGCCACACTCCAATGACGTCAAATACGACAACTTTATTTTACAAGGCCAAAATGACAGTCCCTGCCTATGGACCTAGGTGACGTGTCACTCAAATGGGGTTAGTAGAAGAATTCTATGACTAATGCCCTGTACACACGACCGGACTTTCCGGCAGAAAAGGTCCGACGGAATCATTCCAATCGTGTGTGGGCTTCATCTGTTTTTTTCTTTCGAAAATTCTGACGGACCTAGAAATAGAACAAGTTTCAAATCTTTCCGACGGAATCAGTTCCTATCAGGAAAACAGCTCGTCTGTATGCTATTCCGACGGACCAAACACGACGCAAGGGCAGCTATTGGCTACTGGCTATTGAACTTCCTTTTTCTAGTGCCGTCGTACGTCATCGCGTTCTAAACGATTGGACTTTGGTGTGATTGTGTGTAGGCAAGTCCGTTTCAGCGGAACTTCGTTGAAAAAAAGTCAGAGTTCATTCTGAATGAAAAAACAGTCGTGTGTACGCGGCATCATCCTATTGGATGAAATGCATCAGAGCGGGCACTCTCAACTTTGTGGAATAAATGGAATAAAGTTGTTGATGTTTGTGATGTCATAGAAGTCCAACTGTGTATCTTCTTCACTAAATTTTGAAGGGCTTCCAAATGACATTTGTCAAGTCAATGAAAGTACTGATCTGAGTTTTCAGCCACCAATTGTGTAAGTTCTCCCACTTAAAAAGATGAGAGAGGCCTTTAATTGTCATCATAGGTATACCTCAACTATGAGAGACAAAATGTGGAAACAAATCCAGACAATCACATTGTCTGATTTTTTTAAAAGAACTTGAATTTGAAAGAATTTATTTGCAAATTATGGTGGAAAATAAGTATTTGGTCAATATCAAAAGTTCATCTCAATACTTTGTTATGTATCCTTTGTTGGCAAAGACAGAGGTCAAACATTTTTTCTGTAAGTCTTCAAGGTTGTCACACACTGTTGCTGGTATGTTGGCCCATTCCTCCATGCAGATCTCCTCTAGAGCAGTGATGTTTTGGGGCCATCGCTGGGCAACACGGACTTTCAACTCACTCCAAAGGTTTTCTATGGGGTTGAGATTTGGAGACTGGCTAGGCCACTCCAGGACCTTGAAATGCTTCTTACGAAGTCACTCCTTCGTTGCCCGGGCGGTGTGTTTGGGATCATTGTCATGCTGAAAGACCCAGCCACGTTTCATCTTCAAAGCCCTTGCTGATGGGAGGAGGTTTGTACTCAAAATCTCACGATACATGGCCCCATTCATTCTTTCATGATCAGTTGTCCTGTTCCCTTTGCAGAGAAACAGCCCTAAAGCATGATGTTGCCACCCCCATGCTTCACAGTAGGTATGGTGTTCTTTGGTTGCAACTCAGCACTCTCTCTCTCCTCCAAACACGACGAGTTGTGTTTCTACCAAACAGTTCTACTTTGGTTTCACCTGACCATATGACATTCTCCCAATCCTCTTCTGGATCATCCAAATGCTCTCTAGCAAAGCTCAGATGGGCCCGGACATGTATTGGCTTAAGCAAGAGGACACGTCTGGCACTGCAGGATCTGAGTCCCTGGCGGCATAGTGTGTTACTGATGGTAGCCTTTGTTACATTGGTCCCAGCTCTCTGCAGGTCATTCACTAGGTCCCCCCCCGTGTGGTTCTGGGATTTTTGCTCACTGTTCTTGTGATCATTCTGACCCCACGGGGTGAGATCTTGCGTGGAGCCCCAGATCAAGGGAGATTATCAGTGGTCTTGTATGTCTTCCATTTTCTAATTATTGCTCCCACAGTTGATTTATTCACACCAAGCTGCTTGCCTATTGTAGATTCAGTCTTCCCAGCCTGGTGCAGGTCTACAATTTTGTTTCTGGTGTCCTTTGACAGCTCTTTGGTCTTCACCATAGTGGAGTTTGGAGTGTGACTGGTTGAGGTTGTGGACAGGTGTCTTTTATACTGATAACAAGTTCAAATAGGTTCCATTAATACAGGTAATAAGTGGAGGACAGAGGAGCCTCTTAAAGAAGAAGATAAAGTTATAAATACTTACAAATACAAATACTTATTTTCCACCATAATTTGCAAATAAATTATTTAAAAAATCAGACAATGTGATTGTCTGGATTTGTTTCCACATTTTGTCTCTCATAGTTGAGGTATACCTATGATGACAATTACAGGCCTCTCTCATCTTTTTAAGTGGGAGAACTTGCACAATTGGTGGCTGACTAAATACTTTTTTGCCCCACTGTAAGTAGGAGAAATGGTGCCCAACTGTTAATGTTATTGGGTCACAATAGTGTCCCAAGGGCCAGATAAAGGCAAGCTGAGGGCCACATCCAGCCCCCGGACCACAGTTTCAAGACCACTGCCCTACATGATACAAGCATTTAAACCCAAAATGAAAACATGTAATATATTGCAGCTTACCAATCATTACATGTGGTGGCTGCATTCGTTTTCTTTTCTTTTTGTTTTTTTTTAGTCTGGCTTCCCCCTACCTTTCCCCCCTCTGTTTTCACCTGTTGATCTGGCCCCTTCTGTATTAGAATGTTCTTGATCTTGATAAAGGAGCACAAGGGGGCACAGGATTATTAGTAAGTCTGGAGGGGAGGGGAGTGTCAGATGCACTAGCAGATTTAAATACACCAACACATTGAAAATACATTGAAAATAAATTCCAGCTAATACTTTACAAGCAGTTACAGCAAACTGTTTTTTTTTCCTTTTGGGATAAAGGCTTTACAAAAATAAATAAAAGCTGATCATTGAAAGCAACCTTGTCAGTAGTAAATGGTTTGTCTCATCCTTGTAAACAGATACATCTGGAAGAGAGCTTGTTCTTTTGAAAAACAACAGACTTACTAGCTGAATCACCTGAAAAAATAAAAGAAAGAAAACCAAAAAAAATAAAACTAATGCAGCTATCACATCTAAGAATTGGTAAACTGCAGTATAATAAATATTTAATCTTTGCATCTCGGAGGGGCCCCACTGTAGGAGTATTTTCCTCTCCCAGCTTGGAGTTGGGTTTTAAGGTTTCAGAAGAAGGAATTTAAGAAGTAAACAAGACTTTATAATTGCCCTCTCCATCCTATAGCTAATTAGTTGACGTAAATGAAATTGCTGTATTTATCTGGAGGCCGCATGGTCTACAGTACAAGAGATACATACAAGAGATTCCTCTGATAATGGCAAGCATGGCTTTTTAGCCGTGACACTTCCTATATTCACAGACTAATTATAGGTTCCGCTTCCTTCCACTTTCGGAGACTCACTATTTTCCCCATGAACTGTAGCTTGCATGCATGACAGGTCATGGACAAATCTGCTGATTCATGAGACAAAGTTTGCACTACAATCAAAGCTCATTCCTCAAACCTCATTAAAAGGGACATCGCACCATGGCAAAATGTCAGTATGTTTTGGTAGAGGGTGTACAGTACAATGTGCATGTGCTCGATTTTGGAAAAAATGTGCTCCTGGAGAGCATGACCCTTGTGTTTGGACATGTAAGGGGCCAGTCTGCCAAAAAAAACAAAAAAATGTATAAATAATTTTTAGATAGACTGAATCACTTGCTTAACTTGTACACATTCACTATATTACTAAAAGTATTGGGACGCCTGCCTTTACACGCAGATGAACTTTAATGGCATGCCAGTCTTAGTCCGTAGGGTTCAAAATTGTGTTGGCCCACCCTTCTCAGCTATAACAGCTTCAACTCCTCTGGGAAGGCTGTCCACAAGGTTTAGGAGTGTGTCTATGGGAATGTTTGACCATTCTTCTAGAAGCGCATATGTGAGGTCAGGCACTGATGTTGGACAATAAAGCCTGGCTCGCAGTCTCCGCTCTATTTCATCCCTAAGGTGTTCTATCATGTTGAGGTCAGGACAGTCAAGTTCCTCCACCCCAAACTTGTACATCCATGTCTTTATGAACCTTGTGAACTGGTGTGTAGTCATGTCGGAACAGGAAGGGGCCATCCCCAAACTGTTCCCATAAAGTTGGGAGCGTGAACTTGTCCGAAATGTGTTGGTATGCTGACGCCTTAAGTAGTTCCCTTCATTGGAACTAAGGGGCCAATCCCAACCCCTGAGAAACAACCCCACATCATAATCCCCCCTCTACCAAATGATTTGGACCAGTGCACAAAGCAAGGTCCATGGCAGGTGTGTTTCCGGTTTACTAGCAGATGTGTTCCAGTAAAACCAGCAAATGTGTTCCTGTTGTATTACAGATGTGTTTCAGCATCAACAGTAAGTGTGTTCCAGGATCAACAGCAGATTTGTTCCAGCATTACTAGCAGGCATGTTCCAGGATCACTAGCAGGTGTGTTAAAACATTATCAGAAGGTAATACTAGCAATTGTGTTCTAGGATCACCAACAGGCAGATGTGTTCCAACATCACCAGCAGGTCTGTTCCAGCATCCACTGCAGGTGTATTTCAGGATCACTAGCAGGCGTGTTAAAGTATCGCCAGTAGGTATGTTCCTGGATTAACAGAATTACAGACAAATGGTAGTGGGGTGTACCACAGCAATATCTGGATAAAGAACTGAAATAGTGTCCCTTTAAGTGTATGAGAGCACAGAACATCTTAATGATAGTGTTCTATAATAGGGACACAATAGAGTTCAACAATACTTTTCACTACACTTCATATCACAATGCATCTACCCACTGAAAAGTTTGCTAGTTGCTATGAAACATGGTGAGGCAGATTTAAAGTGCTATTTATCATTTGTTATTAATGATGTCTGGGTATTAACATCAGAGAAATTAAGCAGAAGCTGGAAACAAGTATCTCTGTCTGGTCACGTATTCTTAATAATGTTCTCACACTCATTTTTTCAGATGCTTGTAAAATTAATGAGTTTATACACCAAATCCATATTTTATCTACCGTATATACTCGAGTATAAGTCGAGTTTTTCAGCACATTTTTTTGTGCTGAAAGTGCCCCCCTCGACTTATACTCGAGACAAGCACTTTTCTGCAGCAAAAATTTTCATTTTCCAAACCGACTTTGGGGCCCCGTATCTCAGGGCCACTTGGTGCTAGAAACCCCAAATTTGGTGTGCATACACAGTAGAACTACCACAACATATCCAAAGCTGGAGTTCCTAGCACCAAATGGCCCCGAGATACGGAGCCCCAAAATCGGTTCAGAAAATGTCATTCTTTGCTGCAGAAAAGTGCTTGACATTTTCTGAACTGATATTTGGGGCCCTGTATCTCGGGGCCACTTGGTGCTAGAAACTCTTGGATATTTTATGGTGCCAGTTCCACTGGGTTTGCACAACAAATTTGGTGTTCCTAGCATTAAGTGGCCCTAATATACGGGGTCCCAAAGTCGGTTAACTGTGTCCATCTGCAGCAATGTTATTTCGGGACCCTTTGGGTTCAGAGACCCCAAATTTTGGCTGCAGCTAGGGGGCATCTAGGAACCCTTAACTACCAAGTTTGAAGTTCGGGGGACCTATGGCTGCAAATGGGCACAGGGAGGCATGCAAATGGGCACAGTGAGGCTGCAAATGGGCATTGTTGACCCTCTTTTCCACTTACAGTAGCTGTGCTTTTCTCACCCTCGTCTTATACTCGGGTCAATAAGTTTTTCCCATTTTTTTGTGGTAAATTAGGGCCTCGACTTATACTCAGAACGACTTATACTCGAGTATATATGGTATCTTGTTTCTGATCCTGTGCCCAGTCATCAAGCACCTCTATTAAGGTTCCTGAATGAAACAGTTTGGTAAATAAACTGAAAAAAGCAAGACAATAGAATATAATAGTAATATTTAAGTTCTAGTTGGAACTTTCCGGGTCAGTCCTTGGTCGTTTTTTAAGCCTTAAATTAAATACTCCAAAAGTGAGATCTCTGATCGACAATGTCCAACTGGTCTTGTCCCCTGTGAGTTTTGGGTGTTCCCACTGACCTCTGTGTGTTCCAGCACACCCTGTTACATTCTCTTTAATTATAAAATGTAAAAAAATCCAGCAGGGATGGTGGGAGCCCCTCATAATAGGCACAGTTGGCATGCAAACCTGGGAGTCCAGTGCATCTCACCAATGGAGTTACTGAGAGATATAAGAGTATGCTAGGTGGTGTATCTTCCTAAGAGCTTGTTGATACATGCCTACTTAAGTATACGCCTGCAAGGGCTGTGTTTACCCACATAGTAATTCAGAGGTGTTCTGTTCATCCCCATGCAGGCAGTCCCATACATGTCAATTGGGACACAGCTGCTTCTGCCAAACTGACAGCCGTATGGGGGCTCCATTGTTGGTGTCAGAGGAGGTCAAACTTCCTTGGTGGTCAGAGGAAAGAGGAATAATGCCCCATTATTGATAATGGGACCAATCATTCCCCATAATTGGTGTCAGTGAAAGGAATAGTGCCCCATCACTGTTGTCAATGATATTAGAAAAGCCCCAGCGTTGGTAATCAGTGGTTGGTGATCTCTGTATGTTCTGCACTGCACCTCTATTGGTCGGTTGGCATCATGGCCAGAACTATGCAGGCACTGTTGGGCAGGAGATCACTCCAGATAATACTACAAGGTAAAGTACATTGCTGGGTGCTGAATTGTTTTGCCTCACTCACTCTAAACTTACTACCACTCTGCATAAAAAGTAATGCAGGGCCTTCAGAATTCGGGCAGTCAGAAGTACCCCCATATTAGAGAACATATCAGATCAAGGAACATTTACATGTTTTTGGGCCCCTTCAAGGCTCTGGCTAATAATACTCAATAGAAATGTGATCAATTTGTGTTGACTGATCTCCCTGGTCACCATTCTGAACACAATAAGCTGATGATGAAAGCAGGATAAGGGAGATCACCGGTCTCATCACCAGTGGTGTCAGTGGAGAAAGGAAGGCAGTGGTATTTTTTGTAAAAAATTATTGGTAGGCTGTGCAGCCAACCAGATCACTTCTACTCCCTGCAGAGAACAAAAGATTAAAATTAATCCTTTGAACATTTCATTGTCATGAGGTACTACAATATACTACAACTAACATACATTATTGGCAACCAAGAGTAGCTACAGCCATGACATTTTGTATACCTTATTGGCAGTCAAAAGCAGTGGTGGCTGCTTATGCAGGGCGCAGGGTAGCCGCCCCCCCAATCCGTGAGCCCAGCCCCTAATCTACACGCAAGGCGCCGGGCACATGGATTCCAATGGGTTTTTTTTTTTGAAGCACAGGCTCTAATTGGCTTCAAAAAGGGTGGGCTCAGGGCCCAGAGCACTGTGCCCAGAGCCCACTCAGCTGTGTGACATTAGCGAATTAATATTCGCTAATGTCTTCCTGTTTTTCTTCCTGGCCAATCAGGAAGTGAGTCCTAAGACACGATTGGCCGCGAGTCCTAAGTCCTGATTGGCCAGGAGGAGAAGCGACCACCAGAACTTGGGAGGAGATACAGGGGGTAAGCTGTCGGGGGACCTGGCGGGCGACGGGCGAGCGATGCGGTGATCAAACGATGGGGGGGAAGCGGCAATTGATTGGCTGGCTGGGGAGGTTGTGGGCAGCCCCCCAAGAAAATTGAGCACCACTGGTCTAAGGGTTAAAGCAATTATTTCCCGAAAGAAGGCTACCATTGCTGATTTCTCTTGAAAATGCAAGTTGCCTCATTTTCAATATTTTATGAGATATCGACCCAGAACAGGTACGCTGAAAGCCATGTAGAAATTGAACTCATTACCCACATGCTTGTTCTAGCTTAAGGACTTGAAGTATTGCAATGTTGGCCCCAATGTTTAAGAGACGGTTTCCTCTAACTTCAGTTAACAAGAATCTCTTGAAAGAGAATTTTTTTTACAAGTGTGAATATAAAATACATATATCCTTTCCACAGTGTGTAAAAAGCAGAACATTTTTACAAGGTCAGCCCAATCGATAATTCAATGGGTGGTTGCTAGATTCAGGTTTCTTAGATCTCTTAGGAAGTGTTAAGATCTTCCTGTAATAGTCTCCAGATTTCCCCAAGCCCGGTCTTGGTTTTTTATCTCCAGGAACACAGGAAACAATCTACGGCTGCAACCTGCCCAACGTTAGATAAGAAACCTCTAAGTGAGCCAATAAGTTTCCTTCATGATGGAATAGGACTGGAATGACTGCGATTTTTGGAACTCAGCTGCAGACATCTCAAGTCAATAGCCAAGAAAGTATATAATTATCATCCACCTGAAACTAAAACAAAAACATGGATGGACAAATGTTTTTAAAGTCTAATCATCTCAAGCAGGAATGCTGCATACTACTTAAAGTGGAACTTTAGTCTAAAAATTAAGTTCTGCTAGATCACTTCGGGCTGGCCCCTTTTGCAGATAAAGCTATGTACAAGATTAAAAACAAGTGCCTATACTGTTTAAAATCCAATAATAACACTGTCTGAACCTGTTCTGCACATGCTCAGTTGCTGTCTATTTTTTTGACACTGTGTCAAAAATGTAGAGGCCAATCTGCTGATAGGGGCTCTGTGCTTCAGCAAAATGGCCTCCAGAAAGAAGAAACAGGAGCAATACTAGAGGTAATTTACAGCACACACTAATTTTATTAGCATAATTATTCATGTGGAATATGTTCCTTTCTAAAGAACATTATTATTTTTTTTTTTTATCAAGTAGTTATGGGTAAAGTTCCACTTAATTTAGCTGACTGAACTTTATGGTGGAATCACACGCTGTATCAAGCTGTGCAGACAGGTTGTAACCAACAGCAGTAAAGAAAACCTGATTAAAACCCTGCACGTATTATAAATAATCTAGTATACTACGGAGTCATTTCTCAGCTTTCTCCCTTGGGCATCAAACAGCTAATTTTCTATGACAGAAGAGGCCTGAAGGTGAAATATTACTCAAATTTTACTAGAGGGCAAAAAATGCATATGCAGTGCAAGACTACAACACTATATAACAATGCAATGCTTTGGCTAATGGTGAAAACAAAATTTGGACAAAAAACAAAACAAAAACAGAAATAAAAATATCAAATACGGTAAATAAATTAATAATAATAATAAAAAATCCTATTTTAATTTGTACAGCCAAAAAATTAAATCAATTACTTTTTTTTGTTTAAACATGTTTTGGGGTTGATTTGCTGAAACTGGAGAGTGCAAAATCTGGTGCAGCTCTGCATAGAAACCAATCAGCTTTCACGTCAAGCTTAATTGAAGAAGTCTACCGTGCAGAGCTGCACCAGATTTTGCACTCTCTAGTTTTAGTAAATCAACCCCATTGTCTGATTCTGTGTTTTTAATACAAATACTACTACTACTACTATTACTACTGCTACTACTACTACTAATAATTAAAAAAATATATGAAATATCAAAAAACTTTGCATTGCTATTCGTGCAAAAAAAAAAAATTTTTTTTTTTTTTTACAGCTGCCTGCACCTTCTCATATGTGCACAAATTAAATTGAATTACAAAATGGTGTAGCTCTATACATACATCAACTTGTTGATCTTGCATATTTATTTCAAATAATAAACTAAAACACACAAAAAAAATGTCCCAAGTGCAAATGTCTTTATGCAAGGTTTTGCGTGCATATTGTTTTGTGGAGGAAGGAAGGAGGAAGGAAGAAGCATAAAGACTTTTGCACTTGGGACATTTGTTTTGCATGTTTTGGTTTAATATTTGAAAGAAATATGCACAATCAATAAGTTAATGTATGTACAGCATTAAATCCTTTTGTATTTTCTATTAATAAAGCAATTATTAATATGATTAATATTATTATTATTTTAAACTGTGGGTATAATAAATAACGAAATAAATGAGTTTATCCTTTAGCTTGTAATATCATTTTTTTAAAACTAAATTTTTTAAAATTTTATATAACTGACCGAGACCTGAACGAAGTCTCAAAGAAAAAGTAAATCCCTGTTTTTTTTTTGAGTTAAAAAGTAAATCCCTTTTTTTTTTTTGCGTTGCTGTTGTAAACACCAGCCTTTTTCTTTTTTTGTTTACAAAAGATTTTATTTGGAAGACAAAAATGAAACTTGTACACAGGTGCTATGAGAATTTACAGAATAAAGCTTTGATACAGAAAATTGCATAGGTAAAAATGAGATGTCATAATATACAATACAGTTGTGTGGTAGATAGGGGGGAAGACCAAGGGGTACAGGTAACTCTTGAAAAGTAGAAAAGAGGGTCTAGTATAACGACATTAAGTTATAATTATCATGTGGGGGCCAAAATAACCATTTATCATTGTAAATATGCATGCTATCAGATATAGTATGATGAACTCTCTCTGAAAGTCTGAGAATTTCCATTCTGGATACAACTTGGGGCCAGGATAGATTGTGTGACTTCCAGTTAAAAGCTATCATCCATTGCACAGAACTAATTAGAGAGTGGATTAGTCTGTTACCAGGAAGGGAAACATCTGGAACCGAGGCATAGAGGAGGCAGATTTGTGGTGAGAGGGAGATTTCTTTTTTTTAGTGGTTTTTCTAGTTTACTAATAACTGCGTTCCATATTGGCTCCAGATGTTTACAGCTCCAGAAAATGTGGATGTAATTGCCTTCTATGGGGCAGCCCCTAAAACAGTTAGGGGATGTCATGGGATAGAAGGAATAGATTTTATCTGGGGTCATATACCATCTAATAAAGAGTTTAAGAGGGGATTCTCTGAATGCAGCAGCGCAGTTGCATTTGCGAAGGTTTTTGATCATTTTAGACCAAGATTCAGTGGGGAATGTGCAACCTATTTCTGTTTCCCGTCTAATCATGGGGCCGGATTTTTCAGGTTGGTGAAGGTTGTTGAGATAATTATAAACTTGAGAAATCAGACCCTTATCTCTAGGGGTAGAGATGCAGATATGTTCAAATAGTGTGTATGGTGGGTTGAGATAAAGGGAATAGTTAGTGTAGAAGAAGTTCCGGATAAGGTTATATTGGGGGAGTTCAGTCAGAGGGAGATTAAATCTGGTTTGCAATGAAGCAAAGGAAACACCAGCCTTTTTCAACCAGGGTACCTTGGGGTTTCTTCAAGGGTGCCTTGGCAAAATGCCTAAAAATTGTATATAAGCCAACAGTTGGATTGAGCCTGACTTTTAGTTATAAAAAGCCACAGATTTTCATTGTGCACCATTACGACCTTCTAGCCGCCGGCATCCTAAAAACCAATGACATCATCAGTTGATAAGGAGGATGTCGGTCGTCTGCACAACATCATTGTTGGCCCTTCTCTGTCCTTCTCCATCAGCGTTGGGGTCACATTAGCTGACTGATAGAGAAACACTGAGGGAGAAGAGAAACATTGGAATACTAGTCAGTACCAGTGTGCAAAAGTGTATTTGATTTGGAAAAATAAATCACCTCTAACATTGGGTGGATGTTAACGTATAGGATGTATTGGATGGATATGTGGATGTTAATGTATTATTTAAAACTATAGAATAGTTTTTTACATTTTAGAATGGGGTGCCTCGAGACTGTCCATAATTTTAAAGGGTGCCTTGACTGAAAAAAGGTTGGGAAACACTGGTATACGCTATAATATTTTTTTTTATTTGCTATTTTTTTCTCCCATCAAAGTGGAGTTACCCTTTAACCTGTGCAGTGGAGCACAGCCTCACTGCACGAGGAAGCATTTTTTTCAAGAGTTCAGCTTTAACTTTTCTTTTTTGCTCCCCTTTCACCTTTAAAGTGGTTGTAAAACTTTTATGCCGCGTACACACGAGTGGACTTTACGGCAGACTTTTCGACGGACTTTACGACAGACTTTCCGAATGAACGGACTTGCCTACACAGATCAACCAAAGTCCGACGGATTCGTACGTGATGACGTACGACTGGACTAAAACAAGGAAGTTCATAGCCAGTAGCCAATAGCTGCCCTAGCGTCGGTTTTTGTCCGTAGGACTAGCGGACTTTTCCACCGGACTCGAGTCCCTCGAAAAGATTTGAAACATGTTTCATTTCTAGGTCCGTCGAACTTTTGGGGAAAAAAAGTCTGCTTGAGCCCACACACGATCGAATTGTCCGACGGACTCCAGTCCGCCGGACCAAGTATGCCATGAAGTCCGGTCATGTTTACACGGCATTACAGACCACTTTTCCCTACAGGTAAGCCTATAATAAGGCTTACCTGTAGGTACTGGAAATATCTTCTAAACCTGTGCGCTTTAGAAAATATTTACCATATACGCTTGCACCAACGACATCAGCGCATGCCCACTGAAGAAAGGGCACGATCGTGCCGTTTCTATAGTGCCCGTGCCGTGACTGTTGGCTCCCGCATGATGCATACTAGCATCATGCATTTATGCTTTTACTTTGTAGGGTTTGCAGTAAACGTAAGAGGAAGTAAAACCCATCAGTGTTGACCCTTCTTTTTCAAGACCTTTACAATTCGCCCTTGCATGCTGTCAATCAACTTCTGCGCCACATCCTGACTGATAGCAGCCCATTCTTGCATAATCAATGCTTGGAGTTTGTCAGAATTTGTGGGGTTATTTTGTTCACCTGCCTCTTGAGGATTGACCTCAAGTTCTCAATGGGATTAAGGTCTGGGGAGTTCCCTGGCCATGGACCCAAAGTTTCGATGTTTTGTTCCCCAAGCCACTTAGTTATCACTTTTGCCTTGTGGAAAAGTGCTCCATCATGCTGGAAAAGGCATTGTTCCCCACCAAACTGTTCTTGGATGGTTTTGAGAAGTTGCTCTCGGAGGATGTTTTTGTACCATTCTTTATTCATGGCTGTGTTCTCAGGCAAATTTGTGAGTGAGCCCACTCCCTTGGCTGAGAAGTAACCCCCCACATGAATGGTCTCAGGATGCGTTACTGTTGGCATGACACAAGACTGATAGTAGCTCTCACCTTTTCTTCTCTGGACATGGTTTTTTTTAGATGCCCCAAACAATCAGAAAGGGGAATCATCGGAGAAAATTATCCTTTTCTTTGAGTCCTCAACAGTCCAATCCCTGTACCTTTTACAGAATATCAGTCTGTCCCTGATGTTTTTCCTGGAGAGAAGTGACTTCTTTGCTGCCCTTCTTGACACCAGGCCATCCTCCATGTGTCTTCTCCTCACTGTGCCTACCGATGTCCTCACACCTGCCTGCTGCCATTCCTGAGCAAGCTCTGCACTGGTGGTGCCCCGAACCCACAGCTGAATCAACTGTAGGAGACAGTCCTGGCACTTGCTGGACTTCCTTGGGCACCCTGAAACCTTCTTCACAAATCCAGTAGAAATGTTTTTTTATGGGATTAAGTTAATTTTCGTGGCAAAGAGGGACCTTGCAATTAATTGCAATTCATCTGATCACTCTTTATAAAATTCCGGAGTATATGCAAATTGCCATTATAAACACTGAGGCAGCAGACTTTGTGAAAATGAATATGTGTGTCATTCTCCAAACTTTTGGCCACGGCTGTGCTATCTGTTCGATAAGTGCAAAAGTCTTATGCCCTGTACACACGGTCGGACTTTGTTCGGGGATTCCGACAACAAAATCCTAGGATTTTTTCCGACGGATGTTGGCTCAAACTTGTCTTGCATACACACGGTCACACAAAGTTGGCGGAAAATCCGATCATTCTGAGCGCGGTGACGTAAAACACGTACGTCGGGACTATAAATGGGGCAGTGGCCAATAGCTTTCATCTCTTTATTTATTCTGAGCATGCGTGGCACTTTGTCCGTCGGATTTGTGTACACACGATCGGAATATCGGATTTTGTTGTCGGAAAATTTTATATCCTGCTCTCAAACTTTGTGTGTCGGAAAATGCGATGGAAAATGTCCGATGGAGCCCACACACGGTCGGAATTTCCGACAACAAGCTCCGATCGGACATCTTCCATTGGAAAATCTGACCGTGTGTACGGGGCATAAGTTCCTGTGCTCTTGGCTTGTGCTGACTGTTATCAGCCACATTGCTCCCCAGCTATCTCTGTGATCTATAGAACTCTCCTCCTCTATGTTATGGAGAGCAGGAGGTGTTCTGTAGTTCCAATCAGGAATGCAAGCAACCTAAGGTGACAACTCTGTTCCTCCTTAGATGCAGTGGAGTGAGTGAGTATTGTCGCTAAAAGTCAAGAAATGTATTATTGGCAGTATTACCATGTAAAAAAAAAAATGCAAACAATTTAAAAAAAGAGAAATCTAATAAAGCCACCACATCGATGAAGTGGTAAGCTGCAATATATTACAGTTTTGTTCTTAGGACTAGATAACCTTTAAAGACTATGACTAGTGCTGCTTTTTTTCCCTATTAGGCATTGCCATTCTCATGCAGCATATAAGTGCCTTAGACTTATTGTTGAGCTTTACTTAGAAGTTAATTTGAGATGAGAGTCTGAAGAGCTGCTAATGTACTCTTATAAGTATGTCCTTTTCCTTCAACCTGTCTGCATTTTATCCACTTACACTGAATATTGAGAATTTTCTCATGCTTTCTCCGTATCCTTATCTGTCTATGCAAAAATTTGCCGATTGTTCATACTTAAAACTTGATAAAAGATCTTCTGTCTCATAGCATCCTCCTGCCCAGCAACAAGACTATAGACCTTGAGGGTCTTATTAACTTGAGCTTCCAGCTGAGTCAGTTTGTTCACATATGATGACTAAAGGTAATAGGAAATGTTTTTCGAGCCAGGAATATTATTTTAAAAAAAACAAAAAATGCAAAAGAAAAAGCAAAAATAATCTTTTTTGGAACAAATTGCTAAATTGCTATTTAGCAGAAGACTGAAAAAGAACAAAACAAGAAGCATTAGTTGGAGTAATTTGGCTCGGTTGTCCTTGAAATGCAAAAAGCAATTTCTGTTTTCAATTTTCAAAACATTCGTGTTTTGTCCAGGTGATCAGATTCGCGGTGTACCTTGCTGAATGACTTGTTTCTTTGAACCTGAGTTTATAATGAACTTGTCGACTTGCCAATTCGAATTGACAGATTCTCCTAACTTCAATACCGGGCACATTCACCCCCTTCCTGCCCAGGCCAGTTTTTAGATTTCAGCGCTGTCACACTTTGAATGACAATTGCGCGGTCATGCTATACCGTACATAAATTACATTTTTATATTTTTTCCCCAGAAAACAAGCTTTCTTTTGGTGGTATTTAATCACTGATGGGTTTTTTATTTGTTGCTAAACAAACAAAAAAAGGCCGAAAATTTAGAAACAAAAAAGGAAATATGCAACACTTATAGGCGGCACTGATATGCAGCACTGATGGGCACTGATGGGCGGCACTGATAGGTGGCACTGATGAGGAGTAATTACTGCAAGGCGAAGGGTTGAGATATTAAAATATACTTTGAAATTTAAAGCGGAAGTTCACACAAAAATGGAACCTCCGCTTTTCGGAACCCTCCCCCCCCTCCGGTGTCACATTTGGCACCTTTCAGGGGGGAGGGGGTGCAGATACCTGTATAATACAAGTATTTGCACCCACTTCCGGGCATAGACTCCCGCGGAAGTCTACGCCTCTTCCCCCCTCCCGCTGTCTGCTGGGTAACACGCGGATCCCAGAGACAGCAGGGACCATCCGGATTGCGCAGCACGACTCGAGCATGTGCAGTAGGGAACCAGGCCCTGAAGCCGAAAGGCTTCACTTCCTGATTCCCTTACTGAAGATGGCGGTGGCAACATCCGAGGGCCGAGGAACGGTTCGGCCTCGGGTGCTGACATCACGGGCGCCCTGGACAGGTGAGTGTCCTTATTTTAAAAGTCAGCAGCTGCAGTATTTGTAGCTGCTGACTTAAAAAAAAAAATTTTCGCGAACACGATGTCCACCAGGACGTGCTGATCGCTCGGGAGACAGGCGGGAACGATGTTCTGTGACAAGGGAAGGCAGTGATCTTGTGTTTCTGCTAAGCAGAAACACGGATCTCTGCCTTGCCACAGTACAACCACCTCCCACACAGTTAGAAAGCACTCCCAGGGAACACAGTTAACCCCTTTGATCGCCCCTGATGTTAACCCCTTCCCTGCCAATGTCATTAGCACAGTGACAGTGCATATTTTTTAGCGCTAATCACTGTACTAGTGTCACTGGTCCCCAAAAAGTGTCAGCAGGGTCAGTTATAAGTCGCTGAGCGCCGCCATTACCGATATAAAAAAAAAAGAAGAAAAAAAAATCCCACAGTTTGTAGACGATATAACTTATGTGCAAACCAATCCATTTACGCTTATTGGGTTTTTTATTACCAAAAAATATGAAGCAGAATACATATTGGCCTAAATTGATGAAATTGAAGAAATTTGATTTTTTAATTTTTTTTATTGGATGTGTTTTATAGCAAGTAAAAAAGTTAGAAAGTATTAAGAAAGTTTTTTTTTTTTTCAAAATTGTCCGTCTTTTTTTGTTTATAGTGCAATGAAAAACTGCAGAGGTGAAAAATGGCTGTTGTTCCCATTCCCGCAGATCACCCTGGCGTCGGGCGGCTTTGCAGCTCTCTGCGATTCTGGATACTGTTTCACTGGAACGCTGATGCAGACGTGAGTTTGGACGCGCAACCTTTAATTCATTCTATACAAGTAAAATATTTGTATACAAAACCTTTTTTCATTTCCTGTTTATTTACTGAAAAACATTTTTTTTTTTAAATAAAAATATTTTTTAGAATCATTCCATAACGTATGCTCCTGATGAGCGGTTGCTATACCGCGAAACGCGTAGAGCTTTGATTATTACCAATCTTCCCATATCATGGAATACCAAGATTTCAATGATTCCACTTACCTCCATAAGTTTCTGTCATGGCATTAAATCTCCTTTATTATTATAATTATTTGTCCTAATTTTCATGGCTCTTTTTGGGTCTAATCATAGTAACAAATGTACACATGCATATTGATTGTTATCTGTGCTCTCTGTGTGACAATGGATCATGACCTATTGTGTAATTTATGTGTATTTTATGTATAATCAATTCATGGTCTATTATATAGAGCAGGGATATGCAATTAGTGGACCTCCAGCGGTTGCAAAACTACAAGTCCCATCACGCCTCTGCCTCTGGGTGTCATGCTTGGGGCTGACACAGTCTTGCTATGCCTCATGGGACTTGTAGTTCTGCAACACCTGGAGGTCCGCTAATTGAATATCCCTGATATAGAGGCTTGATGCCCACAGCATTTTAGAGATTGGATGCCCAAAATGTTTTTTACATACCATGGATTGTACCAAATAAATGAATGTTGGTCACTTGACCTGCGTTGTGCTTCATTTAAAGTCCCACTTCTCTCTCTCTTTTTCATTTTAACCAATGACCGGGATGGAGGCGAGCATCCCTTTGGTGCTAGCCTCATTTAAAGTCCCAAAACTTTCCTTTTTTGAATTTAAAAAATAACAGTCATATTAACATAATAAAATAAAAAATATAATAAATTCAAGAACATTTAGAGACCATTTGGATATCTTCAGTTAAATCAGTCAAATCCTTTTGTATTTCCTAATTTAGGCGATTTATGAACACATGTTCCACTTAGCAAAACATCTGCTGGGAATTACTTAGTATCTATTTTAAAAGCTTGTCAAAAGTTTATGTGCAAAAGTTTTAGTGCTTCACTCACATTTCTGTCTTTTAAAAAAGCTGTCATTTTATTTTTGGATGGGGACTAGCTGTCATCTGTGAGTAGCGCATTGCCAGAACTTCAGGATATTATTGCATCTCATGGTGCAGTTTTCAGACAAGAAGACACTAAAGTAATATATATATATATATATATATATATATATATATATATATATATATATATATATATATACACACACTATATTGCTAAAAGTATTGGGACGCCTGCCTTTACACACACATGAATTTTATTGCCATCCCAGTCTTAGTCCGTAGGGTTCAATATTGAGTCCCCCACCCTTTGCAGCTATAACAGCTTCAACTCTTCTGGGAAGGCCGTCCACAAGGTTTAGGAGTGTGTCTATGGGAATGTTTGACCATTCTTCCAGAAGCGCATTTGTGAGGTCAGGCACTGATGTTGGATGAGAAGGTCTGGCTCGCAGTCTCCACTCTAATTCATCCTAAAGGCGTTCTATCAGGTTGAGGTCAAGACTGTTCAGGCCAGTCAAGTTCCTCCACCCAGAGACTCATTGACACTCACTGTTCTTTAGCAACTCATTCTGAAGTTTGTTTCAAACAAATGGAGCCACAAGGCTGACAGATACCGCTGTACTTTTTCTTCAGCTACTGAGAAACTCAGTGCTCTGGGAATCCTTTGTCATATGTAAAATGCTTATTTGTAAAACAATGATTTTGCATGTAAAATTAAGAAAATATATAATACCTTTTCAAATGCATAAACTTAAAAAAAATGACCCAAAACCATTCTACTTTCCCTTTAATGCTGCTTACATTGTACTGTGGCTCCCCAAAGACACTACACAATCATTTTTCTTTTACAAACAACAGCCTTATACTACGTAATGTTGTACCGATGGGATTAAGCAAGATGCATCCGCTGTCCAAAAGAAGGACTTTGCACCAGGTCAGGTGTTGCCAGACATTGCATAACCTCAAGATGAACCATGGGAACTTTTCTAGGGAACTGGAGCCGTACCAGTAAACAGTGAATCAGAGGATAAGAGTCAGTTTTCTGATGAAAGGGGCCTGAAAATAAAATTTTTATTATTTATTATAAGCATTATTAGCTTAACAAATACCAATTCAGTGTTTGTTAAATAGATCACACAATATTATATTTTCATCGTAAATACGACAGTTTTCTTTCCTAAACTCATCAACATCTACCTTGGTGCATTCAGTAAACAGAATTTAAAGCTTAACTCCTCCTGTGACTCAATTTTCTCTTAATTTCTTTCTTAGTAACACCAGGACAGGAAATGAGAGAAACACACAGGATGGCACATACCGCGAAAAAAAAAAAAAAACCTGACTAAGATTTGTTGTGGAAATTTTAATTAATGAATGTTGTCAGATGTCCCCCAGTGTCAGTTTTGTTGTAATACGCTCATGCGAGCGTATTCGCACCTACAGACATTGGTGGAAGACCATTGGCTGCGGAAACCTTCCCGTGGACATGGCAGATCTGTTTGCTGATCGTTTATTCCTCACCAAGAGACTGGCCACCTCATGGTGATTGCATAGAAAACAGATCTGCGTACATGGGAACAATAGCATAACCATACAAAAAAGAAGAATTACTCCTGCGCTTGTGACATTAAAAAATTGCAATACCCATCGTTTTTGGAGTAAAATGGTAGTACTGTTTAGCGTGAAAGAACTGGAAAAGATGGTAATGCGTGTCCCGCTGCCTCAACTGGCCAGGGGTGGTCTGGAGAAGATTGTGTAGAAGAAGGTGGATGGAGGGCGTGTGATCAAACGTTTACATCAAAGAATGTAGTTTATTCATGTACAATGGAATACAAACATACAGATAATACAAATACTACATTTCGTAAAAGCAGGTAACAAAATATGCACTAAAAAGTTAAAAATGGTATATGCCCATGTTAAGGCAAGTATTTAAAATAGGCTGATGCATTTCGAGAATAACCTCTTCATCAGAGCCTTGAGAACAACAGCACAGTCTGTTTAAGCCGGTAGGCCAACATGTGTACATAGGGAGGAGTGGCTAGTTGGAAGGTATAACCTGTGATAGAAAATTAATTATTCTAAGCTCCATACCAGTCCACATCCAAGCGTTCTACGTGGTATAGCAAAAATATATATATATTTTTCCTTTATCAATTGTATGGGACTGTCGGGTATACCTGTCTCCAAGCTGTTTCTCCACCTGAGACATAAACAAGTGTTAGCTAACACTTGCCTATGTCTCAGGCGGAGAGACAGCTTCAGACATCCACGGCTCCAGCATCATCTGAGGAGACATTCTCCCCCTTCCATCTTCACAGACCACAAGGCTCCCTACCCCCAAGGACATACGCAGGCAGCAGCCTCTCCCCCACACAGCCTTGGAGACAGGTACACCTGACAGTCCCATACCATCGATAAAGGAAAATTACATATATATTTTTGCTATACCACGTTGAATGCTTGGACGTGGACTGGTATGGAGCTTAGAATAATTAATTATCCATCACAGGTTATACCTTCCAACTAGCCACTCCTCCTTATGTACACATGTTGGCCTACCGGCTTATACAGACTGTGCTCTTGTTCTCGAGGCTCTGATGAAGAGGTTATCCTCCAAACGCGTCAGCCTATTTTGTATACTTGCCTTAGCATGGGCATATCTCATTTTTAACTTTTTAGTGCATATTTTGTTACCTGCTTTTACGAAACGTAGTAGTTGTATTCTCTATATGTTTGTATTCCATTGTACATGAATAAACAAAACATTATTTGATGTAAGCGTTTGATCACATGCCCTCCATCCACCTTCTTCTAACCATACAAAAACCATGGCCCACTGAGCCATGATAGAGTACGCTCGCGTCATTGGTAGCGGTGGGAATGTGCACACGACCGTGTTCAGAGCCCTGTAAGTAGTGTTCAGATTGTGAGACACTTTGTGTATGTATCCCTATGTTGGCACCTCAAAAGTCCCGCTCGAGATGCTTTTTAGTATGTTATATCTATTGGGATGTTAGCGCCCTTGGTTTCTCCCTTATCCATTCTTTAGCACTGTAGAGAAGTTAAATAAGTGTAAAAAAAAAATTCAGGGAGACTTATGCCGCGTACACACGGTCGGACTTTTCGACCGGACTTGTCCGACGGACCAAATCTGGTGGACAATCCGATCGTGTGTGGGCTTCACCGGACCTTCAGCGGACTTTTCCAGTCGCAAATCTGACGGACTTTAGATTTGGAATATGCTTCAAATTTTTACGTCGTAACTCCGCCGGACCCAGAAATCCGCTCGTCTGTGTGCTAGTCCGACAAAAACCGACGCTAGGGCAGCTATTGGCTACTGGCTATCAACTTCCTTATTTTAGTCCGGTGTACGTCATCAGGTACGAATCCGTCGGACTTTGGTGTGATCGTATGTAGGCAAGACCGGTCGTTAGAAAGTCTGTTGAAAGTCTGTCGAAAGTCTGTCGGACTTTTGTAGCTGAAAAGTCTGGCTGTGTGTACGCGGCATTAAAAACAAAGTTGATCTTTGAGCTTTGGCTGAAATAAATATTTTTTTGCACACTGACCCTTCAATATTATTTATTATAATTTTCTGCCAGGCTGTGCACTATTTTTTCTCCATTGATATGAATATATATAGCTATGCGGGATTATTCATGGCTTGCTACATGCTGTTCATTGACAGGTACTTATTATGGCTGAAATATCATCATGAATTTTGCTTTTATAACCAAAGTCATTTTCTCTGGATCCTGATCTTACGAAACTGTTACTGGGCGATTTCTGATTTTCTTATGCAGTCCTGAATATTTCAGAATTAATGGACGTACTTATAATCCAATCATCCCAATATGCAGTTTAGTACGTCACCAGAATTAATAAAAAGCTTCACAAAATTACGAAAACATTTGATATTTCCATTTTAATTAAAAAGAGTGGAGTTGCTGCATTGCCTATGGTATAATATTAATGCCATGGCATTAATATTTCCTCAGACCTAGTTCTGTTTTTCTTTATGGAACACACTATATCATTCTGGAATTATAAATCCAATTTGTTCTGTCTGAAATTAAAAAGAAGAAACAAAAAGAAACAGAAAGATTTTGAAGAGGAATTTACAGGAGAGTTTTAAGTTAAAATGCGAATAAAAGAGACTTTAGGTCGCATTTGTACATATTCAAAAAGTTGTAACACCTCAAAAGGTGGTCATGTCACAATAAATCAATAGTAGAATTTCCTCTGAAATAAAAATATATATAAATAAATAAATAAATAGTCCAAACAGCCAACAAATGGATAAAGCACCTCAACAATCGCATCCAGTAAGGAGGGAAAGGGGGGAGTGTCCTAGTCGGATTGCGTGCATCTATTGACGCACACAGCCCGTCTCGAGTGCACTGCTGCAGGTGTGCCCCATAGCACATGGTTTTCTAAGGGGGGGGCAGATGCAGAAGATGAGGAGAAGACAGCACCGGCGGGCGGACTCCGGAACTGGAGGCTCGGGGGCTGCTCTGTGCAATATCATTACACAGAGCAAGTAAGTATAGACCTCTTTTTTATTTTAGGGGAAAAAAAATGAAAGCCTTTAAAGTGTTACTAAAGGCAAAACCTGGCTATCTGGGCCCCTATTAAGGAGATTCACCCTCTCTATTTGTCCTGTTTACCATTGAAAGTGAAAATAAAAGAAAATCCCAAATTTTGAGTTGGCATCAGAACACTAATAGAGGGGAAAACTTTTAATGGGGACACTAGTTGTAGTAAAATGCCAGTAAAAACAATATAGACTTTTCATGGACTATATTAGTTATAATTACCTTCTGTCACCTATGTGATGGTAATATAGGGATTTCCGTTTTTTTACGCCTTTTACTTGCTTGCCAGTAAAAACTTGGCTGTGCCAGTAAATTGTGGGTGTCATGCCAGTAAATTTCCATCAGGTAGGTTGGCAACACTGGATGTAATGAACGGTTATTTGAGTTACTGTTGTCTTTCTATCATCTCAAACCAGTCTGCCCAATATCCTCTGACCTCAACAAGGCATTTTCCTCCACACAACTGCCGCTCACTGGATATTTTCTCTTTTTTTCCGATCATTCTCTGTAAACCCGAGAGATGGTTGTGTGTGAAAATCCCAGTAGATCAGCAGCTTTTAATACACTCAGACCAGCCCGTCTGGCACCAACAACCACGCCACCACGTTCAAAGTCACTTAATTCCCCATTCTGATGCTCAGTTTGAACTTCAGTATGTCGTCTTCACCACGTCTAGATGCTTAAATGCATTAAGTTGCTGACATGTGATTGGCTAATTAGCAATTTGTGTTACCAAGCAATTGAACAGGTATACCTAATAAAGTGGCCGGGGAGTGTACAGTCCGATCACTGAATGAGAAGAGGCTGAACGATGTCCCCTCCTGCCAGCAGTAGCCTAGGGCTACATTCACACGGGGCGATTTGGCAGGGTGGCAAAGGCAGCGGATTCCTGTTGCTGTTTTTGACAAGTGTGAGTGGCACTGACTAGATCAAGCCCTGTACACCTCAATGACGGGTTGTCAGCGGCCCCAGCTGTTCATGAATGTCCGCATAGCCAGTAATTACCTGCGCTGATCGCTGCTGGATGCACTTTGTGTGAGTGGAGCCTAATAGTATCATCTCTTCTTAATAAAATTCAATGGACTGGAGCTTAAAGATTATTATTATTTATTTTTTTCTTTACATTTTTTTTTAATTCACTATTATTTTTAAATTTTAATACAATATATGTTTTTTTTATTTATATATGTTTTTCTTATTAATATAAAATGTAATTCTATTGGTAAAAGACTATCCTGTATCTGAAGAATATGAAAGGTCCAGAATTTATTCATGCAAATTATCATAACGATTGACTTTAAAGTTGTCTTGAACTTAAAACCAAAAATATAATATATTGCAGCTTACCAATCATTGGATGTGGTAGCCGCATTCGTTTCCCTTTCTAATGCCCTGTACACACGTGCGGAATTTCCGTTGGAAAAATCTTGGATGGTTTTTCCGACGGAATTCCGCTCAAGCTTGCCTTGCATACACACGGTCACACAAAAGTTCTCTGAACTTTCGACCATCAAGAACACGGTGCAACACTACGGCGAGCCGAGAAAACGAAGTTCAATGCTTCCGAGCATGCGTCAAATTGTTTCTGAGCATGCGTGTTTTTTTTGCGCGTCGGAATTGCATACAGACAAACGGAATTTCCGTCAAGAACTTTTTCCGTCGGAAAGATAGAGAACCAGCTCTCAATCTTTTTCTGGCGCAAATTCAGACAGAAAAAGTTGGATGGAGTATACACACCATCGAACTATCCGACCAAAAGCTCCCATCGCACTTTTTTGGACGGAAATTCTGACCGTGTGTATGCAGCATTATGCCCCGTACACACGAGCAGATTTTCCCTCAGAGAAAACTTGGATGGTTTTTCCGACGGAATTCCGCTCAAGCTTGGCTTGCATACACATGGTCACACAAAAGTTCTCTGAACTTTTGACCGTCAAGAACGCGGTGACGTACAACACTACGACGAGCCGAGAAAATGAAGTTCAATGCTTCTGAGCATGCGTCAGATTGTTTCCAAGTATGCGTAAGGAATTTTGCGCGTTTTTTGTACAGACGATCGCATTTTCGGACAGGAACTTTTCCCGACCGAAAAATAGAGAACATGCTCCCAATCTTTTGCTGGCTGGAATTCCGCCAGGAAAAGACCGATGGAGCATACACACGGTCGCATTTTCCGACAAAAAGCTCTCATCTGAGTTTTGCTGGCGGAATTTCCGATAGTGTGTACGCGGCAGTATAGTCTTTCCTCCCCTCTGTTTTCACCTGGTAATCTGGCCACCTCCTGTATTAGAGTGCCCCCACTCTGGATGAAGGAGCACAGGGGGCGCCTTTGGACAGCAACAGGTATTAACTATATGGCCCCAATATTCGATTATGAGCTATCTTTTTAGGCTTTTATGATGTCTTTATAATGTATGTATACAAGCTTTTATAGCCTTATGGGGCTTTTTTTTAATATTTTGATGTTAAATAACATTTTTAAAAATGTTTTAATTATATTTAATGTAAATTTATTGGGTGCCCAAAAGTCCCGTGTTCCCCTTTCTTTCTTCGTTCCTCTATACAGTGCCTTGAAAAAGTATTCATACCTCTTGAAATTTTCCACATTTTGTCATGTTAGAACCAAAAACTTAAATGTATTTTATTAGGCTTTAATGTGATAGACCAACACAAAGTGGAAAATAATTGTGAAGTGGAAGGAAAATGATAAATGGTTTTCACAATTTTTTGCAAATAAATAAGTGAAAAGTGTTGAGTGCATTTGTATTCAGCGCCCTTTACTCTGATACCCCTAACTAAAATCTAGTGGAACCGATTTCCTTCAGAAGTCACCTAATTAGTAAATAGAGTCCACCTGTGTGTAATTTAATCTCAGTATAAATACAGCTGTTCCGTGAAGCTTTCAGAGGTTTGTTAGAGAACCTTAGTGAACAAACAACATCATGAAGGCCAAGGAACACACCAGACAGGTCAGAGATAAAGTTGTGGAGAAGTTTAAAGCAGGGTTAGGTTATAAAAAATATCCCAAGCTTTGAACATCTCATGCACTGTTCAATCCATCATCCAACAATGGAAAGAGTATGGCACAACTGCAAACCAACCAAGACATGGCCGTCCACCTAAACTGACCGGCCGGGCAAGGAGAGCATTCATCACAGAAGCAGCCAAGAGGCCCATGGTAACTGTGGAGGAGCTTCAGAGATCCACAGCTCAGGTGTGAGAATCTGTCCACAGGACAACTATTATGCCGCATACACACGGTCGGACTTTTCAGCTACAAAAGTCCGACAGCCTGTCCGACAGACTTTCGATGGACTTTTGGCGGACTTTTGGCGGACTTGCGGCAGACTTTCTAACGAACGGACTTGCCTACATACAATCACACAAAAGTCCGACGGATTCGTACATGATGACGTACACCGGACTAAAATAAGGAAGTTGATAGCCAATAGCTGCCCTAACGTGGGTTTTTGTCCGTCGGACTAGCATACAGACGAGCGGATTTCTGGGTCTGGCGGAGTTACGACGTAAAGATTTGAAGCATGTTCCAAATCTAAAGTCCGTCAGATTTATGGCTGGAAAAGTCCGCTGAAAGTCCGGGGAAGCCCACACACGATCGGATTGTGAGCCGTATTTTGTCCGTCGGCGTCCGTCTGACTTTTGTAGACGAAAAGTCCGACCGTGTGTACGTGGCATTAGTCGTGCACTCCACAAATCTGACCTTTATGGAAGAGTGGCAGGAAGAAAGCCATTGTTGAAAGAAAGCCATAAGAAGTCCCATTTGTAGTCTGTGAGAAGCCATGTGGGGGACACAGCAAACATGTGGAAGAAGGTGCTCTGGTCAGATGAGACCAAAATTGAACTTTTTTGCTTAAAAGCAAAAACGCTATGTGTGGCGGACAACTAACACTGCACATCACCCTGAACACACCATCCCCACCGTGAAACATGGTGGTGGCAGCATCGTGTTGTGGGGATGCTTTTCTTCAGCAGGGACAGAGAAGCTGGTCAGAGTTGATGGGAAGATGGATGGAGCCAAATACAGGGCAATCTTAGAAGAAAACCTGAGTTTGCAAAAGACTTGAGACTGTGGACATCCTGTACAATAATAATAATAATAATAATAGTAATAATAATAATGTCTATCTGGCGGGAACCTTTCCAGGTTTGGTTTGTGGTCTAAATGTGACCTCGTTTATGGTGACCACACAAAAGGCTGTTTTCCTGCAGTGTGTAGGTGGTCAGAATACAGTGCGTGCGATAGCTACGCCATAACACAACCAATCCTCTCAGTTGTTAAGAGGAGGCCCTCATCTCCAATTTGTTCTCACATTCTGAGAACTTAGGAAAGTATTACCGAGAACACCAACAAGCATCACGCTGATCCTGTGCCTGGAAAGAGCAGTGTCTAATGCACGCTCAATGACCCGCTTCTAAAAAACAGCAAAGCATGCTTCATTAACCCTTCAACCACTGAGGCCACAGGGAACCTTTTCTTCTCCGTTGATGAATTCAATGCTCACGGTAAACACTCTTTATGCTCTCCGTTGTTTCTATAGAGATCCTGGTGATATATGTTCCCTTTCAGTGGAGAGGAAATATCATGCTAATTACTCCTACAGCTGTACAATACTTCTACAAGGACATACAAGGGGATTATATAATCTGCTGTAAAACACTTCTCTTAATCCTTTGTGTCACCACCATTTACCCATCAATCCAGCTCACTTAAGCCTACACAAGCTTTTATAGCTTCTTCCGGCTACGGCTATATTCAGTCTCAGATACGTCTTTTACTCTCATATACAAGATGCTTTGCAGTGTCTATAGGCTCAGTTTGATAAAAAAAATATTGTTTTTTTTAAATTAAAGTGGTTGCACACCCTCACATATTCCCACTGTAATGACTATCCTCAGGTTATACACAGAGAATAAACAAATCCTCCTACATAAGTTGTACCTGCTTATCTACCGTATTTTCTTCTCTTTGTAGAACCCTCTAGTGTGTGCTAGAATAATGCCCCGTACACACGATCGGACATTCCGACATCAAAATCTATGGATTTTTTCCGACGGATGTTGGCTCAAACTTGTCTTGCATACACACGGTCACACAAATCTTGGCAGAAATTCCGAACGTCAAGAACGCGGTGACGTACAACACATACGACGAGCCGAGAAAAAGGAAGTTCAATAGCCAGTGCCGCTCTTCTGCTTTATTCCGAGCATGCGTGGAACTTTGTGCGTCAAAATTGTGTACACACGATCGGAATTTACGACAACGGATTTTGTTGTTGGAAAATTTGAGATCCAGATCTCAAATTTTGTGTGACGGATGGAAAATGTCCGATGGAGCCTACACACGGTTGGAATTTCCGACAACAAGCTCCCATTGAACATTTTCCGTCGGAAAATCTGACCGTGTGTACGGGGCATTAGAGTACGCAAACCATACTCTGACTCACATTATAAGTTGGTGAGTCTTAATTGGGTTGGGATTCATTAGAGTTCAGAGCTTTCTGGTGGCGCCTCTCCCCCCCCCCCCCCCCGGTCTGGTGAAGAGTCAGTCGGGTGGACTGGTGTAAAGAGTAGGGATGAGTTTTCATGTTCGAGTCGAACAACAGGTGTTCGCCTATTCGCCGAACAGCGAATATTATGGGGCATTAGTGGGAAATTTGAGCGCCGCGGAATGCCCCATAATGCACTGCGAGATCATAGTGCATTGCTGTATTATGATTGGCCAAAGCATGCACCATGACCTGCATGCTTTGGCCAATCAAATAATTGGCCAAAGGCAGGGTGCGACTTTCATTAAAGTCTTGGAGGCGACTTCTATTAAAGTCTATGGGCACAAGTTGGATAGAAGTCGCCTTGAAGTAGTACAGGAACCTTTCTTAGTCCCAGCTCACACTTGTGCGATGCGGGAACCTGCAAATCCACTGCGGGTTCCCGCATCGCACCAGACTCACAAGGAAATTTACACTGCCATATGTGAACTGCTGGGAGTGTCAATACAATGTTAAAGAGGAACTGCAGTCTGCTCACATAATTTGTAATAAAGACATCTTTGCCATTCTGAAGCTTCCCTCCAACCACTTTGCATATTATTGTATATATACTGTGATTCTGTACTTACCAAATATGCTGCAGAAATCTCCCTCCACTAAATCTGGCTGCATCCATTTTAACTGTGGGCAGCTGAAGCTGCTTCCTGTTCACTTCCTGGATTTAGAAAGACACACAGAGGCACACCTCCAGCTCTGCAGCTCTTATTGGCCCTCTTATGACTCACTCCCCCTCTCTTCCTGGCAAACTCTAACAAGCATGAGAGGGATAGCTGTGCATGAGGTCATAACCCTAGGCTTTTTACCAGACAAGAAACAGGAAGTGGGCTGTATAAGGTATTTACTGGCAAAAAAAAAAAAGTTGAAAAAATGGAAAATGGAAAAAGTGGAAAGTTGAAAAAATGACTGAAGGCACGCTTTAATGGCACCCCTATTTCAGTTTGCATATTGCACTGCGAACTGACAGTTTGATTCTGGTGCGGACCAAAAAAAGGGTCCTGTGTGAGTTTGTTCCGAATGCGATGCAAATTCAGCCATACTATCTGTATGGCTGAAATCGCAATGTACGGACAATCTTGCAGAGCAACCTGATGTGAACTGGCACTTAAAGTCAGAGCGACTTCAGTAGTGCCAATTAAGACACCTCTCATGGACTAGCATGGGATTTCACATGTCATAGAATTTGGAGATTCACAAGTCAGATCCCAAGTTGCGGCAGTGTGAACTGAGCCTTAGTGCTCTGGATTAAGAGAAGTACACACTATAGAAAGATATGCTTTGTTCATATTTCATGTCTGAGGTTTACAACCACTTTAAGCCACCTTCCACACGGACGTTCCGTATGGGTCTGCCTATCAGTTTTTCAGGCGGACCCGATCTAAACCTCCATTCTTCTCTATGGAGTGGCGGGTGTAAAGGGACATGTGTTTGTTTACACCCGCCTACATCCAATCCAATCAACCAAAAACAGACGGATGGGGATACGTTCGCCATCCATCCGGCGGCTCAGATCAGATGACAGTCAGGTGTAAATGGACAGGCGGTCCATTTACATCCGGTCGCCCATAGAGGATTACTGGAACCATGTCCTGTGGTCTGATGAGACCAAGATAAACTTATTTGGTTCAGATGGTGTCAAGCGTGTGTGGCGGCAACCAAGTGAGGAGTACAAAGACAAGTGTGTCTTGCCTACAGTCAAGCATGGTGGTGGGAGTGTTATGGTCTGGGGCTGCCGGCACTGGGGAGCTACAGTTCATTGAGGGAACCATGAATGCCAACATGTACTGTGACATACTGAAGCAGAGCATGATGCCTTCCCTTCAGAGACTGGGCTGCTGGGCAGTATTCCAACATGATAACAACCCCAAACACACCTCCAAGATGACCACTGCCTTGCTAAAGAAGCTGAGGGTAAAGGTGATGGACTAGCCAAGCATGTCTCCAGACCTAAACCCTATTGAGCATCTGTGGGACATCCTCAAATGGAAGGTGGAGGAGCGCAAGATCTCTAACATCCACCAGCTCTGTGATGTCGTCATGGAGGAGTGGAAGAGGACTCCAGTGACAACCTGTGAAACTCTGGTGAACTCCATGCCCAAGAGGGTTAAGGCAGTGCTGGAAAATAATGGTGGCCACACAAAATATTGACACTTTGGGCCCAATTTGGACATTTTCACTTAGGGGTGTACTCACTTTTGTTGCCAGCGGTTTAGACATTAATGGCTGTGTGTTGAGTTATTTTGAGGGGACAGCAAATTTACACTGTTATACAAGCTGTACACTCACTACTTTACATTGTAGAAAAGTGTCATTTATTCAGTGTTGTCACATGAAAAGATAGAAGGAAACCCACATAGGCACAGGGAGAACATGCAAACTCCATGCAGATAGTGATAGGGTTGGGATTCAAACTGACACCTCTAGTCCCGCCAGGCAGACGTGCAAATCACTTAGTCACTGTGTTTCCCATATTATTTATTTTATGTTCTAATGTGTTCAACTGAAAAAAAATCTATTCCAGTCTTTTTAACTTTTTTTTTTGGGATCCGGCTCTTACACCTCTCCTGTTGCTGCGGCACCCCCTCATCTCTCGCCCTACCTTGTCTCAACAGTCAGCAGCAGAGAGGAGGACAGAACTCCTCATACAGATCCTGCTCTTCTCTGTGCAGCCGCAACATCTCCTTGTCTCCGCCTCCCCTGGTCTCAGCATTCAGCTGATTCCAGACAAAACATGACCCAATCAAGTAAAAGGAGCTGGGCAATGCATGCGGTTGTAGTGATGCATACTATTGCAGCATGATGGTGCATCTTTAAAGGGCAATAACAGGTGGTGTGGAGGCAACAAATTACCTGCCAGCCGCCTGTCAAATGCCCACTGAAAATCAATGCACTACACAAGTGGAAATTATCCCAAACTGCTACCTTATCCCAACAGATGGTAAGCAAAAAGACTGAAGGAGGCCGAGTGCAGCACAGAGCTCCCTCTAGTGGTGAAGGGGAAAAACACTATATATTTAATTATAATAATAAAAATGTGAAATTGCAAACTTGTAAAATGTTAAAAAAAAAAGAATAAACATTGCAATAGTTGCTCTAATGATGAGTTACACAACTCTTTACTTTCTGCTTAATGTAGACCTATTTATTTTCTTCAGCAAAAATAGAAACTCTATCTTATGATAAGGAGATGATTCTGTGATGTTTGAATGAACTCGGCAGGATGACCGAAGAAGATACACAATTTACTCAAACCTCTGATCTCAGAACAATGAATAGTTTATGAATCAGAACAGTGAGAACATTGCTTGCTTTGTAGACCCGGCTGAGGACCTTTTCTACTGAAGTCTCCAATGCAGACGTACAGAGGTAAAAAAAAATAGAAAAAGAAACCCAGACTAGGGGTAGATTTGGGACAATTTCAACCAAAAATGTTTGATGACTGATTGCAGATTCCTTTGAACTGTCATTCTATTAAATTGGCAAATGCTAAAAAGATGTTTTAAATAATACATGTACTATTCTGATATGAGATGATAGTGGGGGGTGGGGAAGGGATATGTAATATCAGCCCTTTGTGAGTTCAAGTTGTTTTTTCAGTTGGAGCTTACAAAGGGTTGACTACCTCCCTATTCCCCCTGAGGAAATCATGGAGAACCCGTACAGTCACCTTGGGTGAATTACATGCTCTCCCATACTTTCCATTGTGTCTGGTGGTAAAACTGAGTTCCAGGAAGTACAGAAAAGGTGAGCAGATGCTGCTAGGAGACCTTGCTTTAAATCAAACCTATTACTTTGCCCTACATCAGCAAAGTACGAGATCCCTTTAAAGTTAAAAATGAATTCCAGGTATGGATATTTTATACATAGTTATATTCGTTAAGCTTGGACCAATATACCTGTGTATGTATATATATATATATATATACATATATATATATATATATATATATATATATATATATATATATATATATATATATATATATATACACACACACACTATACCTGTCCAATGCCCCTGGCAGCTGGAAATCACTAAAGTAGACTCTGCAGGCAGGTGCAGTCTATACTCCCCACTGTAGGTGGCGCTGGACCGAAGCAGCAATTCAGAAAGGGAGGGGAGTTGTGAGGAACTTGGTTCCTCTATGATTTCCTGCTGTCACTAGAGGGATAGCCATTGGAATGCTGGCACCCCATGTGACTTCGCTGGCCATCTTGGGTTAGGGCAGAGTCTATTTAAGTCTATTTCAGCTGTGCCTGCTCAACGGTCCTAGTTGTACATTGTTGGGACTTCCTTAATACATTGCTCTCTTTCATCTCGGCCTTTGTGTGATCCCTGCTCACCAACACACCACCCTGCAGCCTGACCACAAGCGACCAGCCTGATGCGTTGTAAATGCAGGAGGTCCGCCTCTTGGTCCGCCTCTTGGTCCGCCTCTTGGTTCAGGCACCATTCACACTCTGTCAGCCTCACACTGACAGAGTGTGTGGCGAGGAGAGACGATCAGCGGCATCTCCTCGCACGAGACACCCGGACAGATAATCAGGGCACTGATAATTAGTACCCTGATTATAGTACCACAAATCATTGCCCATCAGTGCCACCAATCAGTTATAATCAGTGACACCAAACAGTGCCCATCAGTGACACCAATCAGTGCCCATTAGTGATGCCAGTCAGTGCTGCCTTTTGGTGCCCATCAGTGCCTGCTCATCAGTGCTGCCCATCAGTACCGCCTATCCGTGCCCATCAGTGCCGCCTATCCGTGCCACCTATCAGTGCTCATCATTGCCCATCAGTGCGACATTTTAGTGCCTCCTCATCAGTGCCACCTAATCAGTGCCCAAAAGTGCCACCTCATCAATGCCCATCAGTGCTGCCTCATCAGCGCACATCAGCAAAGGGGAAAAAATTACTTATTTACAAATGTTACTGACAGAAACTAAGAAAAACATATTGTTTTTTTCAAAATTTTCAGTTACCATTGAGTTATATCGCTCTTAGTTCCTCAGTCATTGCTATACAGTTAATTTACTTAAATGAAACGTGCCTACTATTCAGAGATACACTGCCACTGTTTGTTACTATTCAAAGAAACTTCATAGTAATTTCTGTGTTTTAACATAAGGTGTGTTCTTCATTGGTGGCGTTGCACTTACACTATTGCCAGGTGTGCCAGAGGGGTTGGGACTGTTCTTGGGGTTGAGAGGCAGAGTACAGAACCAAACATACGTAAACGGCTCCTCCGGGGGTAGCACTACACATGGATCACAATTTATTACACTTGTTTTTGTTGTTCCTATCCAATGCAAATGAAAAGAGACACAAGAGACCGAGTTTACAGAGAACCAGCAAATATTAAAAAAACATTTCGGGAAACCATCTGTCAATCTGTGTTTGGTGATGTGGGTTGAAGCTGTGCCAAGTGGTAGCCTTGCGGGACTTTGTAACTGCTTTAAAGCAAATGATGTTTCATTTCTTCATATTGATCATTGCACTATTAAAGCACTGCAGGTCTTGGACATGGGACCAAGCTGACAAATCAAAGAATTGTGTATTCAGAGAGAGCGATGTGCACCTGATCTGTGTATATCTCCATTGTAAGCAGGACAGCATGTGTGGGAGGCTCACATGGTGCAGCAAATTCAGTAACTAGAACAGGCTTGGGGGGAAGGTTCTGAATACACAGCACTGGTAAAAAAAAGAAAAATATCTGTCTGTAAATGAAAACTAGGTGAGAGATTTATTAAGCTTTTTTAGTTCTGTAGACCATTGTGGTTGTGTGTATACTAACGGTAATTTTGTCTTTGCATATGACTATAATGAAAGGTGGGCAGCCAGGATGTGGTCTACATGGAGTTTGCATGTTTTCCATGTGCTTGCGTGGGTTTCCTCCCACACTACAAAGACATGCAGGCAGGAAATGGCCCCTGTCTAAATTGGCCTTATTATGTGTTTACAAATTGACCATCTACACGTATTATCACTGAGAGTGCAGCAATGGGCAGCAATGTGGTTAAAAGTAACTGCGTTCATGAGACTCTACTGCCAAAGTGCATTAGGTGATTATGCTAGGCCTAGGCTAACTGGATCAAGGTACCCTTTAATTGAGTAATAGATAGAGACTTGTAGAATGGCTTTATAGGGAGAAGTCCTTTACATTGTTCTTCTGCAGGCTATAGGTGGGGCCCTTTAAATAGCTTTGGTGCACTTAGTCTTGATAATTCAGCATGCAGTGTAGATGCCATATAGGTGCAGTATAGGGCAGTATAGAAGGGGTATACCTAATGCCCTGCCACTATCAGGGTTGCCAACCTCCCGCAGCATTTTTTACTGACAAAACATGGAACATTTACTGGCAGAGCACATTTTTTTACTGGCGACCTCAGAAATGACAGAACTCCTATTGAAAACAAACACAGTGAATATTTGAATAGTATAAACATGATATGGAAACACTGACAATACCTAGAACAAAGTAATTTGCTTGATTTACACTTAAAAAGTCAACACAGCATGAAATGAAAAGCCCCTGATATTTACTGGCAGTTGTAAAAAAAAAATCACTGATTTTTATAAACGGTGAGTACATTTACTAATAGTTGGCAACCCTGGCCACTATTAGTGTGAACAATGGGCAGTGCCCTTTCACCAGTCCCTGTGGTGCAGCTGTGAACTCCCCCTGTAGGAAGAGGGGGCCCTCAGTCTTTAAACAGGATGCCTGCAGAGATTCAGAGGTGGGAAGAACAGGGTGAGAGGATGTAACAAGAAAAGCCGCTCCAGGTGAGCGAGTCTCTGGTTAATCCCCCCACACACTAGTCAGGTGCTAGCCCAGCTCGCATGCTGTGTAACATAAGGAAATGATTGCGGACGGCTGCACTTCTAAAAATCCTTTTATTGAAGCTTCATATGACAAGTGGTTGACAGATGGAGCAGGGGACAAAAAGGTAAACGCGTTTTGCACAAATGTTAGCGCTAACATTTGCATGAAACACGTCTACCTTTTTGTCCCCTGCTCCATCTGTCAACCACTTGTCATATGAAGCTTCAATAACAGGGTTTTTGGAAGTGCAGCCGTCCGCAATCATTTCCTTATGTTACACAGGGTGAGAGGATGTGCCGGTTTCCCTGCGGCAAGGGTGCAGATGCAGTCTCTGCGGCCTGGCTGCGCTGCCTCGGGTGTCTTCACTGGTCTAGCCTCTCAGCTTGGGTTGCCACCTCATCCCTTTAAACCTGAACACGTATTAATTAGACAGCATCTGTGGCTGATTAAGGTGGTAATTAAACTCACTTGGTGCCTTATCTGCATTAAATTAGTCTCAGAACCTGGGGAATTCATATTCGGGTTTAAAGGGATGAGGTGGCAACCCTACCCTCAGCAGTTAGGTCAGTATGGAGCAGATGTGCTCTCATTGGTTCCCTCTGCACCATGAGGAAAAACCTAGCTGGACAGTCTCAGAAAAGCAGCTCCAGTGTTCCTCCTTGCCTCAGTGTCTTTTGGGAATTACAGTGCAAATGGTCCATAAGCTCCACAATATGACTTATTTCCTGGGCTTCAAATCCCATGATCCTCAACATTCTGCATAGGAATCCATAGGTTTTTCTGAATATAGTTCTCTCTCTGCTGGCTGGAGGGAATAGTGCAACAACATTCAGCAGGACCGGGCCTTTTTCTGACACTCTTTTACCAGTTAAAATCAGTATTTTTTTGCTAGAAAATTATTTGGAACCCCCAACCATTATATATATATTTTTAGCAGATGCCCTAGAGAATAAAATGGCGGTCATTGCAATTTTTATGTTACACGGTTTTTGCACAGCAGTTTGTGGACAAAATACACTTTAATGAAAATAAAACAAAATATATACCCCGTTTTTCTATAAAATATGAAAGTCGAAGCCGACTAAAATGATACCTTACAAGTTAAGCTTTAAAATTGCACATGCTCATGGAATGGCGCCAAACTACAGTACTTAAAATCTCCATAGGCGACGCTTTAAAATCTTGTACAGGTTACTACGAGTTTGGAATTAGGAGGTCTAGTGCTAGAATTATTGCTCTCGCTCTGATATTTGCAGCAATACCTTAAATGTGTAGTAAGAACATCGTTACATATGTGGGTGTGACCTACGTATGCGTTTACCAAAGGGACGGGGGCACTTTAAATTTTTTTTTAATTATTATTATTATTTCTTTTATAACATTTTATTTTTTTGCGCTGTCACTTTATAAAAGATTTTTTTTAATTACATTTATTGCTATTGCAAGAAATATAAAACATTGAACTAATGTTTTAAAAAAAGGATGGCCTTGCGTACATTGGACCGGAACCAGAAGTTACGTCATGGCGGTCATCTTTCCTTCGCTCATCTCTGTGATCAGCAGCCACCAGCGCCGAATCCGTTCCCGGGGCTACCGATCATCAAGGTATGCCCAGTAACCACTAGAAAGCTTCTAAAAGTGATCCAGCGGTGAATCTGCCACTCGGATCTCTTTTATTAGAAAGACGGGCACCTGAGGGACATTTCAATACTGGGGTTATGGCATCTAGCTGCAGCCAAAACCCCGGTATTAAATGTCAAAGTCATGACGTATTTTCCTAGTTAGGCAAGTGGTTTCAACACAACATTCAGCATAACGGCAAAAAGTGGAAAGTAAACTGATTGTAAAGAGGGAAATGTTTCATTTTCTGACATGTTTCTGTAGTCCTAAATCTGGCTATACAGTTCACTTGAGCTGGCCATACATTATGCTATTTTCTTTCCTTCCACCAGGGGTTGAAGGAAAGAAAATAGCTTGATTCCCCCACTGACTGTGTTGATGGGGGAATCCCTTCCAATGCGCTATTGTATTCAGGCTGCGGGAGGTTTCCCTGCTGTGAGAATATAATGATTACCGCTGCTGGCTATAGTGGGTGGCAGTAATCGTACAAAAAAAAACAAAAACAGGCAGACTGGCTGTACTGAAGTCAATTGATAGATCGCTTTCAGTACAACCAACCTGCCCATCACTCTAAGTGCTATCCACTTGGGTCCAAGTCCTATCGACTTGATGAATGAGAGATCTACAGTGCCTTAAAAAAGTATTCATACCCCTAAAATTTTTCACATTTTGTTACAACCAAAAAGTTTTTTGTTTTTTTTTGGGGGGGGGGGGGGGGTAGTATCAGACCAACGCAAGGTGGCACATAATTGTGAAGTGGAAGGAAAAAGATAAATAGATTCATTTCTTTTTACAAATAAGCATGTGCAAAGTGCGGGGTACATTTGTATTCAGCCCCCTTTACTCTGATACCTCTAACTAAAATCTAGTGGAAAAATTTGCCTTCAGAAGTCACCTAATTAGTAAATAGAGTTCACCTGTGTGTAATGTAATCTCAGTATAAATGCGGCTGTTCTGTGAAGCCCTCAGAGGTTTGTTAGAGAACCTTAGTGATCAAACAGTATCATGAAGACCAAGGAACACACCAGACAGGTCAGGGATAAAGTTGCAGAGAAGTTTAAAGCAGGGTTAGGTTATAAAAAATATCCCAAGCTTTGAACATCTCACGGAGCTCTGTTCACTCCATCATCGGAAAATGGAAAGAGTATGGCACAACTGCAAACCTACCAACACATGGCCGTCCTCCTAAACTGACAGGCCGGGCAAGGAGAGCATTAATCAGAGAAGCAGCCAAGAGGCCCATGGTAACTCTGGAGGAGCTGCAGAGATCCACAGCTCAGGTGGGAGAATCTGTCCACAGGACAACTATTAGTCATGCACTTCACAAATCTGACCTTTATGGAAAAGTGACAAGAAGAAAGCCATAAGAAGTCTCGTTTTCAGTTTTCGGGAAGCCATGTGGAGGACACAGCAAACATGTGGAAAAAGGTGCTCTGGTCAGATGAGACCAAAATTGATTTTTTTGGCCTAAAAGCAAAACGCTATGTGTGGTAGAAACTAAGACTGCACATCACCCTGAACACACCATCCCCGGTGGTGGTAGCATCATGTTGTGGGGATGCTGGTCAGAGTTGATGGGAAGATGGATGGAGTTAAATACAGGGCAATCTTAGAAGAAAACCTGTAATGCCGCGTACACACGGTCGGACTTTTCGGCCACAAAAGTCCGACAGCCTGTCCGACAGACTTTCGACTGACTTTTGTTGGATTTTTGGCGGACTTTTGGCGGACTTGCGGCAGACTTTCTTATGAACGGACTTGCCTACATACGATCACACAAAAGTCCGACGGATTCGTACATGATGACGTACACCGGACTAAAATAAGGAAGTTGATAGCCAGTAGCCAATAGCTGCCCTAGCGTGGGTTTTTGTCCGTCGGACTAGCATACAGACAAGCGGATTTCTGGGTCTGGCGGAGTTACGACGTAAAGATTTGAAGCCTGTTCCAAATCTAAAGTCCGTCAGATTTGCGACTGGAAAAGTCCGCTGAAAGTCCGGGTAAGTCCACACACGATCGGATTGTCAGCCAGCTTTAGTCCGTTGGCGTCCGTCGGACTTTTGTAGACGAAAAGTCCGACCGTGTGTATGCGGCATTAGAGTCTGCAAAAGACTTGAGATTGGGTTGGAGGTTCTGCCTCCAGCAGGACAAAGACCCAAAACATACAGCCAGAGCTACAATGGAATGGTTTAGATCAAAGCATATTTATTTGGCCCAGTCAAAGTCCAGACCTAAATCCAATTGAGAATCTGTAGCAAGACTTGAAAATTGCTGTTTACAGACGCTCTCCATCCATTCTGACAGAACTTGAGCTATTTTAGAAAGAGGAATGGTCAGAAACATCACTCTCTAGATGTGCAAAGCTGGTAGAGACATCCCCAAAAAGACTTGCAGCTGTAATTGCAGTGAAAGGGGGTTCTACAAAGTTTTGACTCAGGGGGGCTGAATACAAATGTACACCACACTTTTCACATATTTATTTGTAAAAAAAAATTGAAAACCATTTATCATTTTCCTTCCACTTCACAATTATGTGTCACTTCGTGTTGGTCTATCACAGCTAGTCTTGCAAGATCTTCCAGTGTTATTTCTATAGCTGTGGTCAACATGTCCAACCATCTAGTAGCTGGTCTCCCTCTTTGTCTGGTTCCTTTGATCTTCTCATCCATTATTTCCTTCTCCAGTGATCTCTTTCTTCTGATAGTGTGACCGAAATCGGGAAGTCATAACGTCATCATGTGGGCTTCTAGTGACATAGCCGGATTGAGCTCTTCCAAAATTGATCTGGCACACTAAAAAATACTTCCACAGCACCAATCCTCAAATGAGTCAATCTTCCTTCTGTTCCATTTCCATTTTGTCTGGCTTTCACAACCATAATTACCAAGTGAGAATATGAAGAGTGCATGGACAAGTCTGATCTTCCTTTTGAGTATTGAACGGGTTGAAGTTGGATTAATCTATAGCCGGCTTTGTAGATATGTTCCCAGTGACCTTCACCGGTTCTGTGCTGTGTTTGCCAGAAACCTTTGCACTGAAATATACAATTATCTATCCTTTGATATCATCCATAGCCTGTACTCATTGTTAATAATAGGAGGTGAAGGAGTTGAAAAACAACCCCTCCTTTCCCTTTCTTTCCCAGCTTCCTGAGGTGATGTAGAACATCAAGGTTGATCGTGAAGGCCTTGGAATATCTTCTGTGTACGGGGACAGGAACTGAAGGAATGTCACTTTCTGTAACGCAAGGCCAGAAGCTTACTGTATATATCGGGGGCTCATTGATCTGCCATCTCTGGTGCTGACGACACAAGGTTTCTGCTTTATGAAAGACTCTGGTGAGGAAAGGCTCATTTGGATTTGTAGTTGGGACGCCATAAAACTATGTTGTTGAGCTGTATTTTTATGGAACCTCCACCTGCCCCTCCTTAAAAGGGTACATATACCCAGTGAAGTGACTATCCTAAGGTGATACACAGAGATAAAACAAAACTTCTTACATAAGTTATACTTGTTTATCTGCAGTCTTATCTTCTCTACATCCATTCAAGGCCAATAATGTAGAAAGCTTGTCTAAGCTGTCAGAAAAAAAAGGGGATGAGAGCTAAAAATACACACTGCAGAGCTCAGTGAGAGCTGATTAAAAGGAAAGGGACACTCCCCTCATCCCACAGCACACAGTAACAGAGCTGAGGCTGTCAACCACAGGCTGTGCACTAGAGCTCCCTCCCCTGTCACTGTTTTCTCTTGATGTCAGGAACAACTTTTAGAAGTCACTCATGCAGATAGCAAAGTAATGGGGCAGCATATGGAAATGACACTTAGTGCTCCTAATTAAAACAAGTACACACTATAGAGGGATATACTTTGTTCATATTTCATGTCTGAGGTTTACAACCACTTTAAGCTCCAAAGGCAGCAGACGTGGGTGTTCATATGCGGCGGTTGAGCTGCTTTGCTTCGTTCCTGACAAAAAATGATCTCTTGATGGATGTTTGTCAGGTGATATGATGCCTCCTCACCACCTATTTTAACCTCGTAAAATAGGCAAAAGTTTTATGGCATTTGTATTAATAATTTTTTTTACTAGTAATTGTGGCAATCAGCGATTTTTACCATGACTGCGACATCATGGCGGACAGATCGGACACTTTTGGCGCTATTTTGGGACCATTCACATTTATACAGCGATCCGTGCGATTAAAATTGCATTGATTACTGTGTAAATGTGACTGGCAGTAAAGGGGTTAACCACTAGGTGGCACTGTAGGGGTTAAGTGTGTCCTAGGTAGTGATTCTAACTGTGGGGGGGAGGGGCTATGTGTGACACATCACTGATCATAGCTCCCGATTACAGTGATCAGTGTCAGTGTCACTGGGCAGAACGGGGAGATGCTTGTTTACATCAGGATTTCCCCGTTCTTCCTCACCGTGAGGCGATCGCGGGTATCCCCGCAAACATCAAGTCCGCGGGACCCGCGATCACGCTCAAGGAGCTCCAGTCGCCGTAAATAGGCAGGTAAGTGTATTTTACTGCAAAACAAGGGACATTACATGCCTGTTCCGCAATTAACAACAACAAAAAAAAAATCTGCCTGTTTGCAGTTTTTTACTTTTTGTCTTTAGTTCCTCTTTAAGGGCAGTTTACACTAGATGTGGTGCAAGTTCACAGCGAATTTGCTGCAAATTCCGCACCACATCAAAATTACAACCCATTCAAGCAAACCGATTGCAGGGTGTATGTTAAGCTAATGACACCTTAAAATCGGTTTGCAAAACGCAGAGCAATTTGCAAACGTGAACTTTGCATTCCTGAACTCTGCACTCTGTGTGTGTAGCACACCCCTGAACTCTATACTCTGTGTGTAGCGCATCCCTGAACTTTGCACTCTATACATAGCGCACTTCATAACTCTGCACTCTGTACATAGCGCACTCCTGAACTCTGCACTCTGTACATAACGCACTCCTGAACTCTGCACTCTGTACATAACGCACGCCTGAACTGAGCATTCTGTACATAGTACACTCCTGAACTCTACACTCTGTACATAGCACACTTCGTAACTCTGCACTCTGTACATAGCGCACTCCTGAACTCTACACTCTGTACATAGCACACTTCGTAACTCTGCACTCTGTACATAGCGCACTCCTGAACTCTACACTCTGTACATAGCGCACTCCTGAACTCTGCACTCTGTACATAGTGCACTCCTGAACTCTGCACTCTGTACATAGCGCACTCCTGAACTCTGCACTCTGTACATAGTGCACTCCTGAACTCTGCATTCTAGACATAGCGCACTCCTGAACTCTGCACTCTATACATAGTGCACTCCCGAACTCTACACTCTGTACATAACACACTCCTGAACCTTACACTCTGTACATAGCGAACTCCTGAACTCTACACCCTGTGTGTAATACACCCTTGAATGCTGGACTCTGTATGTAGCGCACACTTTAACTCTGCACTCTGCGTGTAACGCATCCCTGAACTTTGCACTCTGTACATAGCGCACTTAGTAACTCTGCACTTTGTACATAGTGCACTCTTGAACTCTACACTCTGTACATAGCACACTCCTGAACTCTTCACTCTGTACATAGTGCACTCCTGAACTCTACACTCTGTACATAGCACACTCCTGAACTCTACACTCTGTACATAGCACACTCCTGAACTCTGCACTCTGTACATAGTGCACTCCTGAACTCTATACTCTGTACATAGTGCACTCCTAAATTCTGTACTCTGTACATAGCGCACTCTCGAACTTTGCACTCTGGACATAATGCACTCCTTGTATCTAATGCCCCTTTAAGACCTTCCCACTGTTAGTGAAATTTGGTGATACTTACTATTTAATGCCACTTGGCAGATGTGTGTGTGGGGCGGAGGGGGTTTGTTTTGGGGGAACATGGTAGAGTTCCTGCATCTATTCTCTGAGAAAAATAGCCCCGTAGATATTTAATGGTCTGACATAGTGTGTGTTCTGGACTTTATATCCCAAAGGCCGGGTGGTGGTGTCCATGTTCCCGGCTCTCTATTAGAACTGGAAGTATATTCAGCAGATTCACATCTGCTCCCGCTCAGCGGGCCAATTATTCACTGATGAAATTACTGTTTTCAATTCTTTCATGTTATTGTACAAGGTAAATAAACAGGAGAGAGGGCTGGACACGAACAGGCGCTCCATGAATATTAACCAACCGTGGTGGTAAAAGCATCTCAATCATTTAATCAGCCTCTCCGAGATGATGGCAGAAATGTGAGATATTAGATAAAACCAAATGAATTATTCCCGCAAGGCACGTCAGGAGATAATAAGCACAAGTAATAATGAAAGCGGCGTAAAGATGATCAGTATGATCAGTCTATTGGGCATAGTTATAAAGCAGTGAATGTGACATTTACTGATAGCATCCTCCTAGTGTAGGATGCTAGGCAAATTTCGTTTTTGGCTCCTTCTGAAGTTAAGGAAGTGGTGATTGTTTGGCCTGGTCTGTTCAGGGTTTCACAGGTTGGGAGTTTGATTGCTTCCCCCTTCTTCTGAAATAAGCTTCCAAAAAATAGGGAGGGAGATTTAAATGACCAGCCTAAGTATTTATCATGGCCTTGTCAATCCCGGAGGAAGAGGAGTGTCTAGAAGGTGGCTGGGGAGGCGATAAATAATCTGAGGACCTGGAGAGATTGTTCCTTCTCCCCAGAAAGGATTCCACAACACACTATTCCCAACGCACATGTTCCTGCATAGTGGCTGTAGAGTGAATGTGTGCTGCTGGAATCATAGGCAATCATAGTGAAATAATGTCACCAGCACACCACGGATCTCCAGAACAAGTCCAAAGCTTTATTCAGCAATCTTTTGTAACAGAAGCAACATTTCAGAGCCTCGCAGGACTCCTTCATTAGGCACTTTTTGTGCAGCCCTCAGAGCCCCTAGGCTCCAACCACTCCTATAGCATGTGTGCAGTCTCTGACAATCTCTTGTAGCATACTTGTAGTCTCTGACCATGACCTGTAGCATGCTCATGTGTCTTGCCCATAGCCTTTGACCATATCCTGTTGTGTGTCTGCTGTCCCTGACACTGAATATTCACTGCTTATTATATACGGCCCTTTGGTGATGTCAGTGGGGGGCCTCACTTGAAGCCCCCTATAGCATAATAATTGACCACAACTCCTGCTAAAAAGGATGGTACAATTCCTTCCTGATCCCCCAATTTTCATTTTAGGGTTTAGATACACTTTACAGCAGTGATTGTCAACTTATGAGCTAAGGAAGGCCGAAAAATGCAGCCCCTGACATCACCCATAATGTTCATTATATGTAATGCTTGAGAGGACTGCAGACCGTATAGGCCAGTGATGGCGACCCTTGGCACCCCAGATGTTTTGGAACTACATTTCCCATAATGCTCAACTTCACTGCAGAGTACATGAGCATCATGGGAAATGTAGTTCCAAAACATCTGGGGTGCCAAGGTTCCTCATCACTGTTATAGAGTATATGAAGGTCAGAGAATGTGGACAGGATACATTGTTGGCTGGGGATATGCTGCAAAAGACATTACCAAACTGGGAAGTCGAGGCTAGTAGAGATCAATACTGTTACCCTAATGAATATTCCCACTACAGACTGCTGAGGTCTGAGGGCCGCACATCATATATACGCAAAGGCTGCATGCGGTCCTTGGGCTGCAAGTTGGGCACCAGGGCTTTAAAGCAATCAAATTATGGAAGAGTTAACCACAAGAGTCATATAGAAGAGACCTCTGCAGGGTAATGGAGCAGGCACGATGATGGAATACAACACGTTCTTTCCCTCAGGAAGGCAATGATATCTCGCTAATGCACTTCACCCTGACTATATCTGTAGAGAAAGTGGAGCTAGTAGACAGAGGCTGCCAAAATGATAAAGAACATTATTCGGGGGGGGTAAATATTGGGCAATTCTCACTCCCGCTGAGATCCTAGGCAGTGTTTGGTAGGCACTCTGCGTCCTCACACCAAATTAATGTATCTCATCCACCGGAATACATCTGAAGGTGTCCGCTAATTACTTCCTGCTGAATATCCTCATGGCCAATTAGGTCCCGCTGAGCGCTTATTCATTTTCCCCAAAACATCTTTTATTTTTGTTTCTATTTCAATCCCATTGCCTATTAGTTGTTATCTCCCTTTCACAGCTTCCTTGTGCTTTGGTGTGGTCAGAAACCGTTGGCAATCTTACACAATAAAATTTATGGTGCTGTTTTATTCCATCACTTTAGCTTGCTCATATGTTTCTCATTTTTGCTGTATTTACATTTTTTTTTTACCAAGTAAACATATTAAGAAATACATAATTAAAGGTTACTTTCACTATAAACCACATAACAGAAGTATCAAAAGATAGGCAACTAAACTTTGATGTCCACCTTGACTTTGCCTGTAAGACCTCAGCAGGCCTTTTTTCCTCTGAAAATAGGTGTGGGAACTCAACCACGACCCCCCAAATCCCCCTCTCCCCCACACACACTTCCTCCACAGCTGCTTACCTGCATCCCCCGTACACATATCACTTTCACCCCTCTTCAGCTCTGACCTCTGCATGCAATCCCCCCCCCCCCACTACCCCCTTGTTCTCCACCCTCCTTAAAAGCTCCACCATCTTCCACGTGTCCAACTTTTTCTGCTGTGTTAAGCTGAAGCACCCAGCTGGCTCTAGTACTTTCCCTCACACTGCAGTTTGCCCTGTCTTTCTCACTTTCAGGGAGATCATCCAGTGGGGGTGTCGGCATATGCACTGCACCCTGAACACCTGCATCTCCCTTTTTTCCCATCCTGCACTCAGTGGGATCTGCTCAGGAGATCAGATCTGTAGGTGTCTTTGGGAGACAAGCTGGACATCCGTGCTTACAAAAGAAAAGAGGTTTAACCTTAAACTACGTAGAGGGTTCTTTACTGTAAGAGCCGCAAGGATGTGGAATTCCCTTCCACAGGCGGTGGTCTCAGCGGGGAGTATTGAAAGCTTCAAGAAACTATTAGATAATCACCTGAATGACCGCAACATACAGAGATATGTAATGAAATACTGACACATAATCACACACATAGGTTGGACTTGATGGACTTGTGTCTTTTTTCAACCTCACCTACTATGTAACTATGTAACAAGTGATGGTGGTGAGCAGAGAGCAGAGGGCCTGAGCCAGAGGTGGTGAAACTGAGTTCCACCAAGTTCCAGCTGAAAAAAAGCCCTGGACCTCAGTAACATGGGCGGGTAAGGTGCAGTAAAAATAAGCAGTTAAGCCCCCGAACCCCGAGCTGCATGATAACAAAACCCATGGCCAAAGAAAACCTAAAAAAAAGAAAACAAATGCAGCCATCACATCTAAGAATTGGTAAACTGCGAGATAATAAATGTTTACTTTTGGGTTTATGATCGCTTTCCCTGATGGGTGGCTTCAAAGAACCAATAATGAGGTTTGTCTGAGACTGACATGTCATGGATCAGGGGTTCTTACATGGTGGTATCTATATCCCTTGGGGGCAGGGATATCTGATAATGGGGGTATGGGGCTGGTTGTCCATTAGGAAAAAAAAATGAAATAAGATTGTCTTCATTATTGAATCTGAAATGAAACTGGAAAAACGTACTTGATGTGCAAGATGACATGACATGGCGAAGAGGGTGTGGGGACATATTGCGCAATCTATTGGGGGCCTGTAATTCTGTCATAGATCAGCAGGTACCAGAAACATAAAATTCTAGCAGAACTAAAAATGAAGGCTTGAGATGTGAACGTGAAGGAAAGCCTACCCAAACAGTACTGCTCCAGATGTTCACCACATCCTTCCAGCTTGGAACCTGGTGATCTCAGAACCCCTAGTTATATACCGTAGTTACATAATTATTCAGGTTGAAAAAGACACATCTAGTTCAACCTTTAAAAGGGAAAAGGAAAGAAAAAGAAAAATCATACAATCCCATATACACAATTCTATGACCACAGTTGATCCAGAGGAAGGCAAAAAAAACCCAGCAAAGCATGATCCAATTTGTTCAGAGGGGGGAGAAAATTCCTTCCTGTTCCCCTGAAAGTCAATTGGATATTCCCTGGATCAACTTTACCTATAAATGTTAGTATCCAGTTATATTATGTACATTTAGGAAAGAATCCAGGTCCCTTTCAGAGCAAACTACTGAGCTGGCCAGAACCACCTATGGAGGGAGTCTATTCCACATTTTCACAGCTCTTATGCCGCGTACACACGGTCGGACTTTTTGGCTACAAAAGTCCGACAGCCCGTCCGACAGACTTTCGACGGACTTTTGGCGGACTTGCGGCAAACTTTCTAATGAACGGACTTGCCTACATACGATCACACAAAAGTCAGACGGATTCGTACGTGATGGCGTACACCTGACTAAAATGAGGAAGTTGATAGCCAGTAGCCAATAGCTGCCCTAGCGTGGGTTTTTGTCCGTCGGACTAGTATACAGACGAGCGGATTTCTGGGTCCGGCGGAGTTACGACGTAAAGATTTGAAGCATGTTCCAAATCTAAAGTCTGTCAGATTTGCGACTGAAATAGTCCACTGAAGGTCCGGTGAAGCCCACACACGATCGGATTGTCCGCCGGATTTGGTCCGTCTGCGTCCGTCGGACCAGTCCGGTCGAAAAGTCCGACCGTGTGTACGCGGCATTACTATGAAGAAACCTTTCCGTATTTGGAGATGAAATCTCTTTTCCTCTAGACGTAAAGAGTTCCCCCTCTGTCAACTTAAAGTGAATAACTCAACACCAAGTTCACTATATGGACCCCTTATATATTTATACATGGTGATCATATCCCCCCTTAATCTCCTCTTCTCAAGACAGAATAAATTCAGTTCCTCTAATCTTTCCTCATAGCTGAGCTCCTCCATGCCTCTTATCAGTTTGGTTGCCCTTCTCTTCACTTTCTCCAGTTCCCTGATATCCTTTTTTAGAACTGGTGCCCAAAACTGAACTGCATATTCCAGATGAGGTCTTACTAATGATTTGTACAGGGGGGCAAAATTATATCTCTCTCTCTGGAGTCCACACCTCTCCTAATACAAGAAAGGACTTTGCTCACTTTGGAAACCGCGAGCTTGGCATTGCATGTTATTATTGAGCTTATGATCTACCAAAACCCCCAGATCCTCCTCCACTATGGATTCCCCCAGTTGTACTCCCCCTAGTATGTATGATGCATGCATATTCTTAGCCCCCAAGTGCATAACTTTACATTTATCAACATTAAACCTCATCTGCTACATAGTTGCCCAATTAGACAGTTCATTGAGGTCGGCTTGTAAGTTGGAGACATCCTGTAAGGACGTTATTGCACTCCATAGCTTGGTGTCATCTGCAAAGCCTGAAATGGTACTTTCAATCACAGATCCAATATTATTTATAAGGATATTAAAAAGTAAGGATAAGGGTCCCAACACTGAACCTTGGGGTACAACACTGATAACCTTAGACCATTCAGAATAAAAGTCATTAACCACTACTCTCTGTATTCTGTCTTTTAGACAGTTTTCTATCCATTTACAAACTGATCTTTCCAAGCCTGTAGACTTTGCCTTACACATGAGCTGTGTGTCAAACGCTTTTGCAAAATCCAAGTATACCACGTCCACCGCCACCCCTCTGTCCAAGGTACTTATGATGCAGGAACGCTATTCCCAAACACACCCACTTAAAAAAAATGTTTAGCATCCCACCATTGGAGTCAATGGGAGGAATAGCATCCCACCATTGAGGTCAATGGGAGGAATAGCGCCCCATCTTTGGTGTCAATAGGGGGAATGGGGGGGGGGGTTGTCTGTTGAGCTATGTTTGCCATGACTAACCCAGTTTTTATTGTGCTGGTAGATCTCATTATCTGTTGTAAACTAGATGTGAAACACTGTCCCTCCTAACAAAGGGTTAAAGGTTTACAAACATCTAAAAGGTGATAAACATTGAAATAAACTAGGCATGTTGTGTGAGTGGGAACACTTAACAAACATATAATGAGGTTTTCTCAAATGTGACTGCAAAAGTGGAAATATCCTTTAAATACAGAAAAAAATACAGAAATTGATATTCCATGGGCAACTATTTGTATAAAGGATCCCTTACACAAGATCTAAATGTATCTGTTTATGATGTAACTAGCTGCTTGCACAATATGAGTAAAATAAATTATCCTTCATAAATTCTCATAGAAAGAAGTCCCTGGGGCCACATTACTAGAACTGATGGAAACATTAATATCTACCGGAGAGCTACAAGCTGGCTGCAAATACCGCATGGCTTGTATCTACTTATCTACAGCGTTTTTCTTTCTTTCTTTGTATATATCTATATAAATTCTATATATATCTCTCTATATGTCTCTCAATATATCTCTCTACAGTATCTATCTATCTGTATCGTATCTACCTTTTTACCGTATCTTTCTTTCTTATATATATATATATACAGTATATATTCTATATCTCTCTCTATTCTTTTCTTCTTTCTTTCCTACAGTATATAGTATCTATCTATCTATCTATCTATCTATCTATCTATCTATCTATCTATCTATCGTTTCTTTCTTTCTTTCTTTCTTTCTTTCTTTCTTTCTTTCTTTCTTTCTTTCTTTCTTTCTTTCTTTCTTTCTTTCTTTCTTTCTTTCTTTCTTTCTTTCTTTCTTTCTTTTCTACAGTATATATCTCTTTACAGTATCTATCTATCTATCTATCTATCTATCTATCTATCTATCTATCTATCTATCTATCTATCTATCTATCTATCTATCTATCTATCTATCTATCTCTATCAGCTTACAGAAAAAATTCAATGTTTCTATTGTGATTGAACTGCACATTTTAACTTGTAGCAAGTCACAAGGTGAGAGGTGGCAGCAGAGGCTGATTTGTGTCAGACATTTGTGAACACAACCAAAAACTGCACGGGCACCAGGATTTACATGATTGGGTCACATCTGAGTTGACCTCTCTGTCTAGGATAGATGCCTGAAAACAGATGGCTATGGCTCTCTGGAGAGAAAAGCAGTTGAAGGTGCGGTCAGGGGGAGCGCTGTGATATGGGATCTAACAAATACCTGGAAGAGTAATGCCCCGTACACACGGTCGGACATTGATCGGACATTCCGACAACAAAATCCTAGGATTTTTTCCGACGGATGTTGGCTCAAACTTGTCTTGCATACACACGGTCACACAAAGTTGTTGGAAAATCCGTTCTGAACGTGGTGACGTAAGACACGTACGTCGGGACTATAAACGGGGCAGTAGCCAATAGCTTTCATCTCTTTATTTATTCTGAGCATGCGTGGCACTTTGTCCGTCGGATTTGTGTACACACGATCGGAAATTCCGACAACAAGGTCCTATCACACATTTTCTGTCGGAAAATCCGACCGTGTGTACGGGGCATTACACTTAATTAGCATGCATGCTAAGAGCTTCCATGCTGATTCATTTGGCAGATGCATTCACTTAGCTCTACCTATGACACATCACCCCTGAGGTCTAATCCTGGACTTACATTTCTGCCAAAAATGTATTGATTATTATGAAACAATCGGCCGGAAAAGTGACACAAAAGCTTAACCGTGCCAAGAATTCATCAAATGGGAAATGTTTAACTATTCACCGGCAGATACAACTGGCTCTAAAGCAGAACTACAAGCACTGATAATTGTAATATACTGTAAATATGTGCACCCAATGCCTTTGAAAACCCAGATATTACTTCGTAAAAGTAACAGTGACATCATCACTATGCTGAGCTGACAGCAGAGCTGTGGGAGGGGCCCAGAAGCTCCACCCACGACAGGCTGCCTGTAGAAAACTACAGGAGGAGGCGGAGACAAGACCAGTCACCCTGCACAAGGAAAGAGAGTAGCAGTGAGTGGTCTTTATTATAGGAAGATCTGGAAGTAATACATGAAGTACGCTATTCTGTTCCACTGTCATGTATTATTCATGTCTTGTATTGAACTGCACAAGGTTATCATTTTTCTGTAGTATGCTGCCATCTAGTGGTGGTTTTGGGCCACTACAGCTTGTTTATCAATGTGCTTGTGTTATCTTTCTTGGTCCTCCCCTCCCCTTAGGTGCTAGTTAGTTCAATCCTAGGTAGACCCTCCACACTTCTTCCATGTCCACTCAATCAGTGTTAGTACTTAGCAGAGACAGGGCTTAGGAAAGTCATTGTCTTCTTACACTTCAAAAGACTGGAAAAGCGCCCTCTGTACTGCACTTAATTGATGTAAAAATGTGTTGGATTCAACTTCTGGGTCTTTTTTGAAGAGTTAAGCTGCTTGTGGATGGTGCCAAGTCAGCAGGTGACCATACTGTCTGGACTGACTGGGTCTAAGGAGGTATGTCAATGCATTGAGCTCAGGGGTATTTCATGAAAACAGTGGGCCTATGTGTAAGATCATAAGTTTGGCCCCATTACTTGATAAAAAAAATGTTGTGGGCTTAGTGCACCACAGTGAAAAGTGGGCATGGTTTCCATCATCCCAGGGGTGTTGCTAGGATAGTAAAAGATCTGGGGCATCTTTGGGCACACCAAGTAAAAAAGTAATGCAGCGTGTGTAGCGCAGTGGGTGTGACCTAATTGTATTAATGATGGGAGGGACTTAAGGGGTCTAATTAAATAAAGCAAGGTCAGTCATTCCCCCAGTATAATTCACCCCTAGGTCAGTCCCCACCCCCTCCCCAGGTCAGTCTGTCCCCCAGTATAATCCCCCCAGGTCAGTCTGTCCCCCAGTATAAATCCTCCCAGGTCAGTCTGTCCCCCAGTATAATCCCCCCAGGTCAGTCTGTCCCCCAGTATAAATCCTCCCAGGTCAGTCTGTCCCCCAGTATAAATCCCCTCAGGTCAGTCTGTCCCCCAGTATAATCCTCCCTAGGTCAATCTGTCCTCCACTATAATCCCCCAGGTAAATCTGTCCCCCCAGTATAACCCCCCCAGGCCAGTCTGTTCCCCAGTATAATGCCCCCCCAGGTCAGGTTGCCCCTTAGTATAATCCTTCCCCTACCCTACATCAATCTTTTCCCCCAGTATAACCCCCCCAGCTCAGTCTGTCCCCCAGTATAAGCCTTCTCCCTCCCCCCACATCAATCTATCCCCCAGTATAATCCCCCGGGTCAATCTGTCCCCCCAATATAAGCCTTCTATTCAGGTCAATCTGTCCCCCAGTATAATCCTCCCTAGGTCAGTCTGTCCCCCAGTATAATCCTCCCCAGGTCAATCTGTCCCCCAGTATAATCCTCCCTAGGTCAGTCTGTCCCCCAGTATAATCCTCCCCAGGTCAATCTGTCCCCCAGTATAAACCTTCCCCCTCCCTCTCAGGTCAGTCTGTCCCCCAGTATAATCCTTCCCCCTACCCTACATCAATCTGTACCCCCAGTATAACCCCTCCAGGTCAGTCTATCCCATAATACAGGGGGGGGGGGGCAGAGCAGTGAAGGGGGATCTATTTTCAGAGATAAATACCCTGGTGGCTCCCCTGCAGCACCCAAAGCTGACAGGAGGAGAGAGTAGGAGAAGCTGACAGCTGCAGGGGAGCCAGGGCAGGGGGCACATAAGTGCAGAGGGGGAGCATTCTGGAGGACAGGTAGAGCAGCAGCTTCCCCATGTGTACAGTGAGTGCTAGAACACAGTGCCCCCCCCCGCCCCCCAGGGCCTGTGTGCACCCCAACATTACACATATGGATTATACGCCACTGGATGATATGCTGCATTGGAAACAGAATACACACCAAGATTCAGGCTGAGTTCACACATATGCAAATTGGATGCAGGTTTCCCCACATCCAATTCTCATGACAGGTAAGTATGGCTGCCAATGGAGTCCATTCACAGAGCTCCGGGGGCGGCCCGCGTTCCGCATTCAAAAAGAATCCTGTGAGTCTTTAGGTCTGATTCAGGTGCGATTTCAGCCAAAAATCCAGACATGATTCGCACCTGAACCGGTGAACAGGGACACACCGGACCTCAGGAACGAACCCGCAGCCACATATGTGTGAACCCGGCCTTATAGAAGAATACACATTGTATCTAGACAATATTTTCTGACCCCGGAGTTCAGCTTTAAACATATCACTGAACATTGGGAAAGCAGCAGTAACTGCCTGGAGTCAATTAAAATGACCTTCGCTATACTGGAATTTATCAAATCAAATCCCAGAACAGATTACAGCAATTAAAGTATTTAAAATAAGTCACAGCAAGTTATCAGATCTGAGGGTCACTAATCCATGTTCCATGCAGGAGAGAAATGAACAAAGAAAATTCTCCAGAGAGAACAATGCACAGATCCCTACTCCCATAGTAGATGTCCTTGTAGGATTTCAGACCAAGAGAACAAGCAAGGTAACTCACAGCAACCAATCAGCAGTTAAAGCCTGACAGGGGTCTAACCCAAGCCCCCCAACATCCTATCCAAAAAAGTGGCTTTGGATAGACTTTAATTAATTGTGTAGAGCTCTATACATCACACACCGAAAAGAGGAGGACAGAAGGACACTGGGGTTTGATTTCAAACGAGGACCAGTCCTTCCAAATATAGGGCAATTTGGACCTCCACTCATTACTGGACACAAATGTGAACACTTTACAGGAGAAGAGCAGAGGGGTGACCTCATCAGTATAAAGCTGCTCCTTCTTTGTCCAATCACAGGTAAGGGTGGATCTTGTACCAGGCTACATAGTAGGGTTGCCACCTTTTCTTCAAGCCAAACCTGAACACTTTGGGTGCCCCAAGGAGAGTAGTAATGCGGTGCGCATAGCGCGCTGCAGTGAACAGTGGGTGTGGCCAAATTGCTCTTGCTGATGTCATTGCCCTGCCCCCCCAGTGATGCCGAACCTGCCCGCAGACAGCAACCCAAATCTCCTGAACAGCAACAGATTTATGTATGACTATTTTGGATACTTGGGGGGCCACAGCCCAGTCTGAATAATGTGTCCAGGTTTCAGTTCGCCTGGAACCCGGACATATGATTAAAAACCCGGACTGTCCGGGTGAATCCAGGACAGGTGGCAACCCTACTACATAGCTTAACTGCAGCATGATCTACAGGAAGGGCCATGACCTGTCTAGGGTTACATTTTTGGTGGCCACGTAACTGTGTGGTGACAAAGAAGATAGATCCTTACACGTCCACGGCCAACCAAGGTTTCTATGCCTAGACGCACTCCCTGTGCACTAGACATGAGCAAGCAAAAAAAAAATGTATTTAGTTTTGTTTCTGATTTATTTATTCATTGAACATTGTTGTTTCACCATATTCGTCATGAATTTCGGAATTTGTATATTTGTTGGTCCGGGTGGATTCGAAAACCATTTAGAAGTTTTTCCAGAAACTTGCTATACATTCAAAATATTATCGAATTGGATGGATTTGAATCAGAAAGGCTCAATATTTTCGGGTAATAGTCCAACCCACCAAGAGAAATAGCATGAGATGATTGGACAATATCGACTGGCGTCATGTGTAATGAATAGAACGAAATTTGGATCCATTTGTTATGGAAAATCCAAATTATCGAACAAATTCGAAGATTGAATTCATTTCCTCATTGGCTCAGACTACTATCGCATTATGTAATGTCACTTGAATCAAACAAATGAATTCGTTAATTTTATTATACCTTTTTCAGATTGGTTGACATTCGTTACTTTGTCCATTCAGAGATTTGTATACATCCGAATCTCCAAAAATGACATTTTTGTCTGAAAAACCAATGAAAATGAAACAAAACACACATGACAGACAGCTCTTGGTCTCTTGTTATCAGTGGTGTTGTTAAAGGGAAGTGGGGGGTGCGGACTGCACCTGGGTGACGCCCGCCAAAGGGGTGACACCAGGGTTGCCAACCATCTGTAAAAAATATGGCTGCGGGATGACTTTGGAACCGCGCATGCACAGTTACAAAGCCGAATGGGCTCTGGCTCAGCTATTTTCGGCCAGGTGGACACATGCGTAGTGTCAGTGACGTCATGACGCTGCCTGGCAACGTGGTTGAATGAATGGCAGCACAGCAGCATGGCAGTGGGCACACCTCCCGAGTCCTAACCCGGAGACCGGAATCTGACCCGCCATCCCACCCAATGGCGACCCTAGGGGGGGCCAGAGGGGGCCCTGACCCCCCCAACATTATGCTGTGCCCCACCATGTGCCCCCCCCAAAAAAAAAATTTTTTTTTTTTTTTTTTTTACAAAAAAGGCAATATCTAAGAGGAAGAGCATCCCCAGTCACCTCCCCCCTCCCTCTGCTCACTGACACTGCATAATGCAAGTGCTTACACAACCACGACCGCCCGATCTGCTCCTTCCCCTGCATCCTCATTGGCAGGGAGAAGAGCGAGTTGCAGGAAGGACTCCACCAGGACTCTCAGTTACTGAAAAAACAGACTGATTTCTCCCGTCCTTAGGACAGGAGGACCAGCCTGTAAATTCCAAGAGATACCAGACCAGCGCTGTCAATAGCAGGACAGCAAGAGGAGGCTGGGGAACCCCCCAGTGGCAGAACACCAGGGCCTGGTGGCAAGACAACCTTTGCAACCCTGATAGTTCTCCCACTGCTTTGGACCCTTATATTTTCTTGGTATGCTGGTGACATATATCTCTTGTTTTCTGCCACCCTGGGGGCCCCAATACATTAGGAATGGAGCTCACTGCAGAACATGTGAAAGGACCATTGTGGGATCGTAGTAAAGGGCCCCAGGATATATATAATTGCATTTTATAGCTGCCCCCCTACTTTTGTCCCTGTCCCCCCATGTGCCCCCCCTAAATATGAAAGCTGGAGACGCCACTGCTCCCACCACCATGCCACTGTGAGCAGCACAGACATGGAATCCCGGAGACTAGAACACTGCCCTGCACCTTCCATCCATGTCTGCTGGAGACTCCCACGGCACTGTGAGTACGGCTATGGCCACAACCTCTGACCATCTCTTGTATCTTGTCTATGGCAGGGGGGGTGACACCATGTTTTACGGCACTGGGTGATACCAACCCTAGTGAATACACTGCTTGTCATGATTAGTAGCCTGATCATGTGACTACTGTGACAGCCAATCACAATGGTCAAGTAACCGGGAAGTCCACCCCACACCCCAAGTGCACAGTCCTATTTAAAAGGGGGATTATGGTGTGGGGTTTTTTAGGGGTTAGGCTTGGCCCCTTAGCTCCAGTGAAGGGAACTCTTAAGGAGTCATCATACCAAGACATTTGGACATTTTCATGCTCCCAACTTTGTGGGAACAGTTTGGGGATGGCCCCTTCCTGTTCCAACATGACTGCGCACCAGTGCACAAAGCAAGGTCCATAAAGATATGGATGAGGGAGTTTGGGGTGGAGGAACTTGACTGGCCTGCACAAAGTTCTGACCTCAACCTGATAGAACACCTTTGGGATAAATTAGAGCGGAGACTGCGAGTCAGGCCTTCTCGTCCAACATCAGTGCCTGACCTCACAAATGTGCTTCTGAAAGAATGATCAAACATTCCCATAGACACACTCCTAAACCTTGTAGACTGCCTTCCCAGAAGAGTTGAAGCTGTTATAGCTGCAATGGGTGGGCCAACTCAATATTGAAAATATCAAAAGACTAGAAAATTTTTTGGGACTTTGAAGGCACAAGTATGAGCTACACAACGTATGTATATAAAAGAAGGGTTTAAATTTTATTTATAATCTACAAAAAGACATAGAGAGAATAGACAAAACATCATTAAAAACACGACAGGTCTAGACATACATAACATGTTCTAACACCATTGAGGATCCTATTCTGCAGTTGGAAATATATCCCTGAGAATTTGTATAACATTGGTGATCCAAATGAAGGAAAAAAAAGGGTAAACTTCCCCTAAAATAGTTGAAGGAGGGGGAGTACTGCAGGTCTGGTGTTTCCAGAATGGTGTATTCTCCAATTGCTCATTGCTCTACATGTTTCACGTTGACAAGGAACGCTTCTTCAGGAGCTAGAGATTCAGGTAAATATGTCAAAAAAGAGTTGTATTCAAATAAGTAAATGTGGTCAGAGGGTCGCAAACAGCGATCAAAATAGAAATATGTTGGTAGGGGTCAGGCAAGCAGCCAATGGACATCAGGGTCTCCCAGCTAAGTCACAATGGGTAATTGTAGAAAGGGGGAGCTTGTATATGCTGCAGTCCCCACAGTAAAGACAATGAAGAGACTCCGGGAGCGCACCGTCCTGCTGAGTTGCTGCCTGTTGTATGTCTCGAACCCTACAGACTAATGCCCTGTACACACGGTCGGATTTTCCGATGGAAAATGTCCGATCGGAGCGTGTTGTCGGAAATTCAGACCGTGTGTGGGCTCCATCGGACATTTTCCATCGGATTTTCCGACACACAAAGTTGGAGAGCAGGAGATAAAATTTTCCGACAACGGATTTTGTTGTCGGAAATTCCGATCGTGCGTACACAAATCCGACTCACAAAGTGCCACGCATGTTTAGAATAAATAAAGAGATGAAAGCTATTGGCCACTGCCCCGTTTATAGTCCCGACGTACGTGTTTTACGTCACCGCGTTTAGAACGATCGGATTTTCCGACAACTTTGTGCGACCGTGTGTAGACAAAACAAGTTTGAGCCAACATCCGTCGGAAAAAATCCTAGGATTTTGTTGTCGGAATGTCCGAACAAAGTCCTACCGTGTGTACGCCCTATAAGACTGGGATGCCATTAAAGTTCATGTGCGTGTAAAGGCAGGCGTCCTAATACTTTTGGTAATATAGTGTACATACACATACACACTATATATATATATATATATATATATATATATATATATATATATATATATATATAATTTTTTTCCAGTGATAATGTACAGTTCATGCAAAAGGTGCCATAAACAAAACCTATTTTATTTCAGAACAATAAACAATATTTAAAGTTAACTATTATTGTTGTAAATGGAATGAAGATAAACTTTAATCTCTTGCTCAAGCCTTGCATTATTAGCAGCATTTAGCAACTTTCAATTAAGTTAACAGTCCCTGTGATGATTCCTTCATTACAGGGGACGCTGTTTGGCGCTGCCATAGACCCGGCGACCATAGCGTGAGCACATAACATTGCCAATTTCTCATAGATAGTTGATTGGACTTTAATGGGCTACAACAACATATGAACTCATTTCCTGCACAGAAACCATTTAAAGATTTAAAATTAAATTACCATTGCTGCTGCTTTCACAGTTGCCATCTTAAAAACACATTTTAGATCTCAGGGTCCGGGACACTTTGCTATTTACAGTAGTCAATGAAAATCAATCCATTATATTCCTAATGAAGTGAGCCTCTGACCAAACTATGGCCTTTCATTTATTTACATAGTTTTAACAAATAGTAAAAAAAAAAAGAAAAAAAAAAGATTTAAAAAATAAGCCATTCCTGACCTCTGCAGCTGGAAGCACTGTGGAGCAATTCATCCTAAAAGTAAACTATAGCAATGCTAACGTTTCTTGAAGCTTAAAGTGGTTGTAAACCCACAAAAAAACCCCAAAAAACTGCAAGACAAAGGCATAATGAGCTAGTATGCATAGCATACTAGTTCATTATGAAATACTCACCTTAGATTGAAGCCCCCACAGCGATCCCAGTACACAGCACCGGCGGATGACATCGCTCCCGGAGTTACTTCCGGGTATCACGGGCTCTGGCGCTGTGATTGTCCAGAGCCGCAATGCCGTCACTCCCGCGCATGCGTGCGGGAGCCACCGGTAGCGGCACACTAACTGAAGCAACGGCACGAACGTGTGTAGTGTGCATGAGCCGATGACGTCGGCACATGCAGATACAGGGGATATCCCCTAAACCATGCAGGTTTAGGAGATATCCGGGGTAGCTACAGGTAAGCCTTATTATAGGCTTACCGGTAGTCAAAAGTGGATTGTAAGGGCTTACAACCACTTTAGGTTCACTTAAATTAAAACAATTAGCACAAGGGACAGTACTTACATTCAATGAGAAGTGTCTCTTGTGCTGGTGCCAGTGCTCTTATGCTGCTATGGGACCTACTACACTGCTAACAAAAATAAATAAAGGAACACTTTTTAATCAGAGTATAGCATTAAGTTAATTAAACTCCGGGGATATTGATCTGGTCAATTAAGTAGCAGAGGGGGTTGTTAATCCATTTCAGCTGTATTGGTGTTAAAGAGGAAGTAAACTCTTCCACTCTGATGCTGCTTTTCATTTAGTCCATTATAATAAGTAATTATCAAACTATATCCACTGTAATCCAGCCCGAAACACATATTACTTACTGTTTAAAGAAACTTTAAAAAACTTGTTTCCAGGGGTAAGGCAGCGCCATCTTAAGTATTGTTTTCTGAGTCCACAGTAGAGTGTATTTCCGCCCTTACATTGAGCACTTCCTGTACTGTTAACCAAGCCTCCTTCTCAATCCAACGTTTCTATCGCAACCCTGCTTCACTGCTCATAGCTGACTTGTTTTACTTCATAGTATTTACTTGTGCCGATTATCTAGTGTTTGCCTGTGTCAGTCTTATCAGCTTCAGCTGATAAGGCTGCACTAATGCTGTCCGATGCCCAAGTTTACACTCCATGTGATGTCACATAGTCACATGGGGTGTAGTAGGAAGCTCTGAGTGATTATGCAGTCTTGTGGGATTTCAGTGTTGTGCCGTAGGAAGATTTGATTATAGACAGACAAGTACACAGAGTGTGCCGTAAATCAGGGGAGATCTGGTCAGTGAAGTCATTCTAAAGAACAAAAAGGATTACAACAATACTACGCAAGTAAAGAGATATCTACAATCAGTGTTCATTATGTTTTTTTATGCTGATTTACATGGGACAAAGTTATCGGGGAGAGTTTACAACCACTTTAATGAAATTAACAACAGGTGCACTAGATGGGCAACAATTAGACGACCTCCAAAACAGGAAAGGTTTTACAGGTGGAGGCCACTGACATTTTTTTTCCCTCCCTACTCATCTTTTCTGACTGTTTTTCACTAGTTTTGCATTTGTCTAGGGTCAGTGTCACTACTGGTAGCATGAGGCGATACCTGGACCCTATAGAGGTTGCACAGGCAGTCCAACTCCTCCAGGATGGCACATCAATACGTGCCATTGCCAGAAGGTTTGGTGTGTCTCTCAGCACAGTCTCAAGAGCATTGAGGACATTCCATGGGATAGGCAGTTACTCTAGGAGAGCTGGACAGGACCGTAGAAGGTCCTTAACCCATCAGTAGGACCGGTATCTGCTCCTTTGTGCAAGGAGGAACAGGATAAGCACTGCCAGAGCCCTACAAAATGACCTCCAGCAGGCCACTGGTGTGAATGTCTCTGACCAAACAATCAGAAACAGACTTCATGAGGATGGCTTGAGGGGCCAACGTCCTCTAGTGTCCCGTGTGCTCACTGCCTGGGACCATGGAGCTCAATTGGCTTTGCCATTGAACACCAGAATTGGCCGGTCTGCCACTAGCGCCCTGTGCTTTTCACAGATGAGAGCAGGTTCACCCTGAGCCAATGTGGCAGATGTGAAAGGGTCTGGAGAAGCTGTGGAGAATGTTATGTTGTCTGTAACATTTTTCGGCATGACCAGTTTGGTGGTGGGTCAGTGTTGGTCTGGGTAAACATATCCATTGAGGGACGCACAAACCTCTACAGGCTAGACCAGGGGTCTCTAAACTATGGCCCTCCAGTTGTTCAGGAACTACCATTCCCATCATGCCTAGTCATGTCTGTGAATGTCAGAGTTTTACAATGCCTCATGGGTAGGGTTGCCACCTTTTCTTCAAGCCAAACCCAAACACTTTAGCGGCCCAGGGCACATTTTCTTTTTCATAGTATACACTATAGGATTATAAAAGACCTGGGGCGTCTTTGGGTGCCCCAAAGAGAGTGGTAATGCAGTGTGCTGCGGCAAACAGTGGACGTGGCCAAACTGCTCTTGCGGAAATCATCGCCCCCCCCCCCCACCAGTGCCCCATTGATGCCAAACCTGCCCCCAGTAAGCGGCCCGCAGCTCCCAGATGGCAAAAGCATTTTGTGTGACTATCTCAGTTACTTGGGGAGCCACAGCCCAATCTGAATAATGTGTCCAGGTTTAAGGCAGACTGAAACCCAGGCACATAATTCCAAACCCTGACTGTCCGGGTGAATCCCGGACAGGTGGCAAACCTACTCATGGGACGTGTAGTTCTGCAACAGCTGGAGGGCTATAGTTTAGAGATCCCTGGGCTAGACAAGGGCACCATGACTGCCATTAGGTATTGGGATGAGGTACATGACAATGTCCGGCCTCATATGGAAAGAGTATGCCGTCAGTTCCTGGAGGATGAAGGAATTGATACCATTGATTGGCCCCCAAGCTTGCCTGACCTAAATCTAATAAAATACCTCTGGGACTTTATGTTTCCGTCCATCCAACGCCGCCAGGTTGCACCTCAGTCTTTTCAATAGCTCAGTGATGCCCAGGTCCAGATCTGGGAGGAAATACCCCTCCGGGACACCATCCGTCGTCTCATTAGGAGCATTCCCGGACATTGTCGGGCATTCATACAAGCACGTGGGGGCCATACAAACTACTGAGGACCATCTCAAGTTGCTGCAATGAAATTTCAGCAAAATAGACTCGCCTGCTACATCATTTTTTCGCTTTGAGTTTTGGGGTGTCTTTGGATTCAGTCCTCTGTAGGTTGATAATTTTAATTTCCATCAAAAGATGTGGCATCCTTTCCTCCCTAACACATTACCCAGTCCATATCAGTATAGATATCCAGGATGATATTTTTCCCCATTGAGATCTGATGTATTTTCAAAGCGTTCCTTTAATTTTTTTGAACAGCGTATTATCTGCAAGTTGTCAATCGCATCTCCACTTCCACTATGTAATCTCAGAACCTGATCGATCCACAAATACAATCATATTCCTGAACAAAGTATCTCAGGTCTGCTGACCAATGCAAAACAATCAATAATATTCTACCCTGGTTAATCGACCACGTTTGAATGAATCTGATCGGAATTGAATCGAAATCAATCGAAAAAAAAGTTTTGATAATTGGATCGTTTGCGGATTTAACCGTTTTGCTCACAACACTCATTGGGTTTTATTTACTAAAGCTGGAGAGTGCAAAATCAGGCTCACTTCTGCGTAGAAACCAATCAGCTTCTAACCTCAGCTTGTTCAATTAGGTTTTGGCAATAAAACTTGGAAGCTGATTGGTTTCTACATACCTCCCAACATTTTGAGATGGGAATGAGGGACACCTACTAACAAATGTATGTAGTCATAAGACACGCCCCCTACCACACCCCCTTAACCACTTCAGCCCCAGAAGAATTTACCCCCTTCCTGACCAGAGCGTTTTTTGCGATACGGCGCTGCGTCGCTTTAACTGAAAATTGTGCGGTCATGCAATGCTGTACCCAAACAAAATTAACGTCCTTTTTTCCCACAAATAGAGCTTTCTTTTGGTGGCATTTGATCGCCTCTTTTTTTTTGATTGCGCCATAAAAAAAAAAGAGCGACAATTTTGAAAAAAACACAATATTTTGTACTGTTTGCTATAATAAATATCCCCATTTTTTTTTTTAAAAAAAAGGAAATTTTTTCTCAGTTTAGGCTGATACGTATTCTTCTACATATTTTTGGTAAAAAAAATCGCAATAAGTGTATATTGATTGGTTTGCACAAAAGTTATAGCGTCTACAAAATAGGGGATAGATTTATAGCATTTTTATTATTATTTTATTATTTTTTTTTTTACTAGTAATGGCGGCGATCTGAGATTTTTATTGTGGCTGCGACATTATGGCGGACATATCGGACAATTTTGATACATTTTTGGAACCATTGGCGTTAATACAGCAATCAATGCGATTAAAAATGCATTGATTACTGTAAAAATGTCACTGGCAGTGAAGGGGGTTAACACTAGGGGGCGGTGAAGGGGTTAACTGTGTTCCCTGGGAGGTGATTCTAACTGAAGGGGGAGGGGACTAACTAGAGGAAGTGACAGATCGTGGTTCCTAGCTAATAGGAACACACGATCTGTCACTCCTGTCAGAACAGAACAGGGAAGTGTGTGTTTACACACACTCGTCCCTGTTCTGTGTCTCCTGCACATGATCGCTCGTGGCCGCCGGTCATCATGACCGGCGGCCACGAGCATCGGCATCCCCGCTGTGCAGCGGACGCGCCTCCGGCGGCACGCATGCGCCTGCTACTCGGACCTCGGAGTATAACTGCAGCGGCTGGTCCGGAAACAGTTAAAGAAGGATAACCCCAAAAAAAGATTAATTAAATCCACATGGACTTTTTTTTACCACTACTATTCCTTTATATTGGCTTTTAAAATGTACAAATGCAGCAATTTAGAAATCAGATGAAAGGTTTAGCGCTGGGAAACACTTTTTGAAAGATAAAAAGTGCATTTTATATGCAACTATATAGATCAGACCAAAATGAGGGACAAATGAGGAGGAATGAGGGACAGAGGGACATTGCTCCAAATCAGGGACCGTCCCTCCAAATCAGGGACAGTTGGGAGCTATGGTTTTCTATGCAGAACTGAGCCTGATTTTGCATTCTCCAGTTTTAGTAAATAAACCCCATTGATAGGGTAAAACAATTGTAGTGTCTATGATTTCCATTAGAGGGAGCTCTTACAATCCTGTATGTGTAGTAGCCAAACTATGGAACAACAGGAAAAAAAGAAAAACAAAAACAAACCTTACAATGTAAAAATCATACAATGTATACTCACAGTAAGATACATTGTACTATATTTCCCTGGTAAAACAAATGGGTCAAATGTATTAAAACTGGAGCAGCTGTGCATAGTAACCAATCAGCTTCTAGCTTCGGCTTGTTCAGTTAAGCTTTGCAAATAAAAGCAAGAAGCTGATTGGTTGCAGTGCAGATTCTGTCTTAGTAAATTGCCCTCAATGAATTCTGATTGCTGACATGTTAGTCATTTCAAGAGACATCCCACAGCATTACAATTTCGCTTGCCTGATCCCGCCCCCCCCCCCCCCCCCCCGAGGTCTAATCCTGGGATCAGATCTCTGCCAAAAAAATGTATTGATTCTTCAGACACAATCAGCCGGGAAAATGGCACAAAGCTTAACCGTACCGAGCGTCCGTCAACTGGAGAATGTTTAACTATTCCCCATCAGATACAGCTCGATTTAAAGCAGAACTTAAAGCCCTAAAATTTTCATACAAAAATAATTCTACAGTATATAAAAGCTACTTTATGTGCATCAAATGCATTTGCAGACCAAGATATTACTTTGTAAAAGTAATGGTAACATCACCGTTGTGCCTGTGTAAAGGACAGACCACCACACACATGATAATGCCAAAAGATTCTTCTGCAAGATTAGTAAGTATTAATTCTTTTCTTTGTGGGGGGGGTCTAAATGTCTTTTTAATCGATTAAAGCAGAAATAAAGTCCGCTATATATTTTTTTTTCCAAGGCCCCCCCAGGTGGGTTATGCCATTATGTCCTAGAATGCACAGGATATTAGTACATTATAAGAAGACCTACCTGTCATATGGTGTCCTCCCAGGACAGCGCAGGGATCAATCCGGCAGGCTCCCAGTTTTTCCTTTGCGGGTCCTGTGCCTTCGGCCACCTGATAGGTCAGGCAGCGATGATCCCACTCATGTGCACGGGAGTCACATCACCGCGGCAGAGATCGGAGGGGCTGATCCGGTATTTAAATAACTCCTCCCAAAAGCCAGCCCACTGATTGCATCAGAGCTGAGGTTCTGGAGAGGAGCACTAAGGCAGGGTGGTGGGATGTTTTCAATACAGCACCTTACTGGCCCCTCCCAGCAGCCATGATCTGCCTGCATTGCATAGAGAAGCACTCTATGGGTGACTATGGGAAGGGTATTAGATTATAAGCTCCTTTAGAGAATGCAAAGTGCTCAGTGGCGGATGGTGCTAAACATTTTTTTTTGGGGGGGAGGCAACAAAACCCCCCCAGGTCTGCACATGCCTCCCCAGCAGTCACGGCGCCGTGGCTTCCAACTGGCTAAACTGGTATTCTTTAGATCCTCCTCCTGTCCTGATTAGCCAAGGAGAAGACGAAAACTGATGGCGAATATTTATTCGCTAGTGCTCTGCTCCCCAAGGACAGCCTTTTACAAGCCAATTAGAGCCTTGGGCTGCTGAAAAGTTATTAGTGTTTTAAAAAATGTAACCTAATGTAACCTAAAAATGTAACGGCTAAAAATGATCTTAATATATACAGTATCTCACAAAATTGAGTACACCCCTCATGGTGAATGGGGAGCAGGTGTGTTAAATTTGGTGTTATTACTCTCACTCTCTCTTACTGGTCACTGGAAGTTCAACACGGCACCTCATGGCAAAGAACTCTCTGAGGATCTGAAAAAAAGAATTGTTGCTCTACATAAAGATGGCCTAGGCTATAAGAAGATTGCCAAGACCCTGAAACTGAGCTGCAGCACGGTGGCCAAGACCATACAGCGGTTTAACAGGACAGGTTCCACTCAGAACAGACCTCGCCATGGTCGACCAAAGAAGTTGCGTGCACGTGCTCAGCATCATATCCGGAGGTTGTCTTTGGGAAATAGACATATGAGTGCTGCCAGCATTGCTGCAGAGGTTGAAGGAGTGGGGGGGGTCAGCCTGTCAGTGCTCAGACCATACGCCGCACACTGCATCAAATTGGTCTGCATGGCTGTCATCCCAGAAGGAAGCTTCTTCTAAAGATGATGCACAAGAAAGCCTGCAAACAGTTTGCTGAAGACAAGCAGACTAAGGACATGGATTACTGGAACCATGTCCTGTGGTCTGATGAGACCAAGATAAACCTATTTGGTTCAGATGGTGTCAAGCGTGTGTGGCGGCAACCAGGTGAGGAGTACAAAGACAAGTGTGTCTTGTCTACAGTCAAGCATGGTGGTGGGAGTGTCATGGTCGGGGTCTACATGAGTGCTGCCGGCACTGGGGAGCTACAGTTCATTGAGGGAACCATGAATGCCAACATGTACTGTGACATACTGAAGCAGAGCATGATCCCCTCCCTTCAGAGACTGGGCCGCAGGGCAGTATTCCAACATGATAACGACCCCAAACACACCTCCAAGATGACCACTGCCTTGCTAAAGAAGCTGAGGGTAAAAGTGATGGACTGGCCAAGCATGTTTCCAGACCTAAACCCTATTGAGCATCTGTGGGGCATCCTCAAACAGAAGGTGGAGGAGCGCAAGGTCTCTAACATCCACCGGCTCTGTGATGTCATCATGGAGGAGTGGAAGAGGACTCCAGTGGCAACCTGTGAAGCTCTGGTGAACTCCATGCCCAAGAGGGTTAAGGCAGTGCTGGAAAATAATGGAGGCCACACAAAATATTGTCACTTTGGGCCCAATTTGGACATTTTCACTTAGGGGTGTACTCACTTTTGTTGCCAACGGTTTAGACATTAATGGCTGTGTGTTGAGATATTTTGAGGGAACAGCAAATTTACACTGTTATACAAGCTGTACACTCACTACTTTACATTGTAGCAAAGTGTCATTTCTTCAGTGTTGTCACATGAAAAGATAGAAGAAAATATTTACAAAAATGTGAGGGGTGTACTTACTTTTGTTAGATACTGTATATAGTTAGCAATTGAAAAAAAATACTATTAATACTCAGCACATGTGCTGCTGTCCACTATTTCCATAACAGCCAGGCAACTAACATTTTTAGAAGGCAGTTAGGAATTGAAACATAATAATAAAATTAATAAAAAAAATAAAAAAAAACAAACAAAAAAAATTGATATATATTAATATAAAGCACAATAATAACATTAATAAAAAAAGTAACTAGCATTGTAGAAGGCAGTTAGCAACTGAAACATAATAATAAAGTCAAAGTCAGTAAAAAAACAAAAAAAACATAAAAACATATATATATATATATATATATCGGTATACAGCCAATCAATTAGCATTTTTGAAGGCAAATAGAAAGGGCAGTCCAGTCTAGGTACTTCTGTAATCAGCAGACATGCTTGATACAGAAATATTCAAATAGTATAATAATATATTATAACACAGGATTTGCAGGATAGCCAACCACCTAGCAAAGCAAAAAGAAAAAAAAAAGACATAAACACCATATTACCACATGAACTTTAATGATCTTAGTCTATAGGGTTATATATTGAGTTGGTCCACCCTTTGCAGCTATAACAGCTTCAACTCTTCTGGGAAGGCTGTCCACAAGGTTTAGGAGTGTGTCTATGGGAATGTTTGATCATTCTTACAGAAGCGCATTTGTGAGGTCAGGCACTGATGTTGGATGAGAAGGTCTGGCTCACAGTCTCCGCTTTAATTCATCCTAAAGGTGGTCTATTGGGTTGAGGTCAGGACTCTGTGCAGGCCAGTCAGGCTCCTCCACCCCAAACTCACTCATCCATGTCCTAATAGATCATGCTTTGTACACTGGTCCAAATCATTTGATGGGGGGAGGCTATGGTGTGGGGTTGTTTTTTCAGGGGTTGGGCTTGGCCCCTTAGTTCCAGTGAAGGGAACTCTTAAGGTGTCAGCATACCAAAGCATTTTGGACAATTTCATGCTCCCAACTTTGTGGGAACAGTTTGGGGATGGCCCCTTCCTGTTCCAACATGACTGCACACCAGTGCACAAAGCAAGGTCCATAAAGATATGTATAAGCGAGTTTGGGGTGGAGGAACTTGACTGGTCTGCACAGAGTCCTGACCCCAACCCGATAGAAGACCTTTGGGATAAATTAAAGCACAGACTGCGAGCCAGGCCTTCTCGTCAGTGCCTGACCTCAAAAATGCTCTTCTGGAAGAATGGTCAAACATTCCCATAGACACCCTCCTAAACCTTGTGTACAGCCTTCCCAGAAGAGTTGAAGCTGTTGTAGCTGCAAAGGGTGGACCAACTCAATATTGAACCCTACGGACTAAGACTGGGATGCCATTAAAGTTGATGTGTGTGTAAAGGTGTCCCAATACTTTTGGTAATTATATATATATATATATATATATATATATATATATATATATATATATATATATATATATATATATATATATATATATACACACACATACACACACAGGTATATGGTGCTGCAGTCCACTATTTGTATAACAGCTAGGCAACTAGCATTTTCACACTGCAGTTAGCAAGAGTAGTTTAGTCTAGGTACTTCTGTAATAAGCACATACGATTGCTGCAGAAATATACAAATAATATAATAATATATAAAATAGGATTTGCAGGAGAGCCAACCATCTAGCAAAGCAGAAAAAAAACCCATAGATATAGATATAGATGTATAAGATATATGATATGTGTGTGCTATTTGCATGACAACAGGGCAACTAGCATTTTTAGAAAGCAGTTAACAATTGAAAAAAAAAAAATAATGATAAAAAATAAAAATAGTAATTATATATTTTATATATATATATATATATATATATATATATATATATATATATATATATATTGTGTATATATACATATCTATATATATTTTTTGTTTCAATTGCTAACTACTTTCTAAAAAGGCTAAATAAAATAATAATACAAATAAAAAATGCCATTATGTGCATATATATATATATATATTGTACATTTTTTCAATTGCCAACTGCTTTTTAAAAATGCTAGTTGCCTGGCTGTCATGCACATAATAGACTTTTTAAAGAATTTTATTAGCATTTATTTACTCCATTCTTTAATTATTAATTATTTGAAGTTGTGTTGCTGTCCATTATTTGCATGACAGCCAAGCAACTAGCATTGTTGAAAGGCCTTGGGGAAGCACAGTCCAGTTCAGGTCTTCCTGTAATAAGCAGCCCCTATAACAACCATCCAGAATTGAATGGTCTGAATACATTTTGCTATGAGATCCTGCATGCTGTCTTTCAGAACATGCCATGTCTTCATAAACCGGTACGTCTGACATTCAACAGGCATTCACCGCAGTGAATCTTTCAGGTCCCTGTGTTTTAAATGACAGTGATTGATTCACCACCAGTGAATGTTCAATGAAAGTCACATTTGATAACTACACCCGGTATATTCAGTGTATCATTGCAGTTCTCCAGCTCATTGATTGGCCGCACAAATCTGTATAAAGTCCACATTAGGAAGTTAGGAGAAGAGAGATGACCTCTTACCTTTCCTTCTGCTGGCAGCGGAGGTCAGAGGATGGAGATGTCACTTAGTGTGGAGCCTTCAGGAGGTGAGCCGTGTGCTGAGACTTGGACAGCTGGCAGTGTAGCAGTGAGAAGTGTGAGCTCCTCTCCAGCGTACAACCCGCTCACTGCGCCCTCCTCTCCTAACCCCTTCCTGCCCGGGAGTCAGCTGCATTGTTCACATCATGGGAACCATTGTCAGCTCTGCCACTGATCCCCGCATTGATAACCTAATGGATTTCCCACCTGCTCAGCTCAAATCACTTTAACATACACCGATCAGCCATAACTACAGGGGAACCTCAAAAAATGTGAATATCATCAAAAAGTTAATTTATTTCAGTAATTCAATTATAAAAAGTGAAACTCATATACAGTGCCTTGAAAAAGTATTCATACACCTTGAAATTTTCCACATTTTGTCATGTTACAACCAAGAACGTAAATGTATTTTATTGGAATTTTATAGGATAGACCAACACAAAGTGGCGCATAATTGTGAAGTGGAACAAAAGTGATAAACGATTTTCAACATTTTTTATAAATAAATATGTGAAAAGTGTGGCGTGCATTTATGTATTCAGCTCCCTTTACTCTGCTATCCCTAACTAAAATCTAGTGGAACCAATGGCCTTCAGAAATCACCTAATTAGTAAGTAGAGTCCACCTGTGTGTAATTTAATCTCAGTATATATATACAGTCGTTCTGTGAAGCCCTCAGAGGTTTGTTTGAGAACCTTAGTGAACAAACACACCAGACAGGTCAGGGATAATGTTGTGGAGAAGTATAAAGCAGGGTTAGGTTCCAAAAAAATATCCCAAGCTTTGAACATCTCACGGAACACTGTGCAATCCATCATCCGAAAATGGAAAGAGTATGGCACAACTGCAAACCTACCAAGACATGGCCGTCCACCTAAACTGACAGGCCAGGCAAGGAGAGCATTAAGAAGCCAAGAGGCCCATGGTAACTCTGGAGGAGCTGCAGAGATCCACAGCTCGGGTGGGAGAATCTGTCCACAGGACAACTATTAGTCTGGCCTTTATGGAAGAGTGGCAAGAAGAAAGCCATAAGAGGTCCCATTTGCAGTTTTGCGAGAAGCCACGTTGGGGACACAGTAAACATGTGGAGGAAGATGATCATGGTCAGATGAAACCAATATTGAACTTTTTAACCTAAAAGCAAAACGCTATGTTTGACGGAAAACTAAAGCCTCGTATACACGATCGGATTTTCTGACGGGAATTGTGTGATGACAGGCTGTTGGTGGAAAATCAGACCGTTTGTACGCTCCATTAGACAATTTTTGGCCAACTTTCCCTGGATGCTTGGAAGCAAGGACGAGCCAGAAGCGGTTGGTCTTGTAAACTTTCATTCGTAATGGAGAATTAACATTCGTGATGTGTTGACTTGAAGAGTTGGTTAAAGCAGGGGTCCGTCACGCGGAGATAATTCTGAAAATCATCTGGATTATTCTCCTGGAGCTCCCGCAGCAAAGGCATATGACATAATTGGTCACGATTAATAAAGCAACCAATTGTTGGTCCAAGAAATCCTCCTCCTCCTGTTCCTGGACTGGACTTGGGTCAAAGCAATAACTCCAAGGCCAATAATAAATAACACGTTATCTCCTCTGATTCTGCAACATGGCTGGTTGACGAACGGCCATTCAGAAACTAAATGAAAAGCACAAAATGAAAAGCGCAAACTGAAAAGCGCTAAATGAAAAGCACAAAATGAAAAGCGCAAATCAACACTCACCAAACTTTTACTAACACAAAATTAGCAGAAGGAGCCCAGAGGATGGCGCTAAAGAGCTAAAAAAAACACATCGTACGTCACTACGTTTGTCTTTGTTGGCAGACAATTCCTTGCCATTTGTATGCAAGAAAAAATCCAGGCACACGCCTTCGGACAAAAGTCCAAGATTTTGTCTGCGGAAAATCCGATCGTGTGTACGAGGCTTAACACTGCACATCACCCTGAATACACCATCCCCACCATGAAACATGGCGGTGGCAGCATCATGTTTTGGGGATGCTTTTCTTCAGCAGGGACAGGGAAGCTGGTCAGAGTTGATGGGAAGATGGATGGAGCCAAATACAGGGCAATCCTAGAAGAAAACCCGTTAGAGTCTGCAAAAAGACTTGAGACTGGGGCGGAGGTTCACCTTCCAGCAGGACAACGACCCTAAACATACAGCCAGAGCTACAATGGAATAGTTTAGATCAAAGCATATTCATGTGTTAGAATGGCCCAGCCAGAGTCCAGACCTAAATACAATTAAGAATCTGTGGCAAGAGTTGAAAATTGCTGTTTACAGACGTTCTCCATCCAATCTGACAGAGCTTGAACTATTTTGCAAAGAAAAAAGGGCAAACATTTCACTCTCTAGAAGTGCAAAGCTGGTAGAGACATCCCCAAAAAGACTTGCAGCTGTAAATGCAGTGAAAGGCGGTTCTACAAAGTATTGACTCAGGGGGGATGAATACAAATGCACCCCACACTTTTCACATATTTATTTGTAAAACATTTGGAAAACCATTTATAATTTCCCTTCCACTTCACAATTATGTGCCACTTTGTGTTGGTCTATCACATAAAATCCCAATAAAATACATTTATGTTGTCATTGCCGAGATACATTAAAATATTATATTTTCATGGAACTATTCAACTTAGGAGACATCACTCCAGGAAAACTTTCCCTCCTCCCAACAGGGAAGGCGGATTAAGTTACACCATCCATTGGAGAGTTAAAGTTAAGAGACAAAACTTATGTCGAAACATGAATCTGATATGAAACCAGCTGATTATGGTCAAAATTGTGTTTTCAGACACAAGTTACAAAACCTTTAATTAAAGGAAAAGCTTGGGTAAATAACCCCATTGTTTCAAAGGGTGAAATTGCCCTTCCTAGTCAAACCCCAATGTTGACTCAAGCTTTCTCTCAGACAATGACTGAGATGCAAGGTTAATGTTACACCAAAACGAAAACAGTCCCAAATAGATGAACAGACTATAATGATATTGTCTAAAAGTGCCTATAAGGAGAAATTGTTTGTATAGCTAAACCTTTCTCTAAAGCCCCAGTAAGCATGTCCAAAGTCCATTTCAAATGCTCAAGGAAGACATTCAATTCCTGTATATATGTGTTTTTTTTTTTAAATATATGTGATCATAAGCGATGCAAATGCTATATCAGATTCAAGGTCACAGATACATCCGTAATTTTAATATCCACTGACCCCCTGGGTAATCTGCCATAAGATAGAAATATAAATTTTGATATAGAACAAATGAAGAACTGTATTTAGATACCCATCATTGTTGTAAAGACATAGAAACTGTGACTGCATCTGCATGAAAATACCCATATAACATGTGTTGTCCCAAGACAAATAGGTTTTCATAGGATATGCAGGAGTCATGCATTTATCCATATAAACATCCATTTTGTGTGATATGAATTAATCAAATTTATACTAAATGTATTATATTTTGTACCAGTGCCAGGTCCCTGGACAATATAGATATATATTCATAAGCCCCAATATACAGATAGATGCCCATTATGAAAGAGGACATATTTTCTTTTAATATATAATTCAAAACACATTTTCTGTCCTCAGACACACCTTTTGGTTGAAGATGATATTACCTGGACTCACCAGGTAAATCATTAAAGTTCTCCAAACCAATGGAGAATAAGCCAAACCTTCTAGGCTGAGCTTATGATAATATTATGAGCTTATTGTCCCAGATGGTATAAAGGATGTGAGGGCCATAGAGAGAGGATCACAGACCCACACTCTGGATACACCCCTAGACGATCAAGAAACCTGATGATATTTGATACTCCCCATCTTGCTGGATCTTGTGACTGAAACCACTCAATGTACTTAGATTTTGTCGGATATCTTCCCCTTTTAAGCTTTTAGTAAGATACAGACCATACAAATATTAATTTTCTTTTTCTCTCATAATTGTAGGGATGGTAGGTTATAATTTATGTGTTGAAATGATCATATACAGTGTGTAGGGTAATTTATCATTATTATTTGCCCATATTGATTCTCTAGGCTATTTATTTCTGAAGCCATGTTTGGGGAAATTCAGTCCCAAACTTGTATAACATCAATTTAAATTTCTGTGGTCCCAGGGAGAGTATTTATTACCCCATTCAATTTAGTAAGCTCTGTTGGATTAATATTTCTTCCAAATTGGCAATATCTATCTGTTGACTCCATGAGACATACTTTGGATTCCTTCCGGCCGGAGAAATTCCGAGGACTGTTTCCCTGAGCGACAAGGGATATTATATTCTTGGAAGTAGGGTGCGATTACTGCACATATTTTTCTAACAGATCAATTTGGACTCCCCTGAGTTAATTGTAATATTAAGAAATATTGTTTAATTGCTGTGTTGATGTTTTGATAATGTGTGTGTGAAATATCAATCACCAGGATCACCCTTTGATGAAGTCACGTGAGCAGTGATGCAACGCGTAAGCGAGGAGCCAGGTGTCGTCACTTCCGCGGCCGAAACTGGAAGTACCCTTACCACAGTTAGATTTTTGCAAATTTTAAATGTAAGTTGCTATGTTTATCTAAAAAAAAAAATCATTTATAAATCACTACACGATGGAGCCATCCCACTTTATTGCATGCCCTCACCGTATCTGATGAGGCTGGAGTCTGAAGCCATCTTCCAAAAAACACCGCTGTTGCTGTGGCGATCGCTGGAGGTTGATTGATTGTGGGGATCCTGCTGCTACTTCATATTAAAGCTCGATTTGACTCGTAGGGGTCTCCATTAGAGCTGAGAGGCTGGGAGAAACGAGTGGCACACTTCGGATGGTGATAGTGATTGGATGAAGTGGACACCGATCGATTTCTTTGCACATGCACTTTATATATATATATATATATATATATATATATATATATATATATATATATATGTATATATATATATATATATATAAATGTATATATATGTATATATATATATAAATGAACTGTTATATGGAGATTTGTTTTCGTCCTTTTGGAGTGGATTGCACCTTTTTGGACATTGTACTTCATTTGGTCTTATGCACTTTATGAGATATTTGGACGTTATTAGAGTTTGATATCACATTTGTGTCATCCATTTGCACTTGATGAAATTTATTGCACTTTATTCTGCTAAGTATTGTTTAAGCACTTTAAATTGTTAGAATCTTTTTTTCACTGAAGATTTGCATTATACAGTGAGTTTATTTCCACGGTTGCAACACATTCTTGCTAGTTGCTGACAGTTTCAAGATATCTGCTTGCATTATATGTTATTCCATTGCACTTTATATTGTCAAGCACTTTATATTGCTAGCATTCACAATTTATTATAGATTTGCTATCTACAGTGAGTTTATTTTCACTGTTGCTACACATTCTCGTCAGTTTCTGACAGCTTGTGTGTCATTTATACATTGGTAAGAAAACCCCATAAATTAACAAACTCAGGAAAGGATTGCGGTATGTACTGATTATCTGAACTAAGTTCACAAATTTACCGTAAGGTTGGAGGCACTGAAAAACAAAACACCGAGATCCTAATTAAGATTCCATACCACACTCACAACATAAAATTTCCAAGCACTGCTAAGAAATTTTGTAAGACGGAATCTTACCACATTACAGAACATACTGGTGATTGTATTTGCAGATACAGTGTGAAAAATATCTGATGTATAATAACATGGCCAGTAGTGATAGTGAATTTAGAATCAGCCGGGATGGTAATACCGCCCCAGCTATAGCTACCTCAAACCAGAAAAAGGCTACTGGGCCTCAGGCAAACTTGAGTGGGGTCCTTGACTATGGTGTGACTGAATATGTTCATAAAAGATTAGCTCTAGGAGGTAATTTAGAGAAATTCATCAAAGAGGAGAAAGACCAGGCCCAGAGGTTAAGTGATATTTTTTTTTTGAAGATGGTCGCGTTTATCAAATGATTATGGCTTTTGCTAGTGCAAAAGACACAAAAAGTCGAGATTATGGAGTCTTGGCTGATCTTCTGGTTTTTGTGTAATGAAGTTGCTGGAATGCCAGCCTTAAAGAGAGAATTGTTGGAATTCCGAACCACCTTAAATAACAAAACAGAGACGATAGAATCCCTGTCAATCAACATCCAACAGGCTGAGAGTAAACTCAGACAATCTAAAGAAGGTCAGGAAGAGTTAGTGGGCCAGATCCAAAATGCTCAGGCCTTATATGAAGAATCCCGTCACCCACTTAGAAAACGACAAGAGAAATATCAAAAATGTAAACAAGAAATAGAATATTACAAATGAGAAAGAAAAGGCCCCATTGAAGGAAACGGAGGGAAGGATAGGAAAATTAACGGGCAAGTTAGAATATGAATCCAATGGCCGAAATCGCTTAGAGGAACGGGAAATGGAAAGACGGAAATAATTATATTTTCGGGGGACACAGGTAAGTTGCGATGAGATGGGGTCAGAAGACAGGTCACCCCCTAAATTGCAAAGATACTCCCCAGAATGTACAGAGGAGGAAGTAGAAAGAGCTTCATATGGACAGAAAAGGAAGCCTAGGACCCTAATTAAAAAATATGACACCCCCCAAGATGATAAAATTCTTAAAAGAAACTGATTCTGTTTTTTCCAAGAAGGATTCCCCAACGATCACTGACCATCTAGGAACCTACGAATGTACCCTGAAAATCTTAAACATTGCCTTGCCCAACTCCAGGGATCCCAGGTATTGTCGGCCTTCGACTGTGCCAAGGGATACTGGACCATAAAAGTCAGCCAAGAAGATCAGTATAAACTGGCCTTCAGTTTTGGAAACCAACAGTACTGCTGGGTGCGTATGCCTTTCAGCTATATAAATTCTGGCCATGAATTTGCAGTTTTCATGCACAAGGCTATGCCAGATGCCTTGGAGCGAGGAACATTGGCATATGTTGATGACATCCTCATCAAAAGTACTGACATGACCAAACACCTCACAGAACTCTGACACATCTTGAGCCAACTAAGGACAGCAGGAGTGAAGTTATCTATTCAGAAAGCACAATATTGCCGCACCCGAGTAAATTTCTTAGGCCATGAAGTTACCTCAGAAGGGTTAAACCCCCAAAAGAAAAAGGTTGAAGCAGTATTTAACTGTTAGGTCCCTACTAATCCAAAAGAATTAAGATTGTTTCTAGGAATGGTTAACTATTCGCGTAAATTCATTATGCCAATTACACCAAGATTAGCAAACCGTGACTATATCTGCTGAAGAAAGACACTGAGTGGTCATGGAGCAAGGAACAAACAGACGCTATGAAAGAACTGAAGGTACGACTCACCCAAGCCCCCTGCCTTGTGTATCCAGAAGGGGGTAAACCCTTTTTTCTTGAGACAGAGTATACGCAGGTGAGTATGAGTTCTGTTCTTATCAAAAACAAGAGAATGTCAGTAAGATTATCGCTTACGCCAGTAAAACATTGTCCTCAGTTGAGATTAAGTTCTCTGACTGCAAAAAAGCTTTATTGTCCACTGTCTGGGCATTACAGAATTTCTGCAGTTACATTCAAGGTGAAAGAATTATTGTTGAGACCGCACACCAGCCTTTTCAGTATTTACAGAGTGAACGTTTTAGGGATGGAAATGTGTCTAATAGCCACATCACTTTTTGGACTTTGTCCTTGCAAGGGTGGCCCTTGGAAATGTGATACAAACAGAACAAGAAAAGTCCCGTGGCCCAGGGCCTTGCTGACCTGCATGATTGTTCCGGCCCAGATCCCTGCGCGGGGACCACAGACACTGACTTTTTAGAAGAAAAACTGTTGTCTCCCTACAAGGTTTATGATGATGAATACCGTAAACTGTTGCCGTGTGTATATGTAGATGGCTGTGCCTATCATCATAAGGACAAAGACCAGCTCCAACTAGTGGCTGGCATCGGGATCATATGGACCCAAGGTGTAGCCCCAATCTCTGTGGGATACAAGCTTGGGCCAAGAAGCAGCCATGTTGCTGAACTTGCTGCAATCATGAAAGTCGTTGAGATGGCTATAGATTACTGCCTTAAAGATATCTCCGATTCAAATTATGTCAGGAATAGTTTTGTTGAGTATCTCCCCCGATCAAAAAGGAACATCATGGTAAAAAGTTACCATAAACTTGTCAAACATGGTAAGTTGTTTTGTCAAATCGACCACTTGGTAAGGGAACATGAGATCACTCTGTATTTTATCTTGTGGTATTGTGGTATGTACTGGTTATCTGAACTAAGTTCACAAATTTACTGTAAGGTTGGAGGCACTGAAAAACAAAATACTGAGATCTTAATTAAGATTCCATACCACACTCACAACAACGTTTTTGGTTGTAATATGACAAAATGTGAAAAATTTCAAGGGGTGTGAATACTTTTTCAAGACACTGTATTTTATATAGATGCGTTACACACAGAGTGATATATTTCAAGCATTTCTTTCTTTTAATTTTGATTATTATGACTTAAAGTTAGTGAAAACCCAGAATTCAGTATCTCAGAAAATTTGAATATTTAGTGTTGAATTTTGAATATTGAATGTTGGCTTACTGAAAAGTATGTCCATGTGCAGTATAGCACTCAATACTTGGTCGGGGCTCCTTTTGCATCAATCACTGCATCAATGCGGCGTGGCATGGAGGCAATCAGCCTGTGACACTGCTGAGGTGTTATGGAAGTCCGGGTTGCTTTGCTTTGATAGCGGACTTCAGCTCATCTGTATTGTTGGGTCTGGTGTCTCTCATCTTCGTCTTGACAATACCCCACAGATTCTCTATGGGGTTTAGGTGAGTTTACTGGCCAATCAAGCACAGTAATACCATGATCAATAAACCAGGTATTGGTAGTTTTGGCAGTGTGGGCTGGTGTCAAGTCCTGCTGGAAAATGAAATCAGCATCTCCATAAAGCTGGTCAGCAGAGGGAAGCATGAAGTGCTCTAGAATTTGCTGGTAGACAACTGCGCTGACTTTAGACTTGATAAAACATAGTGGACCAACACCAGCAGATGACATGACTCCCCAAATCATCACTGACTGTGGAAACTTTACACTGGACCTTATGAAACTTGGATTCTGTGCCTCTCCACTCTTCCCCCAGACTCTGGGACCTTGATTGCCAAATGAAATGCAAAATTTACTTTCATCCAAAAAGAGGACTTTGGACCACTGAGCAACAGTCCTTTTTCTCCTTAGCCTAGGTAAGACGCTTCTGACATTGTCTCTGGTTCAAGCGTGGCTTGACACAAGGAATGTGACAGTTGTAGTCCATGTCCTGGATACATCTGTGTGTGGTGGCTCCTGAAGCACTGACACCAGCCGTAGTCCACTTCTTGTGAATCTCCCCCAAATTAATGAATGGCCTTTGATTAACAATCCTCTCAAGGCTGCGGTTATCCCTGTTGCTTGTGCACCTTTTTCTATCATACTTTTCCCTTCCACTCAACTTTCCATTAATATGCTTGGATACAGCACTCTGTTAACAGCCAGCTTCTTTAGCAATGACCTTTTGTGACTTACCCTCCATGTGGAGGGTGTCAATGACTGTCTTCTGGACAACTGTCAAGTCAGCAGTCTTCCCCATTCTTGTGTAACCTACTGAACCAGACCGAGAGACCATTTAAAGGCTCAGGAAACCTTTACAGGTGTTTTAAGTTAATAAGCTGATTAGAGTGTGACACCACGAGTCTACAATATTCAACTTTTTCCCAATATTCTAATTTTCTGAGATACTGAATTTTGGGTTTTCACTAGCTGTAAGCCATAATCATCAAAATTAAAAGAAAGAAATGCTTGTAATATATATGACTCTGTGTGTAATAAATCTATATAATATATGGGTTTCACTTGTTGAATTGAATTACTGAAATAAATAAACTTTTTGATGATATTACAACTTTTTGAGATTATCTTGTTACAATGATATCTGCAAGCCTGTGGAATATATTAGGCAGCAAGTGAACATGTTGTCCCTGAAGTTGATGTGTTGAAAGCAGAAAAATGGGAATCACAGTTTGTTGTGTATGGGGCTGCATAGCCTCAGACCAGTCAGGGTGCCCACGCTGACCCATGTCCACAGCCAAAAGTGCCTACAATGGGCATGTGAGCATCAAAACTGGACCACAGAGCAAAGGAAGAAAAAACAACATTTTTTTACTTTCTGCTATAAAACATTTCCCCCAAAAAATATGTAAAAAAATATATTTATTCATCAGTTTAGGCCGACATGTATTTTGCTACATTTTTTTGATAAAACCCCCCCCCAAAAAATGCAATAAGCGTATATTGATTGGTTTGCTCAAAAGTTATTGCGTCTACAAAATAGGGGATAGATTTATGGCATTTTTATTATTTATTTTTTATTCTTTCCTAGCAATGGCAGCGATCAGTGATTTTTAGCGGGACTGTGACATTGCGGCAGACAGACACCTAACTGACATTTTTAACACTTTTTTGTGACATTATTAGTGATCAGTGATAAAAATATTCACTGACATTGTACTAATGGCCCTGGCAGTGAAGGGGTTAACATCAGTGGCAATCAAGGGGTTAAATGTGTTCCCTGTTTGTGTTTTCTAACTGTATGGGGGATGGGCTGCCTGGGACAACACACAGATCCGTCTTCCTGCATAGCAGATAGACAGGATTTGTGTGATCTCTCCTGTCAGAACGGAGATCTGCCTGTTTACACAGGCAGATCCCCGTTCTGTCACTGCGGGGAACGATCGCGGGTGGCCGGCGGACACTAAGTCCGCCGGGCCCGCTTAATGGCTCTCCCCGCTGGCCAATGGGAGCGCGCGCACCCACAAAAGCGAGTTCCCACGCCGACGTACAGCTACGGCGATTTGCGGGAACGAGCCGACCTGCCGCAGTATAATGACGGCCAAATTTGAAAGGAAATTCCAATTTAATAGTTAGTTATTATTAGTTAGTTACTCTTTCGAATTTTCTGATTTTCTTTCTTTTTTGCGGATTTTAGAATTTAAGAATTTTTCGAATTTACGCATTTTCGATTTTAAGAATTTACCAATTTTCGAATTTCCAAAATTCGTAAATTCGAAATTTTCTAACTTATGCATTTTCGAATTTACACATTTATAAATTTACGAATTTATGAATTTACGAATTGCGATCATAACGAATGACCCGGAAAAAAAAAAAAAAAAATGAATGAAACGAAATCGAAAACCAATGAATTTTTCGGCAGAGCACGTCTAGTGAATTCATCCGATATTCAATGGAATTAAAAAGTGACATTTATAGTGCATAAAGTGATAACTGTTCAAAACAAAGTATTTTTCTTTAACCACTTGCTTACTGGGCACTTAAACCCCCCTCCTATCCAGGCCAATTTTCAGCTTTCAGCTCTGACGCACTTTAAATGACAATTGCGCGGTCATACAACACTGTACCCAAATGAAATTTTTATCATTTTTTCACCACAAATAGAGCTTTCTTTTGGTGGTATTTGATCACCTTTGCGGTTTTTATTTTTTGTTAAAAAAATGTAAAAAGACCGAATTAAAAAAAAAAAATAACATTTAAAAAAAGGTAATTTTTCTCCTTCATTTATGTATGCTGATGAGGTGGCACTGATGGGCACCAATAGGTGGCAGTGATAGGCACTGATGGGTGGCAGTGATGGGCACTGATGGGTGGCAATAATGGGCACTGATCGGTTACACTGATAGGTAGCACTGCTAGGTGGCACTGATTGGCACCACTGGTGGGCATTGATAGGTGGCACTTGTAGGCATTGATAGGTGGCACTCATGGGCATTGATAGGTGGCACTGGTAGGCACTGTCAGGTGGCAATGGCAGGTAGCTCTGGCAGGGGGTACTGGTGGCACATATGAGGCAGAATTACCTCTTCCTCTTTGGGACCGATGTCCCTTGCTGATAAGCCAGTGATCGGCTTTTTTTTCTCCTCACGCTGTCAGCATGAGGAGAAAAAAAAAACGATCACAGAGCTTTTGTTTATTTCATGTGATCAGCTGTCATTGGCTGGCAGCTGATCACATGGTACTTGGTGACTCGGTGATCACAGCGCGCTCCGCGCGCCCTGCAGGGCGCACACAGGTCGCGTGCACAGGGGAGGCCGTCATATCGCAATCCCACTAAAACATTTTTACAGTAATCAATGCATTTTTAATCGCACTGATCGATGTATAAATGACAATGGTTCCAAAAATGTGTCAAAATTGTCCGATGTGTCCGCTATATTGTTGCAGTCCCACCAAAAATCGCAGATCAGACTAGTAAAAAATAATAATAATAATAAAAATTCCATAAATCTATACCCTATTTTGTAGACGCTTTAACTTTTGTGCAAACCAATCAATATATGCTTATTGCAATTTTTTGTAGAAGAATACATATCGGCCTAAACTGAGGATTAAATTAGTTTTTTTATATATTTTTGGGGGGGATATTTATTATAGCAAAAAGTAAAAAATATTTCAAAATTGTTGCTCTTTTTTTATTTATAGCGCAAAAAATAAAAACGGCAGAAGTGATCAAATACCACCAAAAGAAAGCTCTATTTGTGGGAAAAAAAGGACGTCAATTTTGTTTGGGTACAACGTCGCACGACCGCACAATTGTCAGTTAAAGCGACGCAGTGCCGTATCACAAAAAATGGCCTGGTCATTAAAGCGGAGTTACATCCAAAAGTGGAAGTTCCGCTCGTTGTACTCCCCCCCCTCCGGTGCCACATTTGGGGGGGGGGGGGGACAGGATACCTGCCTTTCACAGGTATCCTGTTCCCACTTTCAGGAGCCTCAGCCGGGGGTATTGATGTTACCACCCGGGCTCCCTCCTCCCTCCTCCTTCCCCGGCCGCCGGGCCAGTAGGTGAGAGGAGCGGAGCCTCACGCCATAATGCTTCGCTGCCGGGTTCCCTTACTCACAATGGAGGCAGCATGTACCCGACAGCTGACGGAAACCTCAGCTGCGGTGCCGACATCGCTGGACTCCAGGACATGTAAGTGTCCCATTATTAAAGGTCAGCAGCTGCCGTATGTGAAGCTGCTGGCTTTAAATTTTTGCAGCGGTCGGCGGACCTTCGCTTTAAGGGGGAAAATCTTCCGGACCTTAAGTGGTTAAGTATCGGCATCCTATATGATAAAAATCCATTAAAATGAAATGGTCAAATATAACCCAAGGACGTCACTAAGAGCAAAATCGACCCAAGTGTCAGTTAGTGTCCGATATCCGCCACAATATCGCAGTCCCACTATAATTCACTGATCGCCGCCATCACTAATATAATAGTATAAAAAAAAATTAAAATTCCATAATATATATAGCGTTATATCAATCAATATTCGTTTATTGGAATTTATTTATTTTTTTTTTAACAAAAACATGTAGCAGAATACATATTAGCCTAAATTTATGAAGAAATTACATTTTTAAATGTTTTTATTGGATATGTTTTATGGCAGAATGTAAAAATATATATATATATATTTCTTTTAATTGCTGTTTTTTTTATTTTTTATTATAGCACAAAAAGAAAGCTCTATTTGTGGGGAAAAAAGAACATACATTTTATTTGGGTACAATGCCACACGACTGCGCAATTGTCAGTTAAAATTATTGTCATGAAGGTCAAGTAGTTCTTATTTTTTGTTGCGTATTTATTTTAGGAGTTAATTAGTTTTATTTCAGCAGTTTGATCTCCTAGGGTGGCTCTTTATAAAACATTCATGGCACGAATGTCAAAAACATTTGCTAATCAAACTAAATGTGCCATGGTTTTCCTAAGAGATCAGAGCCATCTAGTGGGCAAAATGCAGTATAGTTTTCTGAAATACCTCAATGAGAAAACGACACTGCATATTTGCCGCTGGATGGAGCTGACAAACAGGCATTAATCTCCTAGAAAAAATACGGGACATTTTGTTTAAGTTACTCAGATGTTTCTGACATTCATGCAGCGAATGTTTAAATAAATAAACCCCTTAGCGTGCTTTAGTACTTGTTCTAGTAGTCAATTCGTTGTATTTCAGCAGCTTGTTTTTTCAATACTTTTTTCCGCAATTGCTTTTTGATTCAATCTACATTAAATATCTACACAGTATATTCTCTACTTGATGTTTTACTATGTAAATCATTTTTATCTTTTAATATTCTCTAATTCAATCAAGATAACTGATGTTTAAGTTTGTTGTTATTGTGTGGTGTTCTATTTTGGTGGTCAGGGCTACAACCTACCTTATAGGCTCTCCCCTCCAACCAAATTTTTAAAATTAAAAAAAAAATACAATTTATTTTTTCCAAATTTTTTACACTTAATTATTTATACTTTAAAAATGATTTTTTTAATTTATTTTTATTTTTTTTGGGAAGGGCTTGAATGAAATATCAGGGGTCTCTCCCTCAAGCAGTAGGGAGAGGGGGAGAAACTGGCTTTCAGCTGCTGGAGGGAGAGACACAAACACAGTGCTTCATTCTGCAACTGTCCCTCCTGTCCCATCGCACCGATTCCCATCCCTGTGCTGCCCACATCTGATTCCTCCCCCCATGTGCCAGCCCTCCCCCTTGTCCCCCCACAGCACTGCCGGCTTCCCTCTCCCTCTAGCTGCTGAGGATGCACAGGCAGATGGAGAGTAAGGGAGGGGCTGGTAAATATGTCATATACAGGCCCCTTCCTTTTCTTAATTGGACACAATGAGTGATCGCTACAGATCGCTTCTGTGTCTTTTGATAACTGAGCATAGTAAATGATGCTTCAGTTTATGAATGAACAGGAGCCTCTGTCTCCTGTTCATTCATCTTCAGTGCAACTGAGGCTGCAAAGAAGGGGGGGGGAGAAACCAGCTTTCAGCTGCTGGAGGGAGAGACACAGACACAGTGCATAATTCTGTAATTGTCCTCCCGTCCCACTGCACCCACCCCCTGCTTTCCTGCCTTCCTATCGGCGGCCCTGTTGGTGGTATATACTCATGTATATATTCATTTCTAGGCATATATTTTCAGCATTATGACTATGTTTTATCTTCACTCTTGTAGCCCTGATGAAGGGGGAGGGGTTATGTGTGTCAGAAACCATGAAATCAGACCGAGACAGAAGTACAGTTAAATCACACTTGTTTAATAATAAAAGTAAAAAGAACAAACATAGTCAAAACATAGCCAAAGTTCAGTAACCCGGAATGGATAGTCAGCCAAGCCAGAAGCCAGGGATCAATGTAGAGAAACAGCAAGCAGGATCTGGAGCCAGAAGGGATGTCAGCAAAGCAAGTCTTTAAACAGGAACGCAGGAGATTGTCTCTGTGATGTTGACTAAGGCGAAGGCAGAGATCCACTGGGCTGAACGGCTTAAGTAGGCAGGACTGACGAGCAGGATATCATCAACAGCTGAATAACTCTGGAGAGATAGGAGCTGGCAACTAGCCGACAGCTGAGTGGTCAGCTCTGAGAAGGAAGGGCTGAGACCTGACAATGTGTTGCCTTAGGAATTGCATTGGTCATTTTTATGCAACTTTTTTTTTAACCGACAATTGATATTATCTTGGCCTCTTACTTCCGGTTTTGTCTCCTTTCTGAATTTTTATGGTTTGAGCTACTGTTAGGTGCCCATCGAGGGAAAGCCTCTATAGAGCATGCTTGAAGTCATACAAGTCTAAATGTTCCCAGCAGCTCTTTCAGTATGTCACTCTGCAGATCAAAACTATTTTGGAAATCGCCGTGATTGATGAAAATTAGGTTCTGCAAAATCACCCCCTATGAATAGCTAATCATCAATAACTTTGTACAAAGCAGCAGATCGATGCAAACCCACATGAAAATCCCTATAGGGAACACTAATCAAAGGCAAAAAAAAGATTGTTTTTAATCATTAAAGACTTTAGCAAATGTATGGCTAAAAATAGCAGTTGCCTTTTAGGGACTTCCATCTGTTTGCAGCATTTTAAATCAAGTACAGCAAATTATTATTATTCATTTCCATTGTAAAGTCACAATCTTCGCTAAAATACAGTTGAAAAGGTCTTGTCAGGAACTGGACCGGAACCCATGACTTCTGCTGTGAGATGCTGAGATGCTGGACAGCTCCTTGGATAATTCCTTGAATGATCCTGTCTTGAACCTTGTTTTTCTTGAACTTTGGACCCTTTGCTCCTCCCATGAACATCCTGATTAAAGCCATGCCTTTGCACTTCCTGTTTGCCAGATTATTGTGCTCTCTCCAGCCAATATCTTGCTCCTTCCACGCCTGATGCCATCCATATCTTCACTACCACTCGTTTCCGACCTTTGGCTTGTTCCTTGACTACACTTCTGCTTGATCCCAACCTGCAACCACTTGTTACTGACCTTTGGCTTGTTTACTGACTACGCTTCTGCTGGATACCAACCTGCAACCACTTGTTACTTATCTTTGGTTTGTTTACTGACTACACTTCTGCTTGATTCCAACCTGCAACCACTTGTTAGGCCTGATTCACACCTATGCATTTTTAGTGCTTTTTGCATTTTGCAGATTTGCTCTACAGAACTTGTTCCATAGGAAACCATGTAGAATGGGCTGTAGTGCAAATCTGCAAAATGCACTAAAAATGCATAGGTGTGAATCAGGCCTTACTGACCTTTGGCTTGTTTACTGTGTACGCTTCTGCTTGATTTCAACCTGCAACCACTTGTTATCAACCTTTGGCTTGTTTACTGACTATGCTTCCGCTTGATCCCAACCTGCAACCATTTGTTACTGACCTTTGGCTTGTTTATTGACTACATTTCTGCTTGATCCCAACCTGCAACCACTTGTTACTGACCTTTGGCTTGTTTAATGACTATGCTTCTGCTTGATCCCAACTTGCAACCACTTGTTACTGACCTTTAGCTTGTTTACTGACTACGCTTTGGTTTTATCCCTACCTGCTATATCTGTTACTGGACTGGCCTGCTCACCTCCTGGTGGGTTTGATCCTGAAGACTGCGACCTGGTACTAACACACAGCAAAAACCCATCTCCACCATCAGAAGCTCTGGTAAATACCAGTTAGTACCCCGCACTGTGGATGAGCCTGTGTCATTCGCCAGGGAGACCTGTTTGTATACCTGTCTTACCGGTTGGTGGGAGCCTCTTTTCTGCTATAGCTACTGGACTTTTCAATTTCTTGGTGCACTACTACATGTATGCTGCCATGGATTGGCACCAGAAGAGGAGAATTATGGAAAGTATTTCATACAGTTTTCTCTATTATGCATATGGTGCATTCAGTATAGCCCCTTTTCAAGGGCATATACTTACCTTGTTCAGGTATCAACACACTTTTGGCTTTGTAATCTATGAATCCTGGAAAATATTTGGTGCCAGTGCCTATGACCAGGGCTTTTTTTTCTCAGAGGACAGGTGCAGGAGCTCCTCCCTTCCGAGTCACCCCTTGACTCCCCCCTACCCACCTACGAGCACCGCTTCTTGGTTCCACCTGTTATCCACCTCCCTATACCACCCCTTTAAAGAATACAGAAACAAGTATCATTTTGTGGTGTTAACAAGAAAGGCAGTAAAATAGATCTAGCAGCAATGGACACCCCAGTGACAATAGATTCACCCCAGCAACAATGGACTCCCAACAGCCAGCATCAAACAATATTCCAGCAGCCAGCAACAATAGACCCTTCCCTTAACAGTAGAATCTTCCCAGCAACGATTGACCTCCTGCAACATAAGACCCACCCCAGCAGCAATAGATTCCCCACCAGCAACAACCACCAGCAACAACAGAGCTAGCCATCAACATGTCAGGAGACTATACTCACCGAGGCCGAGATGCCGAGAGCGGCTTGCCCTTACGACCACGCGCACCCGACCCCTGGAGGTGATACAGGGAGTTGGGGGCACGCGGAGGCACGGGCTTCCGGAAGGGATAGGGTTCCTGGAGGAAGTCCGTGGAACTGCAGACACCAGAGAAGCTGCAAACAAGAGGTTAGCTGAATATTGGGGTAGCAGGCCAAAGCAAGTCCGTGAAGCAGGCTGAGATCAGGGGTATCTGGCAGACAAGGGGTATCCGTAAAACAAGCAGAGGTCAGAGGTATCCAGCAAGCAGAGAGAGTGTCCGTTAAACGTAGCAGAGGTCAGGGTATCCAGCAAGCAGAGAGAGTGTCCGTTAAACGTAGCAGAGGTCAGGGTATCCAGCAAGCAGAGAGAGTGTCCGTTAAACGTAGCAGGGGTCAGGGTATCCAGCAAGCAGAGAGAGAGTATCCTTTAAACGTAGCAGGGGTCAGGGTATCCAGCAAGCAGAGAGAGAGTATCCTTTAAACTTAGCAGAGGTCTGGGGGTAACAGCGGTCAGATAGAGAGTATCACAGGGTAATAGGCAATTTGCAGGGTACAGGACAGGGCACAGCTGACGACTAACCAGCAACCCGACTGGGCGCTGGAGCCGTCAGAAGTAGCCCACCGGCGAGCGCGTCAGCGTGACGCGCCGCCGGGCACCCGCACGGCCACGGCGCGCACACGGGGACCGCCGTGCACCCGCGCGCGCCGCACAGCAGGGCCGCGAACGAGTGCACGGCGCAGCGTGAGACCTCCGCGCATGCGCCGTGGAGCCCGGCGGACGGAGGCGGCTTGTGCCTCCTGACAGTGCCCCCCTCCTAAGGGCGGACACTGGACGCCCAAACTGGACATTACTTCCGGGTGGTCCCGGTGGAAGGCTTGAATTAAGCGTGGTGCATGTAGGTTCCTTGCAGGTTCCCAGGAGTTATCCTCAGGTGGATAACCCTTCCACTGGATCAAATACTGCAGTTGTCTGCCCTTCTTCCTGCAGTTAAGGATGGACTCTACCTCAAATTCGTTCTCACCATCCACCCTAACTGGTGGTGGAGGGGGCTCCCCTCTTTCCGGAAAGGTGTTGTCCACCACAGGCTTCAGTAAGGACACATGGAAGACGGGGTGGATTCTAAAAGTCTTCGGTAATGCTAGCTCCATAGCCACAGGGTTGATAATTCTCTTGATGGGGAAGGGACCAATAAACTTGGGTCCCAATTTCCGTGAAGGCACGGATAGTTTAAGGTTGGTAGTGGATAACCAAACTTCTTCCCCAAGTTTAAAGGTTGGATCTTCTCCCCTGCCTCGGTCATATTGCTCCTTGTAATCTGTTTGAGCTTTCAGCAACATGTCCTGAATTCTTCGGAAATTTGCCTGTAAGGAGGTCACTCTGTCATGCACGGCTGGGACTGTTATTTCGGGAACATTGTTGGACAGGAAGGTGGGATGGAAACCACAATTTGCCCAGAAGGGCGTTTGGTTAGTAGCGGTATGAACCGAATTGTTATACGCAAATTCAGCGTATGGGAGAAGGCTTGCCCAGTCATCTTGGGATCCCGAGCAGAAGCATCGCAGGTATTGCTCTAGAGTCTGGTTCGTCCTCTCCGTTTGGCCGTTACTCTGAGGATGGTAGGCTGATGAGAGGCAGACTTTGATATTTAAAACTCTGCAAAGCTCCCTCCAGAATTTGGATGTGAATTGTACACCCCTGTCCGATACGATGTTTCTTGGTAAGCCATGGAGTCTGATAATCTCCTTGAGAAAAATATTGGCAGTTTCTAAGGCCGAGGGGGTGCCTTTCATGGGCAAAAAATGGGCCATTTTGGAGAGACGATCAACCACAACAAAAATGGTGGTAAAGCCCCCTGAGGCTGGCAGGTCCACTATAAAGTCCATGGAGACGTCAGACCATGGTCGTTCAGGGATTGGTAGGGGTCTTAGTAAACCCCAGGACTTGGTATTTCGCCCCTTGTTCCGTTGACACGGGGGGCAGGATGCCACATACTTCTTGCAATCCTGTCTCCACCCAGGCCACCAAAAGGAACGGGAAACCAGCTCAGACGTTTTCCTCACTCCAAAATGCCCTGCGAGTCTGTGGTCGTGGCACATCTGGAGGGTTAGTGCCCGTGTCTCCTGGGGCACAAAAATTTTTCCACGGATCCAGAAGAAGTTACCATTTCTTTTTAGGGACTGCACCTCTGGTTCCGTGCAAGAGTTGGATGCTGATTTGATGGATGACATCAAATCCACTTGTGCCACCCCAAGGAAGTTTTGGGAAGAGAGGATAGTACCAGGTTCTGACGTCTGGGACTCTGCCGAGAACATCCGTGAGAGTGCATCTGCCTTTCCATTCTTTGAACCGGGCCTATAGGATATGTGGAAGTTGAAACGGGAGAAAAATAGGGCCCAGCGGGCTTGTCTAGGTCTTAGTCGCTTTGCTGTCCGTAAGTACTCCAGGTTCTTATGGTCTGTAAATATCATTACCGGATGTAATGCACCTTCGAGCAGGTATCTCCATTCTTCAAGGGCAAACTTTATGGCCAGCAACTCTCTGTCTCCTACATCGTAGTTTAGCTCGGGCGGGCTGAGCTTCCGAGAAGCGAATGCAACAGGGTGAAGGATAGCCTTGGGCCCTTGCCTCTGAGAGAGAATTGCTCCCGTGGCAACTTCTGAAGCGTCCACCTCCAAAACATATGGTTGAGCAGGATCAGGATGGCAGAGAATGGGAGCCGAACTGAACAGATTCTTTAATCTCAAAAAAGCCTCCTGTGCGGCCTCACTCCACCGGAAAAGGTTGTGCTGACGGGTTAGCTGGGTGATAGGTGCTACAATGGTCGAGAATCCGACAATGAATCTCCGATAGAAGTTAGCAAAACCTATGAAGCGTTGAACCCCCTTTTTATCAGCTGGAGCTGGCCAATCTTGGATGGCCTGTATCTTCTGGGGGTCCATTGCGATTCCGCCGGCCGATATGATGAACCCCAGGAATTGTACCACTGATCTCTCAAACTCGCATTTTTCCATCTTTAGATAAAGCTTGTGTTGTCTTAGTATAGTAAGGACTTTCTTGACATGCCCCCTGTGTAACTCAATCGTAGGAGAGAAAATGAGTATGTCATCCAGGTAAACGACAAGGAAGTCATCCAGGTATTCTCGGAATATGTCGTTTACTAGGTGCTGGAATGTGGCTGGAGCATTGCATAGCCCGAATGGCATCACCAGATACTCGAAGTGTCCAAACCTGGATCTGAACGCTGTCTTCCATTCATCCCCGGCTCTGATTCTAACTAGGTTATAGGCCCCCCGCAGGTCTAGTTTGGAAAAGATCCTAGCAGATCGGAATCGTTGGAATAGCTCCGGGATGAGTGGTAATGGGTACCTATTCTTAATGGTAATATTGTTGAGCTGCCGGTAGTCCACACAAGGTCTAAGGGACCCATCTTTCTTCCCGACGAAGAATATTCCTGCTCCAGCAGGTGAGGATGAAGGACGGATAAACCCCTTTTCCAGATTCTCCTCGATGTACTGTCTGAGCGCCTCCAGTTCGGTCTCAGAGAGAGGGAATATACGACCGAACGGGATCACGGATCCCGGCAACAGGTCGATTGGACAGTCATAAGGCCGATGAGGTGGTAGGCGGTCAGCCAGTTGTTTGTTAAAGACCTCTTGGAACTCCAGATATTCAGAGGGGATCTGTTGAAGGTTGTCTGATGAGGCAGTAACCGTGGCACACACCTTCGGAGTTAGAGGGAGGCAATGCTCCAAGCAGTATGGAGAGGAGAAGGACACCATCTTGGAGCTCCATTGGATCTGTGGATCATGAGCTTGTAACCAAGGCAGGCCAAGGATGACTGGGAAGATGGGAGAATGGATGAGATCGAGCCGCAGGAATTCCTGATGCCCGGAATCGGTAATTACTAAGATAGGCTGGGTCTCCTGGGTAATGGTACCTGAACTGGGAAGAGAGCCATCGGCTAGGTGCACTTGTAGGCTTTGGGCCTTTGTTTGCAGGGGAATACGGAGGCTGCGGGCCAAGGCTGCATCCATGAAGCAGCTACAGGCCCCTGAGTCAATGATGGCGGGTAGGCGAGACTCCCCTTCCGGCAGCTGCAAGGAAACAGACAACATCACATAAGATTTTGGAGCATTGTTATCCAGATGATTCATTAATCTAGGCTGAAGGAACTTACTGGGCCTTATTGGACAATTACGCAGGAAGTGTCCCGCTCCCCCGCAGTACAGACACAGATTGGACTGCCGTCTGCGTTGTCTTTCCTCCGAAGTGAGCGGGGCCCGGACCAGGCCTAGCTGCATGGGCTCAGCTTCAGGAGGTGTTGTAGCAGATGGTGGTGGCGTGGGTGGAGTTCTGAATGGCGTCCACGTAGGGCGTGGACCCTGAAACCGTTCCGAGCGACGTTCTCGCAAGCGCCTATCCAGCTTCGTGGCTGCCTGAATAAGCTCTTCCAAGGTCTCCGGGGTCTCCATCCTGGCTAACTCATCTTTTAGGAGTTCAGACAAGCCTTGACGGTACTGGTAGCGGAGAGCCGGCTCGTTCCAATTTGTGTCGGCCGCCCACTTGCGGAATTCCACCGTATAATCTTCGATAGGTCTTCTTCCTTGGGACAAGTGATGGAGAGTGGCTTCAGCGGTAGCCTTCCGTTGTGGGTCATCATATAGTTGGGACATCCCCTCGAAGAAGGTGTCTATAGAATTTAGCATAGGACTTCCCTGTTCCATTAAGCCATGAGCCCAGGCCTGAGGTTCCTCTGACAGCAGTGAAATGGCAAAGCCCACTTTGACGATCTCTGATGCAAATGTCCGGGGTTGAAGGGCGAAGTATAGCGAACAGGCGTTTTTAAAAGACCTGAATCTTTTACGGTCTCCAGAGAACCGTTCGGGCGTAGGGACCCTGGGTTCAGGAAGTGCCATGACAACAGTAGGGCTGGCGGCGGCCTGGGGGAGTGCCCCTTCATTGCTGGGTGCTGGAGCTGCAGCGGTGGAAGGAAGAACTCCTGCAATCTGTTGGAGGCGGCTGTCCACTTGAGCATACCCCTCCTGTAGCTTCTGGACTGAGTCGGCCAGGGTGGAGACCTGTTGGCACAGGATCTCCAAAGGAGAGCGCGCTCTGTCGGCCTCAGACATCTGGCTGGTTAGTACTGTCAGGAGACTATACTCACCGAGGCCGAGATGCCGAGAGCGGCTTGCCCTTACGACCACGCGCACCCGACCCCTGGAGGTGATACAGGGAGTTGGGGGCACGCGGAGGCACGGGCTTCCGGAAGGGATAGGGTTCCTGGAGGAAGTCCGTGGAACTGCAGACACCAGAGAAGCTGCAAACAAGAGGTTAGCTGAATATTGGGGTAGCAGGCCAAAGCAAGTCCGTGAAGCAGGCTGAGATCAGGGGTATCTGGCAGACAAGGGGTATCCGTAAAACAAGCAGAGGTCAGAGGTATCCAGCAAGCAGAGAGAGTGTCCGTTAAACGTAGCAGAGGTCAGGGTATCCAGCAAGCAGAGAGAGTGTCCGTTAAACGTAGCAGAGGTCAGGGTATCCAGCAAGCAGAGAGAGTGTCCGTTAAACGTAGCAGGGGTCAGGGTATCCAGCAAGCAGAGAGAGAGTATCCTTTAAACGTAGCAGGGGTCAGGGTATCCAGCAAGCAGAGAGAGAGTATCCTTTAAACTTAGCAGAGGTCTGGGGGTAACAGCGGTCAGATAGAGAGTATCACAGGGTAATAGGCAATTTGCAGGGTACAGGACAGGGCACAGCTGACGACTAACCAGCAACCCGACTGGGCGCTGGAGCCGTCAGAAGTAGCCCACCGGCGAGCGCGTCAGCGTGACGCGCCGCCGGGCACCCGCACGGCCACGGCGCGCACACGGGGACCGCCGTGCACCCGCGCGCGCCGCACAGCAGGGCCGCGAACGAGTGCACGGCGCAGCGTGAGACCTCCGCGCATGCGCCGTGGAGCCCGGCGGACGGAGGCGGCTTGTGCCTCCTGACACAACAATAGACCCCCTGCAAAAATAGATCCCCTCCAGAAACAAAAGATTCCTCAGCAGCCAGCATAATAGACCCTCCAGCAGCCAACAACAAAGTCCCTCCCCCCTGAACAGTAGATCCCCCCCAGCCACGATTGACCCCTAGCAACATAAGACCCTCCTGAGCAGCAATATATCCCCCACCAGCAACAGAAGACCTCCCCAGCAACAATAGACTCACTTCCTCTGCAATAATAGATCCCCTCCAGCAACAAAAGATTCCCCAGCAGCCAGGATCAATAGACCCTCCAGCAGCCAACAACAAAGACTGATTGACCCCCCCAGCAACATAAGACCCTACCCCAGCAGCAATAGATCCCCCGCCAGCAACAGAAGACCTCCTGTTGGAAGGCAACATGTTTTACTTCATAGTACAAGAGGTGTTTGTAATATGAATTATGGTTATACCAAGCCTTTGCATTCTTGGGGGCTGTCTGGAATGTAACAATTTGCACATCAAAGCTTTGTAGCATATCAGATTATTCATCTGAACAAAAGCTTGGTTCCTGACCATCCGGTGTGATAACACTATGCAAGCGAGCTTCAAAGAAGGCCACGGCTGCCAGGATGTTTCATGAAGGTGGGTTACAAAGATCAAAGGATCAACAGGCATCGAAGATTGACCCAGGATACATAGACGTGATACATGGACAATATTGCCCCTAGAGGCCAATACAGCAGGATGGACAGTAATATAATATATTAAAGAGGACTGCCCTGTAAATACTTTGATTCGTCAAAGGTCTAGATGGGCCGGCAATGCGGCTGGGTCTGGACAGTGTATGATTGAATTATAAAAAGGGCTTACCGTGACAGAGAGCTCTATCTGTTACCAGCTGATGAGGCCGGGTCTAGGGAAACAGCCTTGATAAGTAACTTTCATGTTCTTCTAATATATATTATTTGTAATATCTTCCTTTAGTGTTTTCATGTTAGCATTTTCCTATTTTCTTCTGAAATAAATAAGACATTGTTTTACTAAGCAGTGTGTTTGTTTTTATAGCTAACCTTATATTATTGTGCCATCAACAGTAACTATCAGAGTTTTAATAGACTAGCTAACTATATGAATAGACAAATTAATACGTATATGGAATAAATAGAGGGAATCCGTAACCCTTGGATAATATTTATTTTAGAATTGATTTCAATTGGCACCCCAGATTTTATTTCACCTCCCCAGCAACAATAGACCTCCTTCCTCTGCAAAAATAGATTCCCCCCCAGCAACAATAGATTCCCCAGAAGGCAGCATCAATAGACCCTCCAGCACACTTCAGCACCCCTTGCCATTAAATGCATTCAGTTCTGGAGGCTACGTTCCCCATGTTCCTGCTGAAAAAAAGCCCTGCCTATGACAATCCATCATAATTCATATAAAATTAAACAAAAAAATTGTTGGAATTAAGCTTTTAAATGGCTAAAAATTCTGAATCTCCGCCTTAAATTTAATTCACATATTGTTTGTCTTGATCAGATAATTAAAGCCTTAATAATGCCTTCAGTGACACCAGAAGAGAGGTTGCCAAATTTCGTTGACAATGAAAGTATTTGTCTACATTCTTACAGGATGTAATAATGGAAATATTGCGACAAACTCTGACAGTGCGTATATAGCCGAGGGTAAAAATGACAGTACCGACTCCGAATTTAACACACAGTGTTTACACATTGCTATACCAGCCAAAATACACAAGGACATTTTTATTCTTTATGTATTTTGGCCCTTAGAACAATTTTTAGACGTTACATTTGCCTTAGCATTATTAGAAACATAGGTGTGCGCAGCCTATTGGATAAGGATGAGCACCCCAAAGCTCAAACTCACATGTGGCTGCATATATATACTGTGTATTTATATATAACTATATATATATATATATATATATATATATATATATATATATATATATATATATATATATATAGATATAAATATATCTATCTATATATATATATATATATATATCTATCTATATATATCTCTATCTATCTATCTATCTATCTATCTATCTATCTATCTATCTATCTATCTATCTATCTATCTATCTATCTATCTATCTATCTATCTATCTATCTATCTATATCTATATATCTATATATATCTATATATATATATAAATATATATATATATAAAAAAACAGTGTCAGTAGAGCAGTGGACAATGTCAGTAGGGCAGAGATTAGTGTCAGTAGTTTATTTTAATTATTTGTTTATTTTTACTCTTTTACAAAAATTTTTTATTATTATTATTATTTATTTATTTTATTCTTTTTTACAATGTTTTTTCAAATAATTTTATTTATTTTTTTATATTTTTTTAGGAGCCCCATTGGGGGGCTTTGGTGAAATATCACAGATCTAAACAGACCCCTGATGTCTCACTTTTGACAAAGACTCCCCAGTCTCTTTCTCTGCAGCCAAGCAGCAGGGGGAATCTGCGCAGCACAGGGTGATTAGGGTGTGCCCAGGCACACCTGGCACACCCTGTGCGCACGCCGATGATTAGGACTTCTCCATGCACTCTCTTTAATAAAGTAGAACTACACTGCATCTAATCACCACAAATCAAAAATGCTATTTAGTTCAATTTTAATATACAAAGCAAACTCCACCACTCATCCGTGTCTCTGTGCTTTATTTTGCAGAGGACTCACCTTAACCACTTGCTGACCAAGCCTTTTCTGGAACTTTTTGTTTAAAAGATTAAATCAGTATTTTTTGCTAGAAAATTACTTAGAACCCCCCCCCCCCCCCCCCGCCCCAAACATTATATATATTTTTTAGCAGAGACCCTAGAGAATAAAATGGCAATCGTTAAAAATATTTTTATGTCACACAGTATTTGTGCAGTGGTCTTTCAAATGCTATTTTTTTGGAAATAATACACTTTAATGCATTTTAATGCAAAAAAACACTATAGATGACCCATTTTTTTAAAAAAATCTAAAAGATGTAAAGAGTAAATACTGTATTTATTGGCGTATAACACTCACTTTTTCACCAAGAAAATCAGGTGCAAATATTGTGTGCGTGTTATACGCCAATACTTCAATTTTAGCTGCCTCGGAGGGGACAGGGAGGGAGAGGGACGAGCGCCGTCAGATTACATACAGTGAGAATCTGATGTTTACTTGGCTTCCTCTGTAATAGGAAGTCCCGTCTCCTGGGCCGCCATTGGACCACTGTTCTGTCTATCATAGGAGATTCTCACTGTATGTAATCTGTCGGTGCTCGTCCCACCCCCCTCCCTTTCCCCTCTAGGCTGTAGATGGGCATCGATCAGACAGCACTGATGGCAATGGTGAGGCTGCTGCATTGAATGCATTGGTGAGGCTGCTGCATTGATGGCAATGGTGAGGTTACTGCATTGATGGTGAGGCTACTGCATTGAAGGCATTGGTGAAGTTGCTGCATTGATGGCAATGGCGAGGCTGCTGCATTGATGGCAATGGTGAGGCTGCAGATGGGCATTGATCAGGCTGCATTGATGGCACTGGTGAGCCTGCAGATGGGCACTGACCCTTATTTTGTTTCAAAGTTCCTTATTTAAAATGTAAGATTTTTTCCTGAAACTTCCCTCTTAAAATGAATGTCCGTGTTATACCCCTGTGCGTGTTATATACCGATAAATACGGTAGATACCTAACATGTCATGTCGTGTACATGAAATGGTCACACTTTAAGCATTTTTACAGGTTACCTGTTTAACGTTACAGAGAAAGGTCTTGCACTAGAATTATTGCTCTCGCTCTAACGTTTGAGGCTATACCTCACATGTGTGGTTTGAACACCATTTACTATGCTTGTGTGACTTACGTATGCGACCTCTTCTGCGCACAAACACGGAGGGATGGGGCGCTTGAATTTTTTTTTTCTTATTTATTTTACTTTTTATTTTTGTCCCTTTATTTTTTTTTCATCATTTTTATTTTTTATTTCTAATACAAGGAATGTAAACATCACTTGTACTGTAATAGAAATAAGGATGACAGGTCCTCTTTATTGAGAGATCTGGGGTCAAAAAGACCCCACATCTCTCATGTACCTTTAAAAACAAAAATGTTTTTGAACTTGACATTTGTGATGACATCGCTCCGGTCCTCCAAGGGCATAGAGATGAGTGGTGGCGATCTTTCCTCACTATTCTCCATACCCAGCTACCGCCAGCGTTGGGGCTTCACTGATCAGTCAAGTGAGCCCAGGAACGAGTGGCAAGTGGCGGGAGGGGGGTACACCCCCTCCCACCACTTATAAATGCGATCCCGCAGAAAATCTGCCCACTTTTATCTGAAAGAGAATCACCTACAGTAAAAAAAAAAATATGGGGTTATGGCAGATAGCAGCTGCCACGACCCTGGTATTTAACGTCAAACAAATGACGTATTTTTACTATAGGCCATTTGGCAAAAAAAAAAACCCTAGCATTTCTGGCCATGGTCATGTTGAGTAAGGGCAAATGATACATGTAGCATTTACATCCTGGAATCCATCTGCCCTTAGCTCAGACATGCAAGCAGGAGGGTGTGCTTAGCTGAGAAAGCCCCTCCTTCCCTCCTGAAGACTCCTGGGATATATGCCATCATATGCCTAAGCAAGAAACCAGGAAGTAACAGTAGAAATGTAAAAAAATAAAATAAAAATACACACACATAGATAGATAGATAGATAGATAGATAGATAGATAGATAGATAGATAGATAGATAGATAGATAGATAGATAGATAGATAGATAGATAGAGAGATACAGTGTGTATATATAGATATATATATATATATCTATATATAGCTATATATATATAGATATATAGATGTATATTTCTATATCTATATCTATCTATCTATCTATCTATCTATCTATCTATCTATCTATCTATCTATCTATCTATCTATCTATCTATCTATCTATCTATCTATCTATCTATCTATCTATCTATCTATCTATCTATCTCTCTCTCTCTCTATATATATATATATATATATATATATATATTTTTTTTTTTTAACAGAAAATATATATTATTACTGTATATTATCTTTAAAGAGCAACTCTCCTCTGGGGGATCTTTATAGATTACATGGATTTTAATAAACTTTGTTGCAGATTCTTACCTTTTGTTATTCTAAAGAAACAGCTGTTTGTTTGCCTTTTTCCATGTGCAAAACAAATGTGAATGGGAGTGATTTTATAATTGTCAATCAGCTGCAGCACTTGCAGGGTTCTAAGGAGAAAAGTGGCAGGGTCTGCATTCCTTTAGATGTGATTTCCCTTTGGAAGCATCTTACCAAAAAAGCAATTTTGTTGCAGAGGATGCCCAACATAGGACTTGTATCTTAGTGCAGACTTCACACAAGCAGGACATGACATATTTGGGGGGCGTTCTGTAAACCTTCTGTTAATCAGCAGTGTTCTGATGAGAAAAGCTGCAGTGTCTACGTCCCTTTAAAAGTGATTAACCCTTTGGGAGTATCTCACAACAAATGATTTCTGGTTGTTGCAGGGGATACCTAAAATCTGCTTTGTATTTTAGTGCAGACTTCTGGGAAAATCAGTGAGCCAATCACACAAGCAGGAAATGGCATTGCTGGGGGTGTTCTGTGTAGGGAATGCCTTGGATTTTACAGAAGAGTACAGCACTGCAGATTGGAAATGAAAGGTGATTAAAAAATAAATCAGTTTCAATAAGACTTGTGTAGCAATTGTATATGCTATATTCTATTTTTTTTTAATTTGCTGAAAATTGGAGTAACCCTTTAAGTAAATACAAATATAAAAATAATATTCCTTTTTTTATTTACTTGGAACACTCGCCTCCTTATTTGAGGTTGTCTTCATTCTGACGCCAGGCTGTGTTCAGACATTACTTAATACCAGCGCCAATCACCGTTTTAAAGTCTCCGGCTTTGCACTTTGGACCATCTAAAAACTGTTAATTTTGCTTTTAACTATAATTAATTTTTTTTCCAGATCCAGGGTGACCATTTATTCCATTATTTAGCCTCACATTGGCTGTCGCACAATTTCCAGTCTCTGTATATAGCTATCAAGCTTGGCTCATTAAACCCATTGAAGAAGTACAGGTGCCGTGTTTTACCCGGGCTAATTACACTGGTAGGTGGAGGTTGGTCCTGTCTGCCCTTTTGGTCCTGAATAAACTGAATATAAACAAGTCAGTGAATGTCTACTATTAGCGTAATGATCTTCCAATGGTAACATAATGATACTAATTTGCATGTCATTAAGCAATAATTAAAGGCATAGTCTAAAAATGTAATAAATGCAAAAATGTTCAATTGTTAGATTGCATTGAAACCTGAAAAGCATTGCAATGATCACGGGTTCAATGCACAGGTTCCTGCTTTCTTTATGTCCCAGCCCCAGGTCTCTGTGCAGGGTGACTGGTCTTGTCTCCGCCCCCCTTCTGTACTTTTCTGCAGGCAGCCTGCAGTGGGTGGGGCCTGTTGGGCCCCTCCCACAACTCTGCTCTCTGTGCAGCCTATGTACAACACAGTGATGATGTCACTGCTTCTTTTCCTAGGTAATATCTGGGCTTCCAAAGGCATTTGGTACTTACAAAGTAGATGTACAGTGGAGATGGAAAGTATTCAGACCCCCTTAAATTTTTCACTCTTTGTTATATTGCAGCCATTTGCTAAAATCATTTAGGTTCATTTTTTTCCTCATTAATGTACACACAGCACCCCATATTGTACACACAGCACCCCATATTGACAGAAAAACACAGAATTGTTGACATTTTTGCAGATTTATTAAAAAAGAAAAACTGAAATATCACATGGTCCTAAGTATTCAGACCCTTTGCTCAGTATTTAGTAGAAGCACCCTTTTGATCTAATACAGCCATGAGTCTTTTTGGGAAAGATACAACAAGTTTTTCACACCTGGATTTGGGGATCCTCTGCCATTCCTCCTTGCAGATCCTCTCCAGTTCTGTCAGGTTGGATGGTAAACATTGGTGGACAGCCATTTTTAGGTCTCTCCAGAGATGCTCAATTGGGTTTAAGTCAGGGCTCTGGCTGGGCCATTCAAGAACAGTCACAGAGTTGTTGTGAAGGATATCCCTGTACTTGGCCGCATTAATCTTTCCCTCGATTGCAACCAGTCGTCCTGTCCCTGCAGCTGAAAAACACCCCCACAGCATGATGCTGCCACCACCATGCTTCACTGTTGGGACTGTATTGGACAGCTGATGAGCAGTGCCTGGTTTTCTCCACACATACCGCTTAGAATTAAGGCCAAAAAGTTCTATCTTGGTCTCATCAGACCAGAGAATCTTATTTCTCACCATCTTGGAGTCCTTCAGGTGTTTTTTGCAAACTCCATGTGGGCTTTCATGTGTCTTGCACTGAGGAGAGGCTTCTGTCGGGCCACTCTGCCATAAAGCCCCGACTGGTGGAGGGCTGCAGTGATGGTTGACTTTCTACAACTTTCTCCCATCTCCTGACTGCATCTCTGGAGCTCAGCCACAGTGATCTTTGGGTTCTTCTTTACCTCTCTCACCAAGGCTCTTCTCCCCCGATAGCTCAGTTTGGCCGGACGGCCAGCTCTAGGAAGGGTTCTGGTCGTCCCAAACGTCTTCCATGTAAGGATTATGGAGGCCACTGTGCTCTTAGGAACCTTAAGTGCAGCATTTTTTGTAACCTTGGCCAGATCTGTGCGCTGCCACAATTCTGTCTCTGAGCTCTTCAGGCAGTTCCTTTGACCTCATGATTCTCATTTGCTCTGACATGCACTGTGAGCTGTCAGGTGTTATATAGACAGGTGTGTGGCTTTCCTAATCAAGTCCAATCAGTATAATCAGACACAGCTGGACTGAAATGAAAGTGTAGAACCATCTCAAGGATGATCAGAAGAAATGGACAGCACCGGAGTTAAATATATGAGTGTCACAGCAAAGGGTCTGAATACTTAGGACCATGTGATATTTCAGTTTTTCTTTTTTAATAAATCTGCAAAAATGTCAACAATTCTGTGTTTTTCTGTCAATATGGGGTGCTGTGTGTACAATATGGGGTGCTGTGTGTACAATATGGGGTGCTGTGTGTACATTAATGAGGAAAAAAATGAACTTAAATGATTTTAGCAAATGGCTGCAATATAACAAAGAGTGAAAAATTTAAGGGGGTCTGAATACTTTCCGTCCCCACTGTATATCCTTTGTTTCTATGTAGATATACAACTCACCGTCCACTTTATTCAATTGTTCAAGTGTTTGGTAACACAAATTGCTAATCAGCCAATCACATGGCAGCAGCTCAATGCATTTAGACATCTAGACGTGATGAAGACTTTTCCTCTGCCAATTGCTAGGGCTGTAACAAAGCCTGTGCACCCACTTTTAGGTCCCCCCCCCACTGTCTAATATGCCTCCCTATTGGACCAGACAGAACAAGCTGAGCTGCACCTGAGTACAATGTGTAGACCTAACCAATAGATCCTGCTCCCTGGTAGGCAGAGAACACTCTAAGTTTTACCTGACCATCTTCCTGATAAGCAGAAAGGCCAAAAACAATACTCTTTTCTAGCACCTACCTAGGAGGGTGCTACATTTAGTAACACAAATTGCTAATCAGCCAATCACATGGCAGCAACTCAATCAATTTAGGCATCTAGACGTAGTGAAGATGACTTGCTGAAGTTCAAACCGAGCATCAGAATGGGGAAGAAAGGGGATGTAAGTGACTTTGAACGTGGGATGGTTGTTGGTGACAGGCGGGCTGGTCTGAGTATTTAAAAAACTGCTGATCTACTGGGATTTTCACACACAACCATCTCTCGGGTTTTCAGTGAATGGTCTGAAAAAGAGAAAATATCCAGTGAGTGGCAGTTGTGTGGAGGAAAATGCCTTATTGGTGTCAGATGTCAGAGGAGAATGGGCAGACTGGTTGGAGAAGATAAAAAGGTAACAGTAACTTAAATAATCACTTGTTACAACCAAGGTATGCAGTATACCATCTCTAAACACACAACACATCTAACTTTGAAGCAGATGGGCTACAGCAGCAGAAGAATACACCGGGTGCCACTCCTGTCAGCTAAGAACGGGAAACTGAGGGTACAATTTGCACAGGCTCACCAAGATTGGACAATAGAAGATTGGAAAAACATTGCCTGGTCTGATGAGTCTCGATTTCAGCTGCGACTTTCAGATGGTCAGAATTTGAAGTAAATAACATGAAAGCATGGATCCATCCTGCTTTGTATCAATGGTTCAGGCTGGTGGTGGTGTATTGGTGGGGGGACATTTTCTTGGCACACTTTGGGCCCCTTAATACCAATTGACCATCTTTTAAACACCACGGCCTACCTGAGTATTGTTGCTGACCATGTCCATCCCTTTATGACTACAGTGTCCCCATCTTCTGATGGCTCCTTCCAGCAGGATAATGCACCATATCACAAAGATCAAATCATCTCACCACTGGACAATGAGGTCCCTGTACTCCAATGGACTCCACACTCACCAGATCTTATCAAATAGAGCACCTTTGGGGTGTGGTGGGACGGGAGATTGGCATCATGGATGTGCAGCTGACAAAACTGTAGCAACTGAGTGATGCCATCATGTCACTGTGGACCAAAATCTCTGAGGAATGTTTCCTACACCTTGTTGAATCTATACCAACAAAGAATTAAGGCAGTTCTGAAGGCAAAATGTGAAGGTGTTTGTTCCTGGAGTTCGACTTTAAATAATTATATTCTTTATTACGTTGTAAATAATAAAAAAATAATTCTTTGTTGAACTTCCAGTGACCAGTATGAGAGGGTGAGAGCGATAACACCAAATTGAACACACCTGCTCCCCATTCACACCTGAGACCTTGTAATACTAACGAGTCACATGAAAAGGAGAAGGAGTTGAGGCCACTGTGGACCTCATGGTACAGTACAAAGGCTGGACATACACAGAGTAAGTATAAAAATAAATGTTATTCCAACAATACACAATATCTCACAAAAGTAAGTACACCCCTCACATTTTTGTAAATATTTTATTATATATTTTCATGTGACAACACTGAAGAAATGACACTTTGCTACAATGTAAAGTAGTGAGTGTACAGCTTGTATAACAGTGTAAATTTGCTGTCCCCTCAAAATAACTCAACACACAGCCATTAATGTCTAAACCGCTGGCAACAAAAGTGAGTACACCCCTAAGTGAAAATGTCCAAACAGGTAATTTTTCTCCTTCACTGATGTGTGCTGATGAGGCTGCACTGATGGGCACTGATAGGTGGCACTGATGGCTAGTTATGAGGCTGCACTGGTGGGCACTGATGAGGCAGCACTGATGGGCACTGATAGGTGACACTGATGGGCAGTGACAAGGCGGCACTGGTGGGCACTGATGAGGCAGCTCTGATGGGCACTGATGGGCAGTGATGAGGCGGCACTGGTGGGCACTGTTGAGGATGTACTGATGGGCACTGATAGGTGGCACTAATGGGCAGTGATGAGGTGGCATTGGTGGGCACTAATGAGGCTTCACTGATGGGCACTGATAGGTGGCACTGATGGGCAGTGATGAGGTGGCACTGATGAGGCTGCACTGATGGGCACTGATAGGTGGCACTGATGGCACTGATGAGGTGGCACTGGTGGGCACTGATGAGGCTGAACTAATAGGCTGTACTGATGGGCAGTGATGAGGCAGCACTGGTGGGCACTGATGGGGCTGAACTAATAGGCTGCACTGATGGGCAGTGATGAGGTGGCACTGGTGGACACTGATGAGGCTGCACTGATGGGCACTGATAGGTGGCACTGGTGGGCAGTGGTGAGGCGGCACTGATGGGCACTGATAGGTGGCACTGGTGGGCACTGAGGAGGAGGCACTGATGAGGCTGCACTGATAGGCAGCACTGATGGGCTCTGATATGTGGCACTGAAGTGCACCTATAGGTGACACTGATAGGCGGCACTAATGAGCACTGATAGGTGGCACTGATGGGCTCTGATAGGCAGCACTGATAGGTGACACTGATGAGAAGGCACTGTTGAGCACTGATTGGCAGCACTGATGAGCACTGATTGGCAGCACTGATTTACAGTGCCAATGTCCTTTTAACACAAGCTGGTTATCAGTTCCTTCCTTACACCGTCAGTGAGGAAAGAAAAAACAATTACTGGCTTGTGTTTACATCCGTGATCAGCTGTCATCAGACACAAGTGATCATGTGATAAAGGGCCGCTGTGATTGGCCCTTTACCCCGATCTGTGATCAGTGTAGTCCGAAGGGCCCAGCGTTCACAGAGATCGCCGCCCGTCAGGGCTGCCAACCTCCCGCAGCATTTTTTACTGACAAAACATATTTACTGGCGGAGCACATTCTTTACTGAGAAATTACAGAACTCCTATTGAAAACTAACACAGTGAATATTTTATAACAATATAAACATGATATGAAAACACTGACAATACATAGAACAAAGTCATTTCCTTGATTTACACTTAAAACGTCAACACACCATGAAATTACCAGCCCCGGATATTTACTGGCAGTTGTAAAAAAAATAAATGATTTTTACAAACTGTCAGTAAATTTACTGGCAGTTGGCAACCCTGCCGCCGTGCTTTTTATTTTTTTGGTGGGGGGGTGGGGGGGTACCACTATTGAAAAGAAAACATGTACATGACCACTACACATTCCCGTTCTCCTCTGAACAAGTCCCGATAATCACAGGTAGCTGAGTGCTTCCCGAATGGAACATTAATAACTGAAGAGTCAATTACATCTGAACATAGTGAACAGAAAAAGGGAACGTGGGACTTTAAATCAGGCAATTGACTTGTGGAGGTGGAGTGGTTGGTAAACATTATTTATTTGTAACAATAATATAAAACAGATAAAAAAAGTATTTTCATATATCTGCACATACATAAACATAATCGATACATTCATGTCACCTTGGCAGCACATAAGAGATAGTAAATAATAATAAAGGATAATACAAGGTATTTCCTATTAGCAGGCATTGGTAACCCATATGCAAAGGAGCTGCTCTAAGATAGATGCACATACACAATAGTGGTTACATACTACTCAATGAACTTTAAATGTATAAAAGATATATATGGGCCAGTGAATAGGTAGTGAGCCAGGCTTGACTGAGCACCCCATAGAACTCCTCCACCAGATCCTGCACTTTAATGTGCAGCTGTGGAGAGGCTCGTCTCTGCCCTCCCCCCCTCCCTCTCCTCTCAGCAGTCAGCAGCAGTAAGGAAGGCAGAACTCCTCCTACAGATCCTGCACTTCAATGGCAGCTGCACAGAGGCTCATCTCTGACCCCCCCCCTCGTCCCAGCAGTCAGCAGCAGAGAGGAGGACAGAACTCTTCCTACAGATCCTGCACCTCTCTGTGCAGCTGTAGCACCCCCTCTTCTCCGCCTCCCCTGGTCTCAGTATTCAGCTGACTCCAGCCCTCCTCTGGTCCTCCTCCAGACCCTACACGTTTTGCTTCCCAGCTTCGCCCCCAGTTTCTTTCCGGCAGCTGCACAAGGTAAGGGAGGGGCATCTAGTCTTACAGATACAACTGGGCCTTTGAGGGCAACCATTATGCTGATGCAGCCAGCAATTGAAATTGAGTTTGACACCCCTGGGCTAGATGATGCTGGACGTCCTCCAGCCAGGAAATATAGAGGGCCCTTTCTGACTTGCTCCAGCTTCTAACGCACATTGTGAGAAGCTCACGGTGTGCAGTGACATCAGAGTAAGCAATTTCAGTAGAGGAGAGGAGGCGGTACAACTGTGCAAGACTGAAGGTAAGGTCGGAGGTCAGATTTAAGGACGCCGAACGGCTTTGGCTGCCTAAAACAGGAACTCTCTAACCACTTAAGGACCGAGTCTCTTTCTGAGATGTGTTGTTTACAAGTTAAAAACGATTTTTTATTGCTAGAAAATTACTTAGAACCCCCAAACATTATACTTTTTCTTTCTAACACCCTAGAGAATAAATTGGCGGTCGTTGCAACACTTTCTGTCACACCGTATTTGCGCAGCGGTCTTACAAGTGCATTTTTTTGGGAAAAAATACACTTTTTTTAATTAAAAAATAAGACAACAGTAAAGTTAGGCCAATTTATTTTTATATTGTGAAATATAATGTTACGCTGAGTAAATTGATACCCAACATGTCACGCTTTAAAATTGCGCCCGTTCGTGGAATGGCGACAAACTTTTACCCTTAAAAAATCTCCATAGGCGACATTTAAAAAATTCTACAGGTTGCATGTTTTGAGTTACAGAGGAGGTCTAGTGCTAGAATTATTGCTCTCGCTCTACCGATCGCGGCGATACCTCACATGTGTGGTTTGAACACCGTTTTCATATGCGGTTATTACTCACGTATGTGTTTGCTTCTGCACGCAAGCTCGGCGGGACGGGGCGCGTTTAAAAATGTATTTATTTTTTTCCTTATTTATTTTATCTTTTATTTTTTATTTTTACACTGTTCTTTAAAAAAAAATGTGTCACTTTTACTTCTTTTACAAGGAATGTACACATCCTTTGTAATAGTAAAAAATGCATGGCAGGACCTCTTAAATATGAGATCTGGGGGTCAAAAAGACCTCATATTTACACTAAAATGCAATAAAGAAAAAATGTTGTCATTTGAAAAAAATAAAAAATAAAAATGGCCCCTTAAGAGCTATGGGGGAAGTGACATTTTGACGTCGCTTCCACCCTGCAGTGGTATGGAGACGGGTGGGGGGCCATCTTCTCCTCATTTGTCTCCATACCCAGGAAGGAGAAGGATCCGATTGCCTCTGCCGCTGCCAACAGATCCGGTAAGCGGCGGAGGGCACCGGAGCGCGGCTGGAGGGGGTCCCCTCTCCCACTGCCGATAAAAGTGATCCTACAAAGAATCCGCCGCAGAGACCACTATTATCGGAAACGGGACCACCGGCCGAAGAAGAAGATACCAGGGTTATGGCAGCTAGCTGCTGCCATAACAAAGATATCCCTCTTCAAAGTTAGGATGTATATCGGCGTGCGGCGGTCCGGAAGTGGCTAAACGTCTATCACTGGGTTACTAAGGAGAAGTATTTCAGGATGTGATCATCTGTTCATATTGCCAGCAATTTAGGTTAAAAGGGGAAGAGAGTAACCGCTGTGGTTGGGTTACATGTGATTACCAAGGGAGCACTTCTGCTGGGTAAAAATATTAACCACTTCAATACCGGGCACTTAGACACCTTCCTGCCCAGACCAATTTTCAGCTTTCAGCGCTGTCGCAGTTTGAATGACAATTGCGCGGTCATGCTACACTGTACCCAAACTAAATTTTTATCATTTTGTTCCCACAAATAGAGCTTTCTTTTGGTGGTATTTGATCACCTCTGCGGTTTTTATTTTTTGCTAAACAAATTTTGAAAAAAATAAAAGTTTTGCTTTTGTTTCTGTTAAAAAAATTTGTAAATAAGTATGTTTTCTCTTTTGCTGATAGGCACTGATAAGGCGGCACTGACAGGCACTGATACGGCGGCACTGATGAGGTGGCACCAATGAGCGGGCACTAATGGGCACTGACGATGGGCACTGATATGCGGCACTGATAGGCGGCACTGATGGGTGGCACTCATATGCAGCACTGATGGGCATTAATAGGCGGCACTGATGGGCACTGATGGGTGGCACTAGATGGCACTGGTTGGCACTGATGGGCACTGATGGGCGACACTGATGGGCAATGAAAGGCGGCACTGCTGGGCACTGCTAGGCACTGATAGGGTGGCACTGATAGGCGGCACTGCTGGGCACTGATAGGCGGCACTGATGGGCACTGATATATGGCACTGATGGGCACTGATACGCGGCACTAAAATGAGGCACTGATGGGCATCCCTGGTGGCACTGGCAGTGGTAGGCATTGCAGTGGGCACTGACTGGCAGCTGCCTGGGCACAGATTGGCAGCTGCCTGGGCACACAGTGGCATTTCCCTGGTGGTCTAGGGGCATACCTGGTGGTCCATTGTGGATTGCTTCCCTGGTGGTCCTGGGTAGGATCTGAGGGGGGTCTGTGCTGATAAACAATCAGCACAGACCCCCCCTGTCAGGAGAGCAGCCGATCGGCTCTCCTCTACTCGCGTCTGTCAGACGCGAGTGAGGAAAAGCAGATCACCGGCTCTACCTATTTACATCGTGATCAGCCGTGATTGGACACGGCTGATCACGTGGTAAAGAGTCTCCGTCGAAGACTCTTTACCTAGATCGGTGTTGCAGGGTGTCACAACAAAGATCGCTGCGATGTGCGCCCCCAGGGGCGCGCAGCGGCTCGATATTCTTGATCACGTCATATGACGTTCGATCAGGAATATCAAACCACTTTGCCGCCGTCATTCTGTAATAGGGCGGGCGGCAAGTGGTTAAACCAGCGCCGTTTTTGGCGATCTGAATACTTTTAAAATCCAAAGGAGGGATTTGGGGTCTTTTGAACCCCTGATCCCTCCATAAGGAGTACCCGTCACCACCTATTACTGTCACAAGGGTTGTTTACATTCCTTGTGACAACAATAAAAGTGATCAGATTTCATTTTTATTTTTTTAAAAAGGGACAATGTAAAAAATAAAATAAATAAGGAAAAAAAAAATGTTTAAAGCCCCTTCTGTCCCGGCGTGCTCGCGCAGCTTTTAAAAAAAAAAAAAAAAAGCATAAGTAAGTCGCGCCCACAAACGTAAACGGTGTTCAAATGTTAGATTTTTTTTTGTGTTTTTTTAGTTCTTTCTCTTTCTTTCTTTCTTTCTTTCTTTCTTTCTTTCTTTCTTTCTTTCTTTCTTTCTTTCTTTCTTTCTTTCTTTCTCTCTTTCTTTCTCTCTTTCTTTCTTTCTTTCTTTCTTTCTTTCTTTCTTTCTTTCTTTCTTTCTTTCTTTCTTTCTTTCTTTCTTTCTTTCTTTCTTTTTTCTCTTTGATCTTGCACATCACGAAGGAGAAATACAAAGTTGGTAGAGAGTTGCAACCCTCTCTTCTTTGGTTAGGGGAAGTCACTGTATCACATAAATAAGGTGAAAGTCACAATAGAATGAAAATGAGATACACCATATAATTTGGGGAATATATATATATATATATATATATATATACATATATATATATTTTTTTCCTCTTCATATGGGGGGGGGGCGGGTTGGGAGAGGGGGGAGACGACGGAATACCCTAAATTTTTTTGGAAAGTATTTCGAGATTGTGTTATATTGATTGTGGTCTTTTATATGTCTTATTTTTGTATGTATATGTATTTTAAAAGGATGTTTATACATAAGAACTTGAAATGATAGGGAATGTTTTTTATATATGTGAAAAATATATGTGAAACAAATGTTAGATCGGAGGTCTTTTTGACCCCAAATCTCGTATTTAAGAGGTCCTGTCATGCTTTCTTTTCTATTACAAGGGATGTTTACTTTCCTTGAAAAAGGAAAACATTTTTTTTAAAAGGACAGTGTCAAAATAAAAAGTAAAATAAATTAAAAAAAAATAAAATAAAAAATTTAAAGCGCCCCGTCCCCGACAAGCTCGCGCGCAGCAGCGAACACATACGTAAGTTGAGCCTGCATATGAAAACGGTGTTCAAACCACACATGTGAGGTATCGCCGCGATCGTCAGAGTAAGAGCAATATTTGTAGTAAAAGACCTTCTTTGTAACTCTAACCTGGTAAGTGTTAATTTTTTTTTTTTTTAAAGCGTCCCCTATGGAGATTTTTAGGTACCGTAGTTTGTCGCCATTCCACAGGTGTGCGCAATTAATATATGTATAAATGCCAATGTTCCCAAAGTAGTGTCAAAAGTGTCCGATCTGTCTGCCACAACGTCGCAGTCACGATAAAAATCGCAGATCGCCACCATTACTAAAAAAAAAAAACAATTATTAATAAAAATGCCATAAATCTATCCCCTATTTTGTAGACGCTATAACTTTTGCACAAACCAATCCATATACGCTTATTGCTATTTTTTTTAGTAAAAATATGTAGAAGAATACATATCGGCCTAAACTGTGGAAGAATTTAGTTTTTTTGGGGGGGGGGGGGATATTTATTATAGCAAAAAGTAAAAAATATTGCTTTTTTTTCAAAATTGTCACTCTTTTTTTGTTTATAGAGCAAAAATTAAAAACCGCAGAGGGGATCAAATACCACCAAAAGAAATCTCTATTTGTGGGAAAAAAAGGACGTCAATTTTGTTTGAGTACAATGTCGCATGACCGCGCAATTGTCAGTTAAAGCGTCGCAGTGCCGTATCGCAAAAAAGGGCTTGGTCAGGAAAGGGGTAAATCCTTCCGGGGCTGAAGTGGTTAAATAAAGAACTGTGAAGCAAAATAAGGGTCAGTGCCCATGAATGCAGCCTATTCAGTGCCCATCTGCAGCCCCACCATTGCCATGAAAGCAGCCTTGCAAGTTCCATGAATGCAGCCTCACCATTGCCATGAATGCAGCCTCACCATTGCCATTAATGCAGCCTCACCATTGCCATGAATGCAGCCCCACCATTGCCATGAATGCAGCCTCAACATTGCCATAAATGCAGCTTCACCATTGTCATGAATGCAGGCCCACCATTGCCATGAATGCAGCCTCACCATTGCCATGAATGCAGCCTCACCATTGCCATGAATGCAGCCTCACCATTGCCATGAATGCAGCCTCACAAGTGCGATGAATGCAGCCTTACCATTGCCATGAATGCAGCCTCACAAGTGCCATGAATGCAGCCTCACAAGTGCCATGAATGCAGCCTCACCATTGCCATGAATGCAGCCTCACAAGTGCCATGAATGCAGCCTCACAAGTGCCATGAATGCAGCCTCACCATTGCCATGAATGCAGCCTTACAAGTGCCATGAATGCAGCCTCAACATTGTCATCAATGTAGCTTCACCATTGCCATGAATGCAGCCCCTAAATGCATCCTCACCATTGCCATGAATGCAGCCTCTGAAGGCAGCCTCCCCATTGCCAACAATGCAGCCTCTGAATGCAGCCTCACCGTTGCCATCAGTGCACCCTGATCAATGCCCATCTGCAGCCTCAGAGGGGACAAGCAGGGGGGCGGGACGAGCGGCAACAGATTACATACAGGAGAATCTCCTGTTTACTCTGCGACCTCTTTAATACAAAGTCCCGCCTCCTATGATAGACAGAACAGTCGTCCAATGCCAGCCGAGGAGACGGGACTTCCTATTACAGATGCTGCCGAGTAAACAGGAGATTCTCCTGTATGTAATCCGACGGCGCTCGTCCCGCCCCCCTCCCCGTCCCCTCCGAAGCTTCTAGAACTGAACGATAAATACGGTATATATCTTTTGTGGTGCTCGGGGATTCGTTGGGGGCCACAAAAGATATATATATATAAATATATCCAAATTACCAGTGGGGCTGTATTAAACTGGAACACAGGCTGCAATTGGCCGGCAGGCCGGACTTTGGACATGCCTGGCGTAGGGCACCAGCAGCCTGTGAACTCCATGACCAGCCCAGTGGTTGTGTTCTGCACAATCAGAGATAGGTAGAGCTTAATTAGTGATAGGTAACTAGATCTTGGATTAGCGGCTGGGGGTTATCTAGTCATCTTCCGCACACTTTCTGCAATTAGAGAGTTCCCTTCTGGAGCTTAATATTCTCAATGCCGGGATCTTATATCAGCGAGCCTCTGGCTCTCCCTTTTCTTCACCTTCTAATCCCGGGGATTACAGTGCAGATCAGATGAATAGAAGACGTGGCTTTAGAAGAAGAACAGGTAACATAATCTGCAGCATCCAATGTGTACGGAGAGGACAGGTGCTCCCTCCTACACTGGGCAGGTACGGTACATTGTGATCACAGGCTCAGTGAGATGTCTCATTACCTGGACCATGGGTACAGTAAGGTCCAAGATGGTTCAGTCCTCCAGAAAACACACACATATGTTCATCACTGAAATATTCCAAGGAATCAGAGAGCGGTGTCCTTTAAAGTTCAATTGCCCGTTTTTACTGTTGCATTTTAACTTTACAACACACTAAATCCTATATGTCCAACTTTCCAATTACAAGGGTTGATTTACTAAAGGCAAATAGACTGTGCACTTTGAAAAGTGCAGTTGCTCCAGAACTTAGTAAATGAGGTAAAGGCTTCACTTTGCAAAGATTACCCAATCACTTGCAAGGAAAATTTAAAAAAAATGCATTTTGCTTGCATGTGATTGGATAATGGAAGTCAGTGGAACTTCTGCTCATTTACTAATCTCTGGAGCAACTGCTCTTGCAGAGGGCAACTGCACTTTGCAAAGTGCACAGTCTATTTGCCTTTAGTAGATCCACCCCAAAGTGTCTGTTCCCATCATACGTATTTTTAAACACTTGACAGTGATAATACTGTACACCAGGGATATGCAATTAGCGGACCTCCAGCTCTTGCAAAACTACAAGTCCCATCATGCCTCTGCCTCTGGGTGTCATGCTTGTGGCTGTCAGAGTCTTGCTGTCAGAGTCTTGCTGTCAGAGTCTTGCTATGCCTCATGGGAATTGTAGTTTTGCAACAGCTGGAGGTCCACTAATTGCATATCCCTGCTGTACACTGTACTAATGGCACTGGCTGGCTAACAGGAGTGATCAGAAGGGCAATCAAGGGGTTAACGGTGTGCCTAAAAAGTGTATGTGTGCCGCTATATACGCATTGGGTACATAGGAGAAAGACCATAAATGCTTAACAGTCATCTTATCTATGTTCAATGACAATATGTTTTATATTGGTGATGTATACACCTATTTTATATTTGTAATACAATTTGACACATCATACAATCTGTGTTTTCATTTTAGTCCAACTAGTACCGGGGGGGGGGGGGGGGGTACTTATTATTGCTTGTCTATATACCAGCATACCTCCCAACATTTTGAGATGGGAATGAGGGACATCTACTAACAAATGTATGTAGGCATAGGACACGCCCCCTGCCACACCCCCTTAAAGGAGAATTTACCAAAAAATAGGTTAATTAAATCCACAAGGACTTTTTTTTACCACTACTATTCCCTTTATATTGGCTTTTAAAATGTACAAATGCAGCAATTTAGAAAATGAATGAAAGGTTTAGCGCTGGGAAACACTTTTTGAAAGATAAAAAGTGCATTTTATATACAACTATATGGATCAGACCAAAATGAGGGACAAATGAGGAGGAAAGAGGGACAGAGGGACATTACTCCAAATCAGGGACAGTCCCTTGAAATCAGGGACAGTTGGGAGCTATAATACTGGGGATGTTGGCAACAACATATACACACCTCCCAACTTTCTGAAATGGGAATGAGGGACACCTATTAGCAAAAGTATGTAGGCATAGGACATGCCCCCCACCACACCCCCTTAAAGGAGAATTGTATATATAAAATGATAGGTTAAAACCACAAGTGCTTTTTACCACTACTATTCCTTTATATTGGCTTTTAAAATTTACAAATGCAGCAATTAAGAAATCAGATGAAAGGTTTAGCACTGAGAAACACTTTTTGAAAGATAAAAAGTGCATTTTATATACAACTATATATATCAGACCAAAATGAGGGACAAATGAGGAGGAATGAGAGACAGAGGGACATTTTTTCCAAATCAGGGACAGTCCCTCAAAATCAGGGGGAGCTATGCATATGGCATACTCAGGTGGTCATTTGCTTTGTTAGGAACAGTGAACTTAAGCTTGGAAACACAGGAGTCCTTGCAGTGGCAGCATGGAGTCAGGTCACAAGCTATGTTCAGCAGCAGCCAGGCAAACAGGTGCAGGATCAGGAACCAGGTCAGGGTTAGGAACAGGCAGGAGTCCGCAACATACAGGCGGCGAGGTATCAAGTCAAGAGGCAGAATTGTGGTCAGAAGTCCAAGCCGTGGTCGATAACACAGGTAAGCAGCAGACATGACAGGTAGGAGTAATCCCAGAGAAATAGCAGGCGTAGCCGGGTCAGGAATAAGGGAAGCAGGCTATCAGGAACTTGAGATACAGGAACTAGAGCTGAAGACCACCCAGCACTGAAGTTAGAGAAAGATTGATTGCTATGCCCTGGAGTGGCAATCAAAACACCCTGATTAACAAAGTGCCACATCCTAATATAGAAGTTGAAGGCTAAGGAAAAATGGACTTTAACGGCACATATAGAAAAATGTAACTCATTTTAATAGTTCACATACATTATCTACATATAGGGGTTGATTTACTAAAGGCAACTAGACTGTGCACTCTGCAAGTGCAATTGCTCCAGAGCTTAGTAAATGAGGCAAAGCTTCACTTTGCAAAGAACACCCAATCACATGCAAAGGAAAATAAAAAAAACAGCATGTTTGCTTGCACGTGATTGGATGATGGAAGTCAGCAGACCTTCTGCTCATTTACTAAGCTCTGGAGCAACTGCTCTTGCAGGGTGCAACTGCGCTTTGCAAAGTGCACAGTCAATTTGCCTTTAGTAAATCAACCCCATAGTGTGCACATTCAATAACAACACATTTAAATGTAGACTATAAATAGAGGGACATATTGACCAACCCAAACATTTGGAAGCCGCTTGTATACTTCCTGTGGGGCTATACTTGGTATACATCGGAAAACCCCACAATAGGATACGGCATTGGGGTGTTCAACGGTCCTTGAAGATTTAAAAATTGCTCAACATGTTTCCCGACCCAGTTTGCCGCTTCTTCATGAGCTTCCGTGTCTCTAATTGAAGAGATAAATTGTAATTAAGATATGATATAAACATTATAATACATGGTGTATTTTAATGCATAACCATATATGTATGTTATGTGGACTCACCAAACTTGGTTTTGAGGAAAGTCTTAACCCTTACCCCCACTGATGGAACACTGCTACTGACCAAAAATCCTCTCCAGATAGAAGGGACGGAGGAATACCATGGAAGTCAACCCCAAACGCAAGCGGACAGCCTACCATAGAAAGATTGAGATATGGGGGTACATCGGGTAGCTAAAATTATAAGTTATCTATGTTTGACTACACTGGCTTGCACATGGCTTAGTATAAGCGGTAATTATAATAATAGGCAATTCCATACTCACATCTATACTTATAATTTGTTATATTTTTCTATAAAAAGTCAATTTTTCCTTATCCTTCAATTTCAGCACTGAAGTTAGGCAGACGTTGGGTTTAAATAGGCTGCTGGATGCCAGGATCTAAGGGCGTGCCCCCGGGCACGCACGTGTGCGCCAAGGCCCATGCGCTGTCTTGTCCTTGCATGTCTAGTTAGGCATCTATAATCACGACCCTGCACAAGTGTATGAGAACGAGCAGTTGTCATACGTTGCTGCATGAGATCCCAAGAAAAGTGATATCAATAAAACATGATGGATAAAGATAAAGTAACTCTTAACTGCAGTCAAAACATTGATGGTCTTTATAAGGTTAGGCGTGTATGGATTAAAAAATGATAATAAACTGACACAACATGTGACATCCCCAGTAATAAGCATGCGTCACGCAATAAGAAAAGCAGTTTTCATGTGATGTTATGATCACTCTAACAAAGGAAACGGAAAAACAGCTCTGTGGTTTAGAATAAATGGTACCGATGTATTTTAATGAGTGCCGGGAACAGGCAATAAATGATGATGAATGATGATGCATTGTGTTCAGAGCGCAGGTAATTATTTGCAGTTTCTTGATTAATATCACACAATGTGCTAACAAGGGTATGGAGATCCTTCTGTTAAAAAAAAAAAGTATGGAGATATTGTTCTTAAATTTGAACAGTAAAATATAAAGATGAAATATATTTGTAAGGGTTGTTTTACTTTGGAAATAATTGATATTTTTGTCCATCCAGTCCTGCACTTTGCACAGTACAGCCGGGTGGCTGACCTGATTCTTCTCTACTGCAGTTAGACCAGAGCAGCCCAGTCACTTCCCCGCCCCTAGCCTGTGATTGGCCTGTGGAGAAGCAGCAGTAGACTGACGAGGTCACCCTTCTGCCCTCTTCTCTTATTAGCATGATCTTTGGTAGCATATAAAGCACATAAAGGATGCTGGATTGGCTCCTGATGCTGCCCCCAAATCTTACAGTCTGAGTGGTGCTGTACCGGGGAGCACAAGAGGCTGATACCAAGCTCCCAACTGTCCCTGATTTTGAGGGACTGTCCCTGATTTGGTGCAATGTCCCTCTGTCCCTCATTCCTCCTCATTTGTCCCTCATTTTGGTCTAATCTATATAGATGTAAATAAAATGGACTTTTTATCTTTCAAAAAGTGTTTCCCAGTGCTAAACCTTTCATCCAAAATCTAAATGTTTGCATTTGTAAATTTCAGAAGCCAATATAAAGGAATAGTAGTGGTAAAAAAAGCCCTTGTGGGTATAACTAATCTTTTTTTTAAAGGTTAATTCTCCTTTAAGGGGGCGTGGCAGGGGGCGTGTCCTATGCCTACATGTTTTTTCTGGTAGGTGTCCCTCATTCCCATCTCAAAAAGTCGGGAGGTGTGCTCTCCCAGCACAATCACCGGCGTGGATCGGAAAGCTTCTATTGCATACTTGCAATTGGGAGCTTCCCAATCATGTGATCACTGTGAAAGCCAATCACAGCGGTCGTAAGCCCCAAATGCCCACCTCCAGTCATTTAGAAGCTCTTAAAGGCCCGGGAGGCGGTGTCGGGAAGGGGTTAAATCTAGAAGAAGAAACTTTTTTTTTCAACACACTGTACTAAAATAAAATTGCCATTGCCGGCCTTCTAAAAATGCTAGTTGCCTGGCTGTCTCTGGATTGAATACCGAGTCACAAATTTTATAACAGGTATGCAGCAAGTGAAGTCAGAACTGCTGATCTGCTTATTTGTTCCATTCAGCAATCCATAGAGAACTGAATGCAGTAAATCAGCATGATACGCAGTTTTCCTAAGGAAAGCTCAACAATCTACATTCCAGTTTTCTTGAAGGATCAGTCCACCTAAAACACTTCATTCTGATGTTGGTGGAGTCAACCACCAGCCGGCTTCTGTAGGGGCCTCAATAGGGAGAACTCAACAAGGAATGATCACTTGCTGCGGCCATTAAAGGGAATCTTACATTTATTTTGCAAAAATATTTTGTGGTTTTATTTATTTTTTTGTTAACACCACTTTCGTGGGGAAAAAAAGAGCAAATAAAAAAAAAATAATATAGCATATATAATTATGACAAAACTCATATTGTAATTGAATGTTATTAAAAATGTCCTTTCCTTTTCAATCTGCAGCTCTGTCATTTTCTATAAAATACAATATGGCAACCTGGAGGCGTCCTGTACACAGATGGTGTACAGAACGCCCCTGAGAAGTCCCATTTCCTGCTTGTGTGATTGGCTCCCTGATTTTCCTAGAAGTCTTCACTCAGATTTTGGACATTCCCTGCAACAAAAAAGTCATTTTTGGTGAGATATACCCAAAAGGAAATCACATCTAAAGGGATGTGGACCCTGCCACTTTCCTCATTAGAGCCCTACAGATGCAGCAGCTGATTGATAATTATAAAATCACTTCTGTTCACAGTCAATCAGCACATGGACACAGACAAACACACAGCTATTTCTTCAGAATGACAAAAGGTAGGAATATGTAACAAAGTTTGTTCAAATTGTTGCAATGTACATAGATCACCCAGAGGGGAATGTTTTTTTTTCTGGCAAAATTTGAACTACTCCATAAGTAAAAAAAAAAAAGTATTATCTATTAACAAAAATTTGCAAAGCTTTTTGGCTTGTCTTTAGCAAACTTTTTGTGGGATTTCTTGTGCATCATCTTTAGAAGAGGCTTCCTTCTGGAATGACAGCCATGCAGACCAATTTGATGCAGTGTGCGGCGTATGGTCTGAGCACTGACAGGCTGACCCTTCAACCTCTGCAGCAATGCTGGCAGCACTCATAGATCTATTTCCCAAAGACAACCTCTGGATATGACACTGAGCACGCGCACTCAACTTCTTTGGTCGACTATGGCAAGGCCTGTTCTGAGTGGGACCTGTCTGGGTAAAATGCTGTATGGTCTTGGCCACCGTGCTGCAGCTCAGTTTCAGGGTCTTGGGAATCTTCTTACAGCCTAGGCCATCTTTATGTAGAGCAACAATTCTTTTTTTCAGATCCTCAGAGAGTTCTTTGCCATGAGGTGCCATGTTGAACTTCCATTGACCAGTATGAGAGAGTGAGAGCGATAACACCAAATTTAACACACCTGCTCCCCATTCACACCTGAGACCTTGTAACACTAATGAGTCACATGACACCGGGGAGGGAAAATGGCTAATTGGGCCCAATTTGGACATTTTCACTTAGAGGTGTACTCACCTTTGTTGCCAGTGGTTTAGACATTAATGGCTGTGTGTTGAGTTATTTTGAGGGGACAACAAATTTACACTGTTATACAAGCTGTACACTCACTACTTTACATTGTAGCAAAGTGTCATTTCTTCAGTGTTGTCACATGAAATGATAGAAGAAAATATTTACAAAAATGTGAGGGGTGTACTCACTTTTGTGAGATACTGTGTGTGTATATATATACAGTATATGGAAATAAGATAGGAATAATTATTAAAGATATTAAACACTGGGACTTGCCCAGTTGATACATGTGAACTGTAACTATAATAAGTTATAACAGTAACCAAATTACATCTTTGTGTTGTGTTAACATGCAGTAAAATGTGTGCTCTACCATCTGTTATGGCAAGTCATGGTAACATGCGAACTGTAGTGTGTTATGCCCTGTACACACGGCCGATTTTGCCATCAGAATTAACTCCGAAGGTTTCTCAGACGGAAATTCCGCTCAAGCTGTCTTGCCTACACACGGTCACACCAAAGTCCGACCGTCCAGAACGCGGTGACGTACAACACGTACGACGGGACTAGAAAAAGGAAGTTCAATAGCCGGTAGCCAATAGCTTCTGTCTCATACTTGCTTCAGAGCATGCGTCTTTTTTGGTCCGTCAGACCAGCATACAGACGAGCGGTTTTCCTGATAGGAATTGATTCCATCGGAAATATTTAGAACATGTTCCATTTCTAGGTCCTTCAGAATTTTCGAAAAAAAAAAGTCAGATGAGGCCTACACACGATCGGAATAGACGATGAAAAGCTTCCGTCAAACTTTTTCTGTCGGACATTCCGCTCGTGTGTACGCGGCATTAGGCAGACTACAGATGAATCGATGTTCTTTCCTTCCACCATGGGTAGAAGGATAGAAAATTGCTCAATTCCCCCTTCAACACTGACTGCCTCCTGTAGCGCTATTGTATTCTGCCAGCAGGGGGCACAAGGATCCTTCCCAACCGGCAAAATACAATGATTACTGATAGCGGCTATAGACGCTGGCACTAATCGCATGTGGAAAAATACAACGGGTTGGTTTTACCCAAGTTAATCAGCCTGCCTTGCTGCCCAGCAGTCCCTGCTGAACTGGCTGATTTATGTATGGCCGGCTTTACTGTACCATTCATTTTTTTAGGGCATCCCAATGCACATTCCCAACACACTAAATAGACCTGCATTTTAGTGCAATGCACTGAGAAAAAATGTTTGTGCTGCATAAACTCAGCCATACATGGATCGTATTTTGATCCATATATGGGCAGGCTGATTGTACCCAAGTCGATCCATTGATCGACTTGGGAACAACCAACCTGCCATATTTTTATACATGTGATTACTGCCAGTGGCTATAGCCGCTGGCAGTAATCATTGCATTTTTCTGGATGGAAAGGCTCCCTGCACAGCTCCCCCCTTCCTGCCGGTAGAATACAATAGAGCTGCTGGAGGCATTCCCCCATTAACAGAGTGAGTGTTGATTGGGGAATGCCTCCTGCAGCTCTATTGAATTCTGCTAACAGAAAGGGGGGGCCTTTGTATTATGCTGACCCCCCCCGACTAGCAGAATACAGTAGAGCTGCAGGAGGCATTCGTCCCATAAAATACTGACTCTGTTGATGGGGTGGAATCAAGCGATTTTCTTTCCCGTTGTGGAAGGAAAGAAAATCAAGTCATCTATGGCTTGCCTAAGGCTCAGTGTTGTGTGTTGGCAGCAGATTTACATTAAAAGTGCTGCCTTACCGCAACGCACCTCAACAATAAAAGTAATTAACTCTTGGCTTTTGACAAAGTGCTCAGGTGTTGCTTTATGTTCAAGTCATTGAAAAAAAAATAGATTTTGGTATTTCTAGTTTCTTTCTCTCTTACCTACCTGCATTTGACCTGCCAAGGTTGAAGTGAAGTGGACTACAAGCCTCTTCAGAAATATTCTGGGGATCTCTTAAGAGCAAGGTAGACAGAGGTCTTTGAAGTTTGTTACTATTGATTGTGAATATGGACATATTGATTGAGAACATGCAGTATACAGAAATGAAAGATTACAAGGCGATGGAAGACAGACAGGAATGGAGATGGCTGGCCTCAGAGTTCTGAAGTCCTGGAGAGCATTTTCTTCTAAGGCTAGCTTTAAACTCAGAGGCGTTCATGTTTTATTTCTGTACTGAAGTGCTTTGCCCTTGCCCGCCAAGGAAAGATATTATTCCAACCAAAGCAGAGCTCAAGCAGACATCATTGATCACTATCTTATCGAAAAATGTTGGCATTCTTGGTCTCTTTCCATCCTACGCTACCTATTTGCATCTGACCATCCAAGGTGGAAGAGAAGTTGATTGTGATCTTTGAAAAGCAATTTGTGATTTCTTATGACAAGGTAGACATAGGTCTTTGATGTTTGTTACTATTGATTGTGAAAATGGACATATTAAATGAGAACACACAGTATTTAGAATAGTAAGAAGGTGAGGTGACGGAAGACAGGGATGGAGTTGGCTGGGCTTAGAGTTCTGATGTCTTGGAGAAAAGTTTGCTCTAAGGCTAGCTACATACTCAAGGGTGACCATATTTTCTCCTCTACTTAAGTGCTTTGCCTTTGTCTGGCAAGGTAAGATATTATTTAGGTTATAAAGAAGCCGAGCTAATATGTGACAAACATATAAATAAACATTCAGTAAGTAACCACATTTCAATGTGATCTCAATTGTAAATGATACATAAACATTCAGCGAATAACCACAATTCAATGTGAACTTAATTGTAAATGATACATAATAAAGTCCATCAACTGCAAATTATTTGTGTATATCTTGAATATTCAGACTTCCAAACACCACGACAGACTTGTGAACCTCCACCATATAAAATGTGTGCTTACCAGAGAAGGAATTCCAGGAATTGTTGAGTTATCAGCACACAATGGATTCTTGGTAAGTATTAGGCATATCACCCACAGATCCAAACCAGCGCGACTCGGTTATTCAGTGGTCATAAATATAAGCCAGGCAGGTACAGCCAAAAAAGAAGGAACTCGCCATAGTGTAAATCGTAACACACAGGTTAAAGGTTGCACTTACATGGAAAACGTTAAAAAGTTGCATCAAAAGTAGAAAAGCTGACCGGCTAGTGAACACCCGTCCTCTCGGGATCACAATGCGATGGCGTCAGCACGCCACGTCTCCCAGGAGGCGTTTCGTCATAAAATGACGTTTGCCTGGGGCACATAAGATATTAATGCAACCAAAGAAGAACGTAGACAGAGATCAGTGATACCTATGATGTCCAAGAGGTGGGATTTTGGTATTTTTTCTTTTTCTATCCTGCCTCTCAGCATTTGACCATCCAGGGTGGAACAGAAATAAATTATGAGCCAGTCATTAAGAAAAGTAGAATACAAGTGTTCTACCTCCAGCAGGATATTTATTAAAGGAAAAGTACAGCCAAGCAGTTTAATTTGCACTCCTGCCCGTTTTCAGCAGACAGCGGGCTGAAGCCCGCTGTCGGCTGACATCACAGAGCTAGTTTAGGCTCGTGCAAGAGCACAACAATGAAGTCAAATCCACCCACATGCCTGGACTGGCACTCAGCTCAGCCTCTCAGCAAGCTCAGCTGGCCTCTCTCGCCCCCTCAACAGAACAGAGCTCCAGAGGGGACAGAGTAGAAAGCGGTGACTGACAGACGCCAACTTTCTGATCAGGGAGCCTTGAGAACTGAGCAGTCGGCGGTGTTTGATCTCTTGGTTCTCAGTGTTAGAGCTGGCTGCGGACAGATGCAGCATCGAACAATGCTGCTTCCAGCTAGGTAAGTATGAATCTGCACAAAAAAAAGTCCATCCTTCTCTTTTAAGTTGTTCTGCCTGCAATATCTGATTTGACCACAAGATGAAGCTGGTAATAAAGTCTCACAGTTTTGCAGAAACTATAAACTGTTTAGCTGTAATAAAAATTACCATCATTCTTCAGTCTAAGACAGGGGTCTCCAAACTTTCTAAACAAAGGGCCAGTTTACTGTCCTCCAGACTTCGGGGGGGCCGGACTGTGGCCATTAGGAATAGTAAAGATCCCGACGTCAATGGGAGAAAACAATGCCCCATCTATGGTGTCAATGGGAGAAATTGTGTCCCATTACTGGTGTCATTGGGCCCCATTGTTGGTATCATTGGAAGAAATTGTGTCTCATTGTAGTCAATAGGCCACACGATGACTACCCTTTTTGTGTCATTGGGAGGAATTGTGTCCCATCATTGGTGTCATTGGGAGGAATTGTGCCCCTTCATTGTGTCAGTGAGGGGAATTATGCCTCATTGTTGGTATCAGTGGAAGAAATAGTGCCCCAAGGGCTAGTTAAAAGCAAGCAAAGGGTCATATTTGGCCCCCGGGCCACAGTTTGAAGACCACAGGTCTAAGGGAAAGAAACAGGTGCATCCCAGGAGCTCACACTCCATCTTAGAGACTGGGAGAAAAGGAACCAGCTATCAGGGCACATGTTGGACTAAGACTTGCGTCCCTTTGCCCCTCTTGATCACAGTATCGCTGGTGAGAATCACTCACTGCCATCCACAGGCCAAATCTTTACGTATTTTCTGTATATTTCATATACTGATTATATGTACTTTATCTGTTTTTTTTCTCCTAATAGTTTCACCTTCACCCTGTTTAGTTAATAATATTACACTCAGTCTGGCTTATTGCAGAATATGAAGGTTTGGCTGTATGTCGCGTTACACACAGGGAAACGTGTAGTGAGGACAGAACAACGAGCCTCTTCAAAAAGAATTCTGGTAGACTAAGGTCTTTGCAGTTTGTTACGATTGATTGTGAATATGGACATATTGATTGAGAACACGCAGTATATAGAAGTATATAGAAAAGTAAGAAGACAAGGTGATGGAAGTCAGGAATGGAGTTGGCTGGACTCCGAGTTCTGATGTCTGAGATAAAAGTTTGTTTTAAGGCTAGCTACATACTCAGGGTGGTCATAATTTCTCTTCTACTTAGTGTTTTGCACTTGTCTGCCAAGGAAAGATATTGTTGTAACTAAAGCAAAGCGCAGGCAGAGATCATTGATCACTATGATATTCAAAAGGACTGTTCAAATAAAATAGAAATCAAGCTAAAGTTTGCTAGTTTTGAAAGCATTTGCACTTTACTGAAATTAGAGGCATTTTTTTTTAAGGGCAACCAAAGTTGGAACAATCACATGGACAATTTCATTTTTTATTTCTTTATAACTTTCTACTGATGCGCAATTGACAGATAAAAGGTCACATATATTAACTAATTCCACAGAACAACTACATGTGTCCATATACTCATACACTATATTGTCAAAAGTATTGGGACACCTGCCTTTACACGCACATGAACTTTAATGGCATCTCAGTCTTGGTCCATAGGGTTCAATATTGAGTTGGCCCACCCTTTGCAGCTATAACAGCTCCAACTCTTCTAGGAAGGCTGTCCAAAAGGTTTAGGAGTGTGTCTATAGGAATGTTTGATACCGTATATCTCGAGTATAAGCCGAGTTTTTCAGCACATTTTTTTGTGCTGAAAATGCCCCCCTCGGCTTATACTTGAGTCAAGCACTTTTTTGTAGTAGAGAATGACATTTTCTGAACCGAACCCTTATGTCAGGGCCACTTGGTGCTAGGAACCCCAAATTCGGTTCGGAAAATGTCATTCTCTGCTGCAGAAAAGTGCTTGACATTTTCCAAACCGACTTTGGGGCCCCGTATCTCGGGGCACTTGGTGCTAGGAACCCCAGCTTTGGATATGTTGTAGTGCTAGTTCCACTGGGTTTGCATATCAAATTTGGGGTTCCTAGCACTAGGGGCCCCCGAGATATGGGGCCCCAAATTCGGTCAACTGTGTCCATCTGCAGCAATGACATTTTGGGACCCTATGGGTCCAGGGAACCCAAATTTTGGCTGCAGCTAGGGGGCATCTAGGAACCCCCTAACTACTGAGTTTGAAGTTCGGGAGACCTATGGCTGCAAATGGGCACAGTGAGGCTGCAAATGGGCAGAGTGGGGCTGCAAATGGGCATTGTTGACCCTCTTTTCCACTTACAGTAGCTGGCATTTCTCACCCTAGGCTTATACTCGAGTCAATAATAATATTTTTCCAGTTTTTTGTGGTAAAATTAGGTGCCTCGGCTTATATTTGGGTCGGCTTATACTTGAGTATATATGGTAATTCTTCCAGAATCGCATTTGTGAGGCCAGGCACTGATGTGGACAAGAAGGCTCTCAGTCTCCGCTTTAATTCATCCCAAAGGTGTTCTATCGGGTTGAGGTCAGGACTCTGTGCAGACCAGTCAAGTTCCTCCACCCAAAACTCGCTCATTCATGTCTTTATGAACCTTGCTTTGTGCACTGGTCTAAATAATTTGGTGGAGGGGGGATTATGGTGTGGGGTTGTTTTCCGGGGGTTGGGCTTGGCCCTTTGGTTCCAGTGAAGGGAACTCGTAAGGCGGCAGCATACCAACACATTTTGGACAATTTCATGCTCCCAACTTTGTGGATACAGTTTGGGGATGGCCCCTTCCTGTTCCAAAATGACTGCATACCAGTGCACAAAGCAAGGTCCATAAAGACATGGATGAGCGTGGAGGGTGAGGAGGGGGTGACACCATTTTTTACCGCACCAGGTGACACTAACCCTAGTGATGACCCTGCATTTAATGATTGGTAATGTGTAAAAAATTAAATTTTTGGTTTTGGGTTTATTACCGCTTTAAAGTGGTTGTAGACCTAGTACCTACTTGTATCTACAGGTATGCCTATAATAAGGCTTACCTGTAGGTATTGAAAATATCTCCTAAACCTGCGCGGTTTAGGAGATATTTACCATATACACTTATGCCGAAGTCATGCACGCGGCTAGCTCGTGCCGTTTCTTCGGCAGCTGTGCTGTGACTGGCGGCTCCCGTGCTCGTGCGTAGAAGTAACGTCATTGCGGCTCCGGCCGATCACAGTGCCAGAGCCCGCGAAACCCGTAAAAAACTCCAGGAAACATGTTGCCAGTCACAGCGGTGTACAGGGACCGCTGCAACAGCATCAATCTAAGTTAAGTATTTCATAATGAGGTCGTATGCGATGCATACAAGCTCATTATGGCTTTACCTTATAGGTTTTTTTTTTTTTTTTGTTTTGTTGTTTTTTATCCAGGTTTACAACCACTTCAAAGATTCTCCGGAGTTTTACATGTACTCTGCTGCCATCTTGTGTTCAAATAGAAAACCGCAGTTAGAGTCTTTCTAATTGTTGCAGCATGATTAGCACAAATTAGAGATTCCTAAAAAGTCATAAAGAATCCTTTAGTTGGACATGTTCTACAGTTTTCCTGACAGAATTATAATTAATTCAAGTTATTACAGAAGTCTGGTAAGCACTATTTATTGACATTATATATATATGTATAAATTCAAGTGCAGTGCTGTGAAAATACAAAAACAATTAAAAAAAGCAAATCAAAACTTCTTGCCTTATATCAAAATAGTCCAACATAAATAAAGTCCCAGAATTGTGTTATGAAAAGAAAGAAAGAAAGAAAGAAAGAAAGAAAGAAAGAAAGAAAGAAAGAAAGAAAGAAAGAAAGAAAGAAAGAAAGAAAGAAAGAAAGAAAGAAAGAAAGAAAGAAAGAAAGAAAGAAAGAAAAGAAAAATACATTTTCCTTTTTACTCCCAGCCACTGGACAGTGAAGGAACACCATCACAGGCTGAGCAGGCTGGTGACACAGGAAGCTGTCCAGACTGCAACTGGAAATGGTGTCACCTTCCTGGGTATACAGTATGGCAGGTCTCTGTGACTGGCTCATTGCTAAATTACTTAATTTGTACAACTTTTTTTTTAATTACAAACAATACAACCTTTTAACAGTAAACTGATACAGATAGATGGATAGATGGATAGATGGATAGATAGATAGATAGATAGATAGATAGATAGATAGATAGATAGATAGATAGATAGATAGATAGATAGATAGATAGATAGACTGAGTAATAGTTAATATGTTTTCTGGAACCACCAAAAGCTGTTGAGGCAGAAATAACCAGCCAGTTTTCTTACACAATCCTCAAAAATGACAACCCATTATGTTTCATCCAAAGAGTTCACCCAGAGACAGACATGTGGAATAAACTTTTCACTTTAGAGATTGATGGCTGAATTTCGTATTTTGGCTGGAGTTTCTCCTCAGTTATAAGTCTCCATCTCGGTTTCCACCATGGATCTACTGCAGGGATCCTCCATATCGAACTTCTCTTTGAATGTGCTCTCCAGGAGGAATGGGACAGACTTCTGTAAACTCTTCTTAAAATCCCTCCCAATGAAGGCATAGACCATGGGGTTGACACAACTGTTAAAGAAACCGATGGCGTAGACAATGTTGGACATAGCAAAACCCATGGTGTCACTAAATTCTACATTCATATATTCTAGGAACGGCCATAGGTGGAAGGGGAACCAAAAACAGAAGAAGGTGGCAACAATGGTAACAATAACTTTAAAGGGTCGACCAGATATGGAAAGACTTCTTCTTCTTCTCAGCCGAACTACAATGAGACTGTAGCATATCAATGTAATAGAAAACGGGATGAGGAACATGACGACAAATCTGGTAATGAGCATGGCTTTGTACCGTACTTGGTCCACATGGTCATCCTCTGAATATATGGGAAAGCAGTATGAACTATTACTATCAGAGTCATGAAGAATGTCAAAAAAAGCGAGGTACGGAGTGCTGAGTATAAAACAGGCTGTCCAGATAAGCACGGAGATTGAAGAAGCCATCTTTAGAGTTTTGTTGTTTTTTGACCACACCGGGCACATAACAGACGTACAGCGGTCAATGCTGATGACCATTAGGAAGGTGGTGCTCACAGACATGTTGAGGAATAGAACCGTAAAAATCCCCTTGCACATAACCTGACCGAAAGGCCAATGACCATCCATGACCCATTCGGTGATCTGAAGCGGGAAAAAGAAGTCAAAAACAAAATCGGCAATGGCCAAGTTGAGGAACCAGATGATGCTGACCGATTTGCGCATTTTGAAACCTGCAATCCAGATAACCAAGCCATTTCCAATCACCCCTAGGAGAAAGGTCACGCTGTAAAAAAAGATATTCAAAATTTTTACTGCCTGGTAAATGATTGGGTCTATACCCTCATTTTCATCGGGAGCGTAAAACGTTATATAGTCCTGTGTATGTTGAATGGTGGTTTCTTCCATTTTATTTGAAGTTCTGTAGTAAAGAAAAAAATATAAAAAAGTGAGGTTACAATAGTGATTCATTTGGCTTGAATAATAATAATAAAATTATTAATAATGATAATAATAATAATATACTACCGCTAATAAAAATAGTAATAAATTAAAATAAATAATAATAATAATTATAATAATAATACAAAAATACTAATGCTACTACTACTAATACTAATATAATAAAAAATGAAAATAATAATTATAATAATACAAATTAAAATAATAACAATAAAATACTATTGCTACTACTACTACTACTACTACTACTTCTAGTAATAATAATAATAATAATATGAGTCTCAGGCCTTGTTTCTGTGTGCTATATAGAGACATTGCCTATTCAGCCCCTTCCACGATTTAGCCGAATAATGACTCTACCTTTTCATCCAGCACTGTTAAATGAATTAACGTCTTGAATCTGTGTTTAATCCCCAACTTTAGAGACTCAACTTTATACTCTCCTCATAAATATCTCATTACCTTCAATTACCTTCAAAACAGCATGTCATTGGGAATTTAATTGGCTCCTGTCTAAATTAGCCCTAGTATGTGGATGCAGGCAAGTGAGATAGGGACCTTAGCCGGTAAGCTTCTTTAGCGCAGGGACTGAGGGAAATTTATTGTATGTTAATATTATTTATTAATTTATGAATATATACCATATTTTTCGCTCCATAAGACGCACCTGACCTAAAGACGCCCCTAGGTTTTAGAGGAGGAAAACAAGAAAAAAAACATTATGAACTAAATGGTGTACTAAAATATTTACCAGTGCCCATGAAATGCAAATCCAATGAAAGAGAGAAAATGCATCGATTTTTGCAAATAGGCTTTCATTTGCATTTACAGCAAACTCAGCATCATTGTAATCAATAACTAAACCTAACCAAGCTATAAAGCCTATTGTAAACTAAAAATATTATTTCTGATTTAAATAGTTTTTTTTTTTACAAAACTACGTAACTACTACATATGTTCTAGTTTAGTAAATAGACCACAATTACAGTAAGCTCACATAAATAGCTTTCATAGGTCAATGACTTGCATACAAAGTCTTCCTTTCTTCCATACATAGTTCTTGCATGTTTCTGAGGTGGGCCATTGTACCAACGTCTATGTGAGTCTCAATTTCCACAAAGGCTAACCCAATTGGGCCCCAAAAACTCATAGACAGTTTTTTTTTAAATCATCATAACCTCCACCTAACATTGATCTGTCAACATAACACAACAGAAAAGCAGGTTAATGTGATATTGTTTTTTTCTTCCAATGGCACATTATTTGTAATAGTTTATCGATGATACTATGACATTAAATTGTACATACCATACACTACAAATACAATAGATTGCTCCCAAGGAGTTTTGTGCAGCAAAGGATCAAACTGATACACAAAGGTCAATTTACATTTTATTGTTACAAAATGTTAAAATTCAACACATATGTTGTTTAAAATATGAGCTCTGGTATATATAACCCGCAACCCAAATGGCCCTTTGGGCAGGAATATTAAGTTGGAGGTTCCTTTATAAAATTTGTTACCTGCCATTGTTCAAGGACATCATTTATAGTAGTTGGGGTTTATATATACCAGACCTCGTATTTTGTGTTGAATTTGAAAATTCGGTAAAAATAAAAAGTTGTATACTTACCTTGGTGTATCAGTTGCTTGCTGCACAAACGCCCTTGGGAGCAATCTGTTGTATTTGTAGTATATGTAATAAGGGCGAGCAGCATTCCCTTTACCCAGGCGTGTGGGCATTTTTGCTATAAATTGTGCATAGAGTTGTGTGACAAGCCCACTATTGGGCAAGCTAACACCAAATACACTTTTGCTTCAAGTTCAATTCAATAATTTTGTTGCAACTGGCTGACGCTCAAAATACGAGAGGAGGCCAATAAGTTCTTACCCTCACCATGAAATTTTGCAAGTTTATAGGTGGATATCTTAGTAATATGCATGCCAATTTTTCCAAAAACAGCAACGAGGGGAATATACACAAAGTATTTTAGACCTGTACCACAAAGATGAGGAGGACTTTTGAAACAGATTAGTGACCATGAATGAAAGCTGGATATATCTATATGATCCTGAGGCTAAAGACACTGTAGAAACATGCTTAATCACCCACCCCCAAGAAGGCTAGGGTGCAACATTCATCCATTAATCACGGCTCTGTATTCAACTTTGTCTGGCATGACACTTACTCCATTTCTCTTGGCTTTAACTATAATTCACCATGACCTACAAGGCATGCATATTACTAAGATATCCACATATAAACCTGCAACATTCCAGATCCCTAGCACATCTAGATCATGGTGAGAGTAAGAACTTATTGGCCACCCCTCGTATTTACATATAAAAAAATGTTCTGCATTTTTGATAGACTGTCCATATGTGTTTGGCCAACTAGCGCTACCAGACATTAGGATATTATTAAAGTTATATTTTGTATTCCTAGACACTGATTAACTGTAATCTCCATAGGCAAACCTATCTCAACAACTCTTACCTGTCTTTTTCCCCTCCAAGACCTTCTCGACCCTCCTCGCACTTGTTTCAGAGTTCAATAAAATCATGTTTAGGACAAGTGTCTATCTCTTTTTTTTCCATTTCTTATGCCTGTTTATGATTGGACAGAATAGAGATTTTGTACTTGATTTTAATAACTGCTTCAAATACAGTAAAGATAATCTGTCAGACAGTTTCTGTTGTTCTTGAACACTTGCTGTAGATTTCTATCTGGCCAAAGACATGAGAAAAGGAAATGGACCGTTAAAGATTTAAAGGCAACTATCTTGTGTATTCAGCATGTAAATAGGTCAGAATATTATTATGAATTGTAATAAATTAATTGGGTTATCTAATGAAAATCAGATATTTTTTGCAGATACAGATTATTTCTTCCCAACAATACAACCTGCTTAGCAATCCTTTGGGTTGTCTACTAGTCCACTTCCATATCTCCATTCCTAATTCTTCCTTTTACTTTCCCTGCAGCATAAGGATATTCATGTATGGTGGGACTTAGTAAAATCCATACAAGGGCATCTACATAATTGTAGCACCCTCATGTGTACATAGTTTTGTAGTGTAGATAGAGGCTTGTTAAAAGTCTGGTTGTGAGTCAGAGGGTTTACTTTAGGATAGGCTAGAGGGCTCTGGTACCTTCCCCTGGATCTAAAAACTTTGAGAAGTTTCTAGAAGCTAGTGGGTGGAGGCCAGGAGGTGCTGATCTGAATAGTTATGGGAATCTGGACAATCCCCAGGCAGGAGGCCTGGCAGGATGGCTAAACCAACCCATAAATATGAAGAAGCCTTGCCAGCAGGGGAGTCGGGTGGAAGATGGAAGGTTAAGGTGCTGCTGTGTAGCCTGGGAGAAGGCTCCAGAGAAGGGGGTTCGGCCTCCAGGTTGGAGGTTGTATGAAGGAGGAAAGTTTACAAAGGGAGCTCCATTGCCCTGCAGTTCCCTGGGATAAAGGACATCTTCATAGTTGGGAAAGGAACCAGACCTGTAGAATGCCTGGATATAGTTCTATACACACCTACAGGACAAGGACAGTGTGACTAACTCTACACCCCCAGGGCCTATAATGGATAAGTTTGCTAGATGCAAATTATTGGCAAGTCCTCAGGGGATAGTTTTATTGCTTACCCAATTCCTTTTCCTGGGATCAGATACCGTAGCCAGGTGGGCTTTTTTTTTCACAAAGGGGACCAAGAGCTCCCACAAGTTGAGACTTTGCTGAAAATCCACTCAGGTGAACACAAAACTCCTAGGGAGGGATTATTGTGCTAGAGACTGTTGCTGTTCTGGCAGAAACACAGTCAAGTATCTGCTGTTGCAGTGTGCCAGAGAAGGAAATTGTCCTTGTTTCGTTGTTCTTTGAGTCAAGTAGAGCATCCCATGACCCCTTAACCTCATCCAGGTTAAAATCCCTAATAAATACAAATAAAAACCCCAAGCCCTTTGACTGTTTCTTGTGTTTGGATGCAAGTTGGAAAATGCATGTTGCCTGGCTGTGAAGACTGTAGGGGGACCCAAAACTCAGCAGCTCCTTAGGGGGTAGCGCTACTTAATGATGATGCAGAGTGCTCAAAGGGTCAGATGCTTTTTGCTATTCCATGCTGAACAATCAATAGAGGACATACTCAACTATTGGCCCAATCAAGACATTACTAAGGATCAATGAGAATGACCAGGGGATCCCTGTGTTGAAGAGGGGAGGATACTGAATGCAGTGGGGAGGTGGAGTGGTAAGGGTTCCTTAAAGTGTACAACATAAAGCCAACACTTTTTATTTTACTGTTGGACAGAATGTGAAAGGGTCAGAACTTCTCAAATGCTTTTGTTTTTGTCAGTGTTTGCATAAGGAATTTTTACCTCACCATTGGTTCTGTTGAATATACAGTATCTTTGACCCCAGATAGTAGTGGTTCCAGGGATGGAGTAGTTTAGGTGTGTTATAGCACCCTCAAAATGTAATCAAGTGCCACCAGAAACATCCCAGGAATGCTATGCATTTCCACACACTGCTGGCTGCAGTTGTGGATTGCTCTGTAGGGCACAGTGATCTCCTGAGTGACAGATAAATTATAGTTCTGGCAGCAGCACAGGAGAGAGGGCCTGACAACTGTTGAGGGGTAAATGCTTTTTTTTTGCTGGCCCTGACACTTGTCTGGGTTATTGCTGGCCCTGGTACTTACTGGGGGTTCTTGCTGGCCCTGCTACTTGCTGAGGGTTATTACTGGTCCTGATATCTGCTTGGGGCTATTTCTGGCCGTGATACATGCTGGAGGTTATCTTTGCTAGCTCTAATACTTTTTGAGGGGTTATTGCTGGCTTTGACACTTACTTTGGTTGCTTTTTGCTAGGGAATAGTGCTTGCCCTGACACATATTGGGGATTATTGTTAGGGGTACATTGTTGGCCCTGGACCTTCTTGGAAGAAGAGGTCCCAGATGAGGTTTCTTGCACCTGTCCTGGAATAAAAATGTTTTGGAAGCATTTGGCTTTATGGTGTGCTGAAGGCTTTTTTTCTCTTAATGGACCAACATAACAGTGTTTGGTACTGGCTCTGGCACATGGGGAAGAAACAGTGAAAATCAGCAACTGATGAAGGCTGTCAAGTGAACTGGTTACTTTGCCCCCCCCCTAGACCATACCAGACCCTTAGGTCTGGGCTTGTTTTTGTTGTTTTTATTAGTGATAGTAACTTGGATGGGGTGAAGGGGTGAAGGGTTGCCCAACTTGACAAAAAACAATGAATGGGGGCAACTTCCTTCCTCTGTACAAAGTCAGGATCTTGGACTGTTCTCCTTCCTAGACACCCTCTATCCTTAAAGTGATTGTGTTCTGGATTTAAAAAAAAAACAAACATGTTACACTTACCTCCTCTGTTTTGCCAGAGTGGCCCCGATCCTCCTCTTCTGGGGTCCCTCAGCGGCGCTTCTGGCTTCTCCTCTTCTCGAGTGCCCCCTTGGAGAAGCACTCTCCCTGGGGGCACTCGTTGGGGCATGCTCCCGAGTCCTGCTGCTGTGTCCATTGACACAGACAGCAGGACTTGGCCCTGCCCCCAGCTCCTGCATCACTGGATTTGATTAACAGCAGCTGGAGCCAATGGCTACTGCTGCTATAAATCTATTCAATGAGGACCCGAGACAGTGGCTGGTGCTGCTGGGCATGTCCCCGTCGCTGGAACGATCGGGTTTAGGTAAGTAAAAGGGGGGCTCTGGGAGGCTTTTGCACTGCAGAAGGTTTTTTAACCTTTATGCATAGAATGCGTTAAGGTGAAAAACCTTGAGGGTTTACAACCCCTTTAAGGATCAGTGGCAAAAGTCCCTTGAGGATCAGGAGCTCTTAGTCCCCTTTAGAAAATAGCACAACATGTTGCAAACTGCATGTAATAGTATCTCAAGCTCCACTGTTTGCAGGCACTACCAGCTCTCCTGGCTGCTTGCCTACCAGCCCAATTGGTTGCTCCAAAAATCTCCCAGGGTAAGGGATAAAAGGGCTAAGAACAACATTGTCCTTCTAAAAGCTTGCTACATGTGGCAGTCTCTCCCCTTGTAACTCCCTGAGTGTGCTGATGTACTCACTATGTCCTCTTTGCTCCCTGCTGCTCCTTAGGCAAGATTCCTTCTCAATCCTTTCTGCTGATAGGATCTTCTCAAGCCTGCCCAAGCCCAGCGTGGAGGCAGAGCCCCCCTAGATCCAGGGGTTCCCCCCTTGGCCACCGATAGCATCCTCAGCACTACATATTCCACCCGACTGCCCTGCTGGCATGGCTCCGCCATATTTAAGGGCTGATCCAGCCACCCTGCCAGGACATTCTGTCTGGGGATTGCCCAAGTTTCCTCAAATATGCAGATCAGAACCCCCTGGCCTCCGCCCACTAACTTCCAGAAGCTTCTACAAGCTTCTAGATCCAGGGGGAGGTATCAGAGACCTGCATCTGTAGAGCCATCCAGCGTGACCTGCAGTAACCGACCCAATTTCTAACTCACTTAACTTACAATGAGTCTTAAATTTGCCTACACTGGCACTAGTAGCACACAAGAGGGTTCTACATTTAGTTGATACATGCTTTTCTTCTCTGGGTGATTCCATTGTGTGTCTGAGCATGAGAGATAAGGGTGGGCAGCTCCTGGGCATTACATGGTCTGGTAATCCCTACAATGAATAAATGAGAAAATGGTGCAGGTAGAAGTGTAGTTGAAAGAAAATATCATAATGTACCAAAAAGGTTGAGACATAAGATTAACTAAATATAAAACAACTCAATTGTTCATACAAATTCCATAAAAAAAGTCTGTTTATGCCAAGAGGGAATAGCGGCAGCTCCTCGAAAAGAGTGAAGCAATCTCTGTGTAAAATATAAAAACAGCAGAGGCTGCCAGCTAAATGCAGTATATCCATAAAGTTTATTAAGACCTATAAAAGTAGCAACTCCTTGGTAAAAGACATTATTGGCATATCTCATTCCTCAAACTAGCTTTCATCCTGGTAAGGCGCATGGTGTGTTTATGTGACAAAATGTTGGTGCAGCAGCTAGCCAGAGGGATGAATGAGACACTGGGAGTGGAACTGCAGGAACATATCCAGTTTATTTATTTATCAAAGGTACTTATATAGCGCCATAAATTTACGCATTTTTTTATACATTCACACCAGTCCCCGTCCTCAAGGAGCTTACAATCTAAGGTCCTTAACTCACATTCAAACAGACATGTACTAGGGCTAATTTAGGATCCATTTAACCTACCAGCATGCCTTTGGAGTGTGGAAGGAAACCTACGCAGACACAGAGGAACATGCAAACTCCAGGCAGGTAGTGCCGTGGTTGGGATTCGAACCAACGACCCTAGTGCTGCTAGGTGGAAGTGCTAAGCCACTGCGCTGCCCAATGTGCAGGACTGGATGTAAAATCATGCCTAGCAGGGTCGCAGTAAGAGGGGGGCATGGTTTTGGATTTCAGAGCGTATTTGCTTCTTTTCTAAGCTTTCCTTAAGGTTTATCACTATCGTCAAGGCTTGAGAAAGGAACAGATATGCTCCTTGTAGCCTCACCCCCCTCTTACTGCAGCCCTATTAGGTTTGACGTCACATCCAATCTTGTGCATTTCATGGTGGTTATGGTGCACAAAGTTCCACACCTACTGTAGTGTCTCAATCATCCATCTGGTGGCTGCATCAGGGTTCTGTCCCATAATGTTAAATTCTACCTACACTGGATAGTTGAAAAATCTGCTTGTGATGACAGATTGCATCTGAAACAGGATCTCTATTATACATAACAGAAAAGGATAGCAGGAGGCAAGTGTTGGGATTCATTATACTTCCCTCCAGGGGCGTTGCTAGGGGGTGGCTATTGGGGCTATAGCCCCGAATATGGGGCCCATAGCCCCGAGTCTCTTTCCGCAGGGTCCCTGCCTAACCAGCGGGTTGCGGCTGGCGGGCTGGCTGCATGAGAGAGGCGGAGGAGAGGAAAGAGGCAAGCTCTTCACAGCCGGGTCTCTTCAATTTGGGAGCGAGGTGAGGCGAGCAGCAGAGAGATGACATAATCTCTCACTGTCCGCCACAAATCGGTGCTCTCCTGCCCTCACAGCACGGTCATCGTGGAGCTCCACTTTGCAGCCAGACCCCCTTGCTTGACAACCCAGATGTCACTTGCCAACTGATGTGGATTGTCACTTGCCATGCCAGCCAGTGCCACCAAATGTGCATTGACGCTGCATTGGTGGCAGGCTGACAGCACTGGTCCATTTAGTGAGAGCAGGAGAGCGGTGATGCGGGCGGGCAGTGAGAGATGATGTCATCTCGCTGCTCCCCGCCGCACCTCCGACATTGAAGCAAGGGGATCAGGCTGCAAAGTGGAGCTCCACGATGGCTGGTGACGTGGCAAGTGACAATCTGCAAATGGTGGCAAGAGATGTGGCAAGTGACAATCTGCAAATGGAGGCAGGAGACGTGGCAGGTGACAATCTGCAAATGGAGGCAGGAGACGTGGCAAGTGACAATCCATCTCTGGTGGCAGGCGACATGGCAAGTGACAATCCACATCTAGTGGCAGGTGACGGTGGCAAGTAAGACGCTGCATCTGGTGGCAGGAGATGTGGCAAGTGACACGCCCAGGGCTCCCACTGAATCTGCAGTATGGTGAGTTGAACCACTTCATTATATATTAGAATGTAACAATAGAAATAATGCACTTCAATCACCCTGACACAATATCAACCATTATGCCATGATGATTGAAGCGCCAACACCAGCCATCGCCCGTGGAAAATTGCTTACCACTGGTGTCTGTCCCCCCCCCCCCCCGCGGGCATGCAAAAAGGTCGGTGACCGCTGCAATGGGCTCTAGCCCCAGATCTTTTGCAGACCTAGCAACTCCCCTGCTTCCCTCCATATTGTCCCTTTCTAGTTATGGCTCTTCTTTAAAGGTAGTAATCTACAGTAGTATTGAAGACCTTGATAAAGTGGAGCCCTCCAGCAGGCAAATGTTTGATTGGCTATGGGTATAGGTACAAGGCAAAGAGCAGGAACAGGATAAACAGCTAGCAGTATCTGGCAGCAAAGCAACACTGGGGCAAGGGGGAAATGTAGAAGAGGAACCAAATACCCTCCCAGCAGCCAGCATCAGGTGGAAACTGATTACTGGGGATCTTCTGGCTGTTGGGAGACACCCACTGGTGGACACAGGAACTTCAACCTTCCGCTCTGAGAACCACGTTGCCCCAGCAGGTGATCCAGGTCCTGACACTTACAAAAGCTCCTTTCAACTATCTTGGACCTATTCTTGTGCCAAAAAACAGCTGTTCATTAGTCTCAATATTTTATGCTTGTTTCATAGGCTTGCAAACCCAAGCAAAATAACAAAGAAAAAAAAAAAAAAGAACAGTACTCAAATAACCATCAAATACACACAAAAAGGGCAAACACACAACTATTCCGCTGAATGACCCCCCCCCCCCCCCGATGTGTGGCCTCACGCTCCTTCCAAAGCTCCCAGAATAAGCTTCTGTGTCACGGCCTCACTATTGTGCCCGACATTCAACCATTGGTGTTCCTGCTTTTGTTTGTTGTTTTACAGTTGGTGTGTAAGTATTGTTCTTATCACCATAAAATTATTTTGGTATGGGGTAGGGGCTTGACTATATAAATATAAAACATATCTTTTTTTATATAAATTTAACTGTATTATTCTTAATGACATGGTCTCCCTGTAGATATTTGATCAACAAAAACAAAATATCTCCTAAAGAAGTGAACATTGGTTCACAAAACACTTTGAGACTCATAGCATTGCTTGATCCTCCCTGCTTTGCCTGTAATGTTGCTGCATTATATTGCCAAAAGTATTGGGACGTCTGCCTTTACACGCACATGAACTTTAATGGCATTCCAGTTCTAGTCCATAGGGTTCAATATTGAGTTGGCGCACCCTTTGCAGCTATAACAGCTTTAGGTGTCTGTACATAGGAATGTTTGACAATTCTTCTAGAAGCACATTTGTGAGGTCAGGCACTGATGTGGACAAGAAGACCTGGCTCACAGTCTCCATTTTAATTCACCCCAAAGGTGTTCTATCAGGTTGAGGTCAGGACTCTGTGCAGGCCAGTCAAGTACCTCCAGCCCAAACTCGCTCATCCATGTCTTTATGGACCTTGCTTTGTGCACTGGTGCACAGTCATGTTGGAATAAGAAGGGGGCCATCCCCCAACTGTTTCCACTAAGTTGAGGGCATGAAATTGTCCAAAATGCTTTGGTATGCTGACGCCTTAAGAGTTCTCTTCGCTGGAACTAAGGGGCCAAGCCCATCCCTTAAAAAAACAACCCCACACCATAATCCCCCTCCATCAAATGATTTGGAGGGGTGGCCCAATACTTTTGGCAATATAGTGTGGATGAGTGATTTTGGAGTGGAGGAACTTGACTGGCCTGCACAGAGTCAGGACCTCAACCCAATAAAACACATTTGGGATGAATTAGAACAGAGACTGTGAGCCAGGCCTTCTCATACAACATCAGTGCCTGACCTCGCAAATGAGTTCTGGAAGAATGGTCGAACATTCCCATAGACACACTCCTAAACCTTGTGGACAGCCTTTCCAGAAGAGTTGAAGCTGTTATAGCTGCAAAAGGTGGGCCAACTCAATATTGAACCCTACGGACTAAGACTGGGATGACTTTAAAGTTCATGTGCTTGTAAAGGCAGGCGTCCCAATACTTTTGGCATTATATTGTATGTAGTATCTTTATATAGCAATTGCTTACAAATGTATGTTTTGATATATCTAATGATTTTGTACACTAACATTGATATTTTTTAAAAATGATATGATATTATTCCGTGATATATGGAATAAAATGTACCGTATATACTCGAGTATAAGTCGAATTTTTCAGCACATTTTTTTGTGCTAAAAGTGCCCCCCTCGACTTATACTCGAGTCAAGCACTTTTCTGCAGCAAAAAAATTCATTTTCCGAACCGATTTTGGGGCCCCGTATCTCAGGAACTGGTACCACAACATATCCAAAGATGAAGTTCCTAGAACTAAGTGGCCCCGAGATACGGGGCCCCAAACTCGGTTCGGAAAATGTCATTCTCTGCTGCAGAAAAGAGCTTGACATTTTCTGAACCAATTTTGGGGCCCCATATCTCAGGGCCACTTGTTGCTAGGAACCCTAAATTTGGTGTGCAAACCCAGTGGAACTGGTACCATAACATATCCAAAGAGCTTGACATTTTCTGAACTGATTTTTGGGGCCCTGTATCTCGGAGCCACTTGGTGCTAGAAACCCCAGCTTTGGAAATGTTATGGTGCTAGTTCCACTGGGTTTGCATACCAAATTTGGGGTTCTTAGCACTAAGTGGCCCCGAGATATGGGGCCCCACATTCAGTCAACTGTGTCCATCTGCATCTGGGAACAGTGATGCTGCAAATTGGCATTGTTGACCCTCTTTTCCACTTACAGTAGCTGTGCATTTCTCACCCTCGTCTTATACTCGGGTCAATAAGTTTTTCCCATTTTTTTTTGTGGTAAATTAGGGCCTCGACTTATAATCGGAACGACTTATACTCGAATATATATGGTATATGTTTTTTTTAAACTATGGACTATTTCTTGGTATGGCATTTCTCTATAACCACTTCCAGGCCAGGCCTTTTCTGGCAAGTTTTGTGTAGTATTTGTGCTTGAAAATTACTTAGAACCCCCAAACATTATTTTTTTTTTCAATTTAGAGGCCCTAGAGAATAAATTGGTGGGTTTTGCAATTATGTCACACGGTATTTGCGCAGCGTTTTTTCAAACCAAATTTTTGGGGAAAAAATACACTTTTTTAAAAATTTAATTTAATTTATTTTAATGCAAAAAAAAAACACAACACATAACACATTTTTTGTAAAATATAAAAGATGATGGTATGCCAAGTGAATAGATACCAAACATGTCACGTTTTAAAATTGCTATGCCCCTGCAATGGCGACATACATTTTACTATCCACAGGCGACACTTTAAAAGCTTTTACAGGTTACCACTTTAGATTTGCAGAGGAGGTCTGGTGCTAGAATTACTACCCATTATCTGATGTTTGCGGTGATACCTCACATGTGTGGGATGATCGCTGTTTGTGTGCCTGCGGGGCCGATGCATGCATTCGTCTTTTCGCACGAGCACGGAGGGGGGGGGGAGTGCTTTAAATTTTTTTTTAATTATTAACCTCCCTGGCGGTAATCCCGAGTGTGGCTCGGGGTTAATTTTCAGTACCATTAGCGGTAACTCCGAGCCACACTCGGGATTACATTGCAGTACCCTGGTACTGCTTACTTACCCTTACCTTGTCCCCGGGATCCTGACATGTCCCCCCCGCTGTGTCCTCCGCCAGGTCATCCGCCCAACCTATCAATGTTCCGGGATCCGTTCCCTGCGAGCGTCGCAATGCATGGGGACAGAGCCCGGCGGCAAATTCAAAAATGTACACAATACATAACACATACAATACACTGTAATCTGTAAGATTAGATTACTGTATCAAATAATTTCACCTCCCTTTTGTCCCTAGTGCTTTGTCCAGTGCCCTGCCTGCACTTTTATATTACGGTATATATACTGTTCTTTCTGCCTGGAAATTTGTGAATGTCCATGGCAACCAAAAAGTGTCCCTTTACGTCAAAAGCAGTTTTAGACCAGCTAAAAAACAGCGATAGTAAATAAGAATCACTTGCAGAATTGAGCGATAGTGATTTGTGGGGAAATTTGTCATCAGACACTGAAAGTGATGACAGCGACAATTTTGCAGCTGAGCAAATTTCTGTGTTTTTTATTTGATTACATTATTGAATACATTTTATTATTATTATATTATTATTTTTTATAATTATTTATACTTATTTATTATATTATAATTTAGGATTTCGTGTTTCAAACTTTATCATATGTCTACTAGACTCTTGTTTGGACGGAGTTATTCCTAAGAGAATTACAGGCCTACAATATAAAACAACAAATTTCTATGCAAAACAATATACAGGTTCCACATTCAAAAATCTGACATAATAATACCACCAGGGAGGTAAATTTATTTTATTTTACTTTTCATTGTTGCTTTACGTTTTTGTTTTTATCACTTTTATTGCTGTCACAAGGAATATAAACATCCCTGTGACAGCAATAGGCATGTACTCTTTATGGAGAGATCTGGGGTCTATCAGAACCTTAAAAGCATTCAAAACACCAAGATCACTGTTCTCGAATGCTTTTGATTTTTTTAAAATGGCACCGTTGACATCTGGGTAAACTGGAAGTGATGTCGGGTCTTCGCTTCTGGGTTACCATAGCCGAGAGCCAATCCAAGCCAATCCAGCCTTTGTTCAGCTCTCCGATCAGCCAGCGGATGCGCCAGCTGGTTGCTCGGGTCTGCCAGTGGGACGGCGGCTGGAGGGGGGACGTCCCCTCCCGCTGCATGTAAAAGAAATCGAGCGGCTAGTTATCCACTAGGATTTCTTTTACAAGAGAGCTGACCTCCAGCTCTAAAAAATTGTACCGGGATGATGTCTGCAGCTGCAGGCATCATCCCGGTATGACCATTTGAAGTCCAGCAACGTACCGATATGTTGCTTGTCCTAAATTGGTCCCATGGGCATTGTGTCTGTTTCAGTGTATTAACTCTAAATACAGCCCCTTTAAAGCAGATCCTACAAATATAGAAAAAAAATAGATTGTTTCCCCTTTTTTATGCAATTTTCATCTAAGCAGCTGAAACGGCAAAAGTGAGAGTTTTGATTTCATATGTAAAATCTTTGTCCCTGCTTATCCCTAAAATGTATACTACACAGTGGGTATCCTGTGAGTATCCTATGAAAATTATGGAGATGGGGCTTCCTTGTATCTTGTTCCTTTGGACCACTTTACAAAGTCACAAAGGTCCCGAGGGCTGTATTGGCTGTATTTACTGCCAGTTCTGACCTGAGCAAATCTTCTACATTCTAGGTTTGTTGATATGAGTATAGACCAGGGAGTTCCTCCTGTGGTGATTTTACATAAGCTCTCTTGGATGGTGAAGAACACTGTAAATCAATCTAGTCTAAGAAAAACCTTGTTTGTGCTATCTAGCTTGAGTTCATTTTAACTCGTTCATACTACATTCCAGTCTAGATTTAATTTTCCTCCAGTTGGAACCTTCTCCTTTGCCCAATAAGACATAAAGAACAGGATTGAGACAGCTGTTGATGGAGACCAGGCAAAGGCACAAAGAACTTATCATAAAATCAGTGAGCACTTGATACACAGTTTCGTTTTTTGCTATCAGCGGCCACACATTGTATGGAAACCAGCACCCGAAAAAGCAAACCACAACAGCTATGATAATCCGGAAAGTTCTCTGAAATTTCCTGGGCCTTTTAATCGTGTTCGAACGAAGTCTGAAGATGATCAGACTGTAACAGACAAGGATTATAGAAAACGATAGCCCAAACATGAGGAAGCATCGAGAGAACATTAAATATTTTCCAGCTGATGAATATTTGATCTGACAATAATATGAAAGATCGTCATACATAGGAACAAGGAGATAGAAAATGTGAATATCTGTATCGTAAATGAGCATGCCTGGTATTACAATAGATAAAGGCACAGTCCATATAAACACTGAACAAATGTTGACTAATTTCCTTGTACGGTGTACTTTGGACCAGAATGGCCAAATGATGGCCACACAACGGTCAATGCTAATGGCTGTTAGGAACAAAACACTGATGAAGGAGTTTATGTGCAACAATGCAAAATTAAATGCTTGTAAAGAAGTTCTATCATCGTATGATAGAAACCACATTGTTACCCGGAAAGGGAGGGAAATACAAAACATGAAGTCAACAATGGCCAAGTTGACAAACCACACGGCACTGACAGTCTTCATCTTGAATCCAGCGATCCAGATCACCAAACCATTCCCCATAATTCCGATTATAAAAGTCATACAGAAGCAAGCAATAATCAGAACTTTTGAAATGGTGAATGCAAACTGAAATGATGGCAAACCAAGTATCTTCACAATGTCAGCGGCATCCAGGGTGAAATTCTGTACTTTGCATTTTGGCCTGTTGATAAAAGGAGAAACAAATCTCAAAAAGTCATCATTACTAATTAGTTAATAACTTTATATGGTTTAAAGGTTTTAGATACCTGACTATAATCCCAATATTAGTTTGTTTGACAACCCATTCCAAAATCATGGTCACATGGTCAATTATATAGAGTTGGTCTCCCTATGCAGCTATGACAGCCTCCATTCTTCTTGGAAGGCTTTCCACAAGATTTTGGAGTGTGTATGTGGGAATGTGTGCCAATTCATTCAAAAGATGAATGATTAGGTTTACTATTGGTGTTCCAATTCAGTAGGGTGTTTCCAAAAGTGTTCAGTAATGTCAGTTGAGGTCAGGGCTCTGTTTAGGCCGCTTGGGTTTCTACACCTCAAACTGGGGAATCAATATTTTTTGGCAGGTAAGACCGTTTTTATATATACATTTGAAGTGTGGTCTTTGGATCGGTTTGGATAGAAAATCACTTTAAATGTCAACAGATAAAAAAGAGAAAAGCAAAGAGAGGTTAAAAATAAAACTTAAAGTGTAAACAAAAACTTGTTTTACCAATAATAATCATAATCGTAACTTGGGTTGATCGTAGAAAAATCCATTTGGTCATAAGAGCTCATGACTGGTGGGGTTCTACAAAACAAGATATAAATATGTTTATTTGAGAGCGCAACTGACATCGATGAAACATTGACATCATGGCTGGATCTAGGGGGTTGCTAAGGTGGGCTGTGCCCCCCAGATTTCAGTTACCCCCCCCAGAAGACAAAAGGGCTCTGCTGAATGCCCTGCCAGCAGTGACCCCTGTCCTCTGACCTGCCACAATGACCCCTGTACTCCTTCCTGCTGACCCATATGCTCAGCTCTGCTGAACTCTGTACATTGCCCTGCTGACCCCTGTCTGTCCTCTGCCCTGAGGAGCCCTGTACACTGCCCTGTTGACTGCTGTGTTCCATCCTGTGGACCCTGTATATTGCCTTTCTGACCCCTGTGCTCCATTCTGTGAACCCCGTACCCTGCTCTTCTGACCCCTGTCCTCTGCCCTGCTGAACCTGTACACTGCCATTCTGAGCCTTGTCCTTTGTCCTGCTGATCCCGTACACTGCCCTACAAACTGCTGATGCTATCCTCTGCCCTGCTGACCTCCCATCCCCTGCCCCCTGACATTTTTTTACTGCACCCCCACATCAGACAGGCTATATCTGGCCCTGATTGACTGGCCCTGAGCGTACCATTGTTGTTCATTCTCATGTATTGAATGCTTATAACATTGATATCAATGTAAGCCCTTCCCTGTCCCTCCCTGCTTACTTCTGCAATAAACCAGACCAAAAGAATTGTGTGGGACTGAGAATGAAAGGGAGTTTATCCAGGCCCCACGGGTGGTTTAATACCAAAGTTTAAATTATTATATTTTATGGTACTTCATGATTTTATCACTCTTTGTAAACATAATATCAATATCACGTTGTGTTATAAATAACATATATATGCATTTTATTTGTATAACATACAGTAGTATTTATATTATATATAAGGATATCCTAAAATACACTTTTTTAATTAGATCACTTTTTTATGTTATGTGACCTGGTATTGGGGGGGGGGGGGGTTAGGTGTATTGAATTCCTGAAGCAAAATTCACTTTTCCTTTTGATCTCCTGTCATGTGCAATAAAGATTTACTGGACTTATTTTAGATCTTTGGCATCCTTATCTTTTTCACATTTTGTTGACTACTCCAAACACCCCCAAGAATACTTGAGCTGACAGAGAGGTGCCTGTAAAATATGGATTGAAAGCCCTATCAATCCTACTTTGGGCCAACCTTCAAAGTGGATGAGTTAGGACCACTGTCAGGTTTTTATTGCTGTACATGCTAGGGTGATTTTTCCTCACTTCCTATTCCAGTGACCACGGAGTAACTGAAGGGAATCTCCTCTATCTGAACACAGAAAGCAATAGAAAAGAAACAAAAGTGGTTTTATGCTCTTTCCTATTTGGAAATATTCTTCTTATTTTCGGTTCAGGAAACCACAGACAGTTGAAGTAAAGTAAAATCTCTGTAGATTTGGGGAAGTAAGGGATAGTTGAAACCCATCAAATTTGTTTCTTTATTCTATTGTGGCCATTTTTCTTCCCTTTTTGTCCAAGAGACCTAATGAGAAGTGAAAAATGAGAAGAAATACCATCCTGAAAGATGTCCCAAGATGGAAAAGATGCCCCATTTGAAGATTTCCTTTCCCCTCCTCTTTCAGTGACAACTTTAAAAAATTGGATTTCTCAGTACAATATGATACAACATACATGGAAACTAGTCACCAGGACAAAGAGAGGGAGACATTCCCCAGTGGGGGCACAGGATATAGTAAAAGCTACACTAATGTTCCATCCCATTACCATCCTATGTATGATATTTTTTTTACATTTGGGTAATTGAGGAACAAACAGTTGAAACCCATCCAATTTTTTGCTGTATTCTATTGTGGCAATATTTGTTCACTTTTTGTCCAAGAGACACAACAGGAAGCGAAAAGGAACATTTGCAAAAATAGAAGAAATCCTATCTTAAAAGATGTCCCCAGATGGAAAAGATGCCCCCATTTGAGGATATCCTTTCCCCTCCTGTTTCAGTGACAACTTTAAAAAAATTGGATTTCTCATTACATTACTATATGATTCAATGTACACGGATACTAGTGACCAGAACAAATAGAGGGGGGGACATTCCCCAGTTGAGGCACAGAAAGTAATAAAAACTAGACTGATGTTCCATCCCATAACTAAAATATGTATGATTTTATTTTTTATTTTTTAAGAGGAACAGTTAAAAGCCATCAGATCAGTATTCTATTGTGGCCATTTTTCTTCACTTCTTGTCCAAGAGACACAGCAGGAAGTGAAAAGGAACATTAGCAAAATGAGAAGAAATTTCATGTTGAAAGTTATCATTAAAACAGATGTTCCATTGGGATGATTCCCTACCACCTCCTGTGTCAGTAACATAGGTTTTCTCATTATATTCTAATACATTGATACTAGTCACCAGGACAAATAGAGGGGGTGACATTTCCTAGTGAGGGTACAGATGGAAATAAAAACACACACACATACAACATACACGGCCAATGTTTTTCGACAGGATCTAATTAACCTACCAGCATGTCTTTGGAGTGTGGGAGGAAACCTGAGTACCCGGTGGAAACCCACGCAGGCACAGGGAGAACATGCAAACAGGCAGATGGTGTCGTGATCGGGATTTGAACCAGCGACCCCATTGCTGCTAGGTTAATGTGCTAACCACTACACCACTGTGCTGCCAACTTATGTCTACATCCTATGCTGTTCACTACTTAGTATATGGAAAAATGGTCACAACTGTTCTCTCTCTCTTCTCCATGCCCACCTTTGTTAAATGTGCTATTTAACCCAGACAACTCCGACAGACTATCCTATAGCCGAATGTACCCTTTGTCACAAGCTGGCATTTTCCAACTCCGTAATTTGGTTCACACACTTAACCGTAGACTTCTCACTTTTGCAAAGATTGAACACAAATTCCAGATCGTTAAGCAACTTTTTAATTCCTACTTACAGTTTAAACATTACTTCTCTTCCAAGTCACCATTCCTAACTCTAGATAAGCCTACTCCATTTGAACTCCTATGTGCCCAAGGCCCTTACTAACCTCATCTTATATTGTCCATTTACAAATTTCTCCATGATGCCTCTTCACTAACTGACTCGTATCATCTCTATATGCAAAAATGGTCCCAACTCATCCAACGGCAGATTACCCTCCCACAGTGGTAGAAAATATTGGACTAGGTTTATAAAGCTTCAAGATGTGTGGGGCAAAGAGAGACGGCCTATAAAATAATGCTTTTCTGGTACAGAATCCCAGATGTCCTTCACAGATATGACTCTATGGTTCCTTGGGTGTATTGGAGATGCCATGGTGACGTAGGTTTCCATTAACACATCTTTTGGGAATGTCCCATTATCCAACCATGTTGGTCCTCAGTCCAAACCCTCCCACAAAACCTTTTTGAAATAATCATTTCTCTATAACCGATTCACTATCTTCTGGGCCTGCCTATCCCTGGCGTTTCCAACCTTGCCTGAAAATGTATTGCATTTGTCCTCCTAGCAGCTAAACGTGTAATCCCCTTGGGATGGCTGTCCACCTCCCCACATTAAGACAACTATTACAGGTCCTAGCTCACATACGCAGAATGGAACATCTTACTGCTGTGGTACATGAATCTCTACCTCGATTTTCTAAAATTTGGGAGCTGTTGGATAATTCAGTACTTAAAGCGAAGTTCCAACCACATATATCAATTTTTTTTTAATCCATCTGTTACAATCACAGTATGCTAATTTTGCATTCATTAGGCTGGTAAATTGCGCCGCTTTTCTTCCTATTTTATTAAAAAATGAATATTATATTCCTCCTGCTTGGGCATTCCCATCTTGCTTGTGGGCAGGCGAAGCCCACAAGTATAAACTTACAGGTTTACAGAGCTGCTGAATAACCAGCATGCACTGCCCGTTCTCGCGCATGCGCAGTAAGCACACATCACGTCGATGAGAGCCCTCTGCGCTGCCCACTGACTCCTGGCAAAGATTGACACACATCTCCCAGAACCCCCAGCGAGCACAGGCGCCGAGGGAAATGACATAAATCGCTGCGGAGCTGAAGAGGCAGAATACAAGAGACCCCATATCAACAGTGAAGAAGGGGTGTGTAAAAAAAAAACAATGTCCATCTGTTGTTGTGGAAGGATTATGATGTTTATTTCTGTAAAGTAAATGTTATGGGTGAAACTACTCAGTGCCTCTAATATCTGAATAATTGTATCCCCCCCCCCTTCTTTTATATATTTCATTTCATTGAAATGTTTTTATTTCTTATATTCTCATCTCCCATGGTGTACCTCTCTCCCACTTTTTCTTTCAGGTTGCATACCCCTCGGGGTAATTCCCCTTTCTGCCTCAAACTTTCCCATTAGGAAGTTTTACAAGTTGTCAATCCGTGGAGCTACCATTACTGTTATGTGTTGGTTTCCAACAGATTGCCATTTCTACGATATTCAAGACTTTGTTTCTGTGGACATATATGTGATTTATGTCTTGGATGTTACATCATATTCTTTTTCAAATATTTTCTATCTATATTTGTAATTCTCTGAAAATGTTTCAATAAAAATACAAAAAAATAAAACACAGATACCTAAATATTTTTTTGGTGGACACAGAAGTGCCTTTTAGCCATCCTCCAATTTGACTAGTTGTGTTCTACATTGTATGTCTCAAAGGTGACATGTTCTTCTATGTACTTTTAAATCATGTTGTCAATAAACTATTTAAAAAAAAAAGGGGACCCCAATATCTTAAAAATATTTCGATTAAACTACCTTGAAGAGGGGAGGCAGTAAATCACCAACATCATTGCTAGACAATCGAATGATCTTCAAAGAAAATGATATTTTCGCAGACTTTTTCTTTTCAATAGCTTTGGTTCATCTGCTCTTTATAGACCATTCCTATAATTTTCTAGCCTGCTGGCAGTCTAGCACCTAGTGTTGCCAGATATTAGTCTATTATAAAAGTTTTCTCTTTTATCTATAGACACTGGTACACTTTATTCCACATAAACAAACCTATTTAAACTAATCTTACCCCTCTTCTTTCGCTGCAAGGCTTTCTCGACCTTCTTCGCACTTGTTTCCACAGTCAATAAGATCATGATTAAGACAAATGTCTGTCTCTTTTATTTTTTTCATTCATTTCTTATGATTGTTTATGATTGGATGAAGTAGAGATTCTGTATTTGATTTCTATAACCTCTCCAAATACGGAGAAGATAATCTGTCACACAGTTTCTGTTGTTTTTGAACTGTTACAGTAGATTTTTATCTGGCCAGAGATGTGACAAAGGATACAGACCGTTAAAGATCAACTAATTGTGTGCTCGGCATGTACACGGGTCAGAATATTATTGTGAATAGTAATGAGTGAATTGGATCTTCTAATGGAAATCAGATATTTTTTTCAAATTATCGATTCCTTCCTCCCCCAAACAATAAAAAAATCTGTTCAGTAATCATGTGAGGAGCCTAGTAGTCCACTTCCAGGTTTACATTCCTATTGTTACTTTTACTCTCACTGACCTCCAGCATATACAGTATCTCACATAAATAAAAATTATATTATGTAATTCTGCTGCTATTTTGTTAGATATACTAAATGATACAGTATCTCACAAAAGTTAGTATACCCCTCACATTTTTGTACATATTTTATTATATCTTTTCATGTGACAACAGTGAAGAAATGACACTTTGCTACAATGTAAAGTAGTGAGTGTATAGCTTGTATAACAGTGTACATTTGCTGTCCCCTCAAAATAACTCAACACACAGCCATTAATGTCTAAACTGCTGGCAACAAAAGTGAGTACACCCCTAAGTGAAAATGTCCAAATTGGCCCAAAGTGTTAATATTTTGTGTGGCCACCATTATTTTCCAGCACTGCCTTAACCCTCTTCCACTCCTCCATGACGACATCACAGAGCTGGTGGATGTTAGAGACCTTGCACTCCTCCAACTTCTGTTTGAGGATGCCCCACAGATGCTCAATAGGGTTTAGGTCTGAAGGCATGTTTGGGCAGTCCATCACCTTTACCCTCAGCTTCTTTAAGATGGCAGTGGTCGTCTTGGAGGTGTGTTTGGGGTTGTTATCATGTTGGAATACTGCCCTGCGGCCTAGTCTCCAAAGGGAGGGGCTCATGCTCTTCTTCAGTATGTCACAGTACATGTTGGCATTCATGGTTCCCTCAATGAACTGTAGCTCCCCAGTGGCGGCAGCCCCAGACCATGACACTCCCACCACCATGCTTGACTGTAGGCAAGACACACTTGTCTTTGTACTCCTCACCTGGTTGCTACCACACACGCTTGACACCATCTAAAGCAAATACGTTTATCTTGGTCTCCTCAGACCACAGGACATTGTTCCAGTAATTAATGTCCTTAGTCTGCTTGTCTTCAGCAAACTGTTTGAAGACTTTTTTGTGCATCATCTTTAGAAGAGGCTTCCTTCTGGGACGACAGCTATACAGACCAATTTGATGCAGTGTGTGGCGTATGGTCTGAACACTGACAGGCTGACCCCCCACTCCTTCTACCTCTGCAGCAATGCTGGCAGCACTCATACATCTATTTCCGAAAGACAGCCCCTGGATATGACGCTGAGCACGTGCACTCAACTTCTTTGGTCGACCATGGCGAGGCCTGTTCTGAGTGGAACCTGTCCTGTTAAAGCGCTGTATTGGCCACAGTGCTGCAGCTCAGTTTCAGGGTCTTGGCAATCTTCTTATAGCCCATCTTTATGTAGAGTAACAATTCTTTTTTATAGATCCTCAGAGAGTTCTTTGCCATGACGTGCCATGTTGAACTTCCAGTGACCAGTATGGAGAGTGAGAGCGATAACACCAAATTTAACACACCTGCTCTCCATTTACACCTGAGACCTTGTAACACTAACGAGTCACATGACACCGGGGCAGGAAAATGACTAATTGGGCCCAATTTGGACACTTTCACTTAGAGGTGTACTCACTTTTGTTGCAAGTGGTTTAGACATTAATGGCTGTGTGTTGAGTTATTTTGAGGGGACAGCAAATTTACACTGTTATACAAGCTGTACACTCACTACTTTACATTGTAGAAAAGTGTCATTTCTTCAGTGTTGTCACATGAAAAGATAGAATAAAATATTTACATAAATGTGAGGGGTGTACTCACTTTTGTGAGATACTGTATATGAGAGGAAGAGCATAATTCAGTAGCTGATGCCTAATAAACAGTATAAGAAATGAATGTAATTATATAGACAAATTCATTGTATGCAGAGAAAGAGAGATAGACAAAGCAATTGAAGTAAGTAAGAGGATCAATTCACGTAGTTTTACAAGTCACATTATCTCATAATTTTCTTGTGAATCGTGTTAATTTCACATACGTAAACATTAAATATGTATGGGATTTGTATTTTTTTTCACAGGAAATTAATATTTTTTTATTAAAAGCCTCAATTTTTCCTAAATCTTAGTTTAAATGTAATTTCCACATTGTAATTTAATTATGTCTAACTTTGTGAAACTGTATTTTAAAATTTTTTAATTTATTCCATATTTCTGTGCTTTTTCTTAATTCTGACCTTAAATTCCTTCTGCCTGGAACTACCATTGACACAGGGTAAAGTGATGGGAAAACAAAAGTTTTAGAGTTGTCACCAGAATAAAAGAGAGGAGTATAATGTATCTACAATTCTGGGCAGCCATCTGAGACAGTTTTGCAAAGATCTGTAATGAGACTACACAGGCACAATAGGAAGACCAGTGCCCCCAATAGCAAGCCACTTGCTATGGGGGAACTGGTGCATGCTCCATAAAACACATAGAGCCGTAGCTTGGCCCCAACCCACTGCTCTCTGCTTCTTGGTTCATAGGCTGTCATTGACAGCAGTGGGAGCCAATGGCCAATGAGGAGAGGGAGTCCCAGGACAGCCAAGGTTCTTGTGCACATCACTGGATAGAGAGGGGGCTCAGGTGAGTATTGGGGGGGCTATGGGGGAAGCAGCACACAGAAGGTTTTTTACCTTCATGCATTGAATGCGTGACGGTAAAAAAACCTGCAGCCTTTACAACCAAGAGTATGTTTAATTGAATACCTCCTGTGGGGGATTCTGCATAAGCTCTCTTGAATGGTGACCGATAAATTAATCTAGTCGAAATATGACAGTGTTTGCGGTATCCATCACTTGGGTTTATTTTAACTCATTTATACTACATTCAAGTCTAGATTAGATTTTTCTTCAGGTGAAATCTCTGCTTTTGCCCAATAAAACATAAAGAATGGGTTTAAGACAGCTGCTGATGGAGACCAGGCAAAGTCACAAAGAACTTATTATAAAATCAATAAGCACTTAATACATGGTTTCATTTTTTGCTACAAATGGCCACACATTGTATGGAAACCAGAAGCCAAAAAAAGCAAACCACAACAGCTGTGATAATCCGGAATGCTCTCAGAAATGTCTTTTAATTTTAATCTTGTTGGAGTTTGAAGATAATCAGACAGTGAGGTCCAGAGTGAGTGGAAATTAATGGAGCTAGCAAAAGGCCTGCATGACATCAGGGGACATCAAGGGGTTAAGGATAACAGGGTGGGGAGAGGTGGATTGGAATCAAAGGAAAGAGGGAAGGGGTTTAGTTTATTTATTGGATAGGGGGTTCCCTGAGCAGCATTGCAGGGAGAAGTCTAGACGGGGAACAGTTCCCCGGCAGCAATGGAATTGGCGGTGGTGGTCTTTGATTGTGGCAAGATAACCTACGAGATGGCAGTGTGAGGGACTCATCGGTGGTATGGGCCCTCTGGTGTATTCCAGCTAACATGGTTTAGCTGGATGATGGTAATGGTTGCACTGGGGGTAATGGGTTGTCTCCGAGCTTGTGCTACACTGCTGGAGGCCTAGTATGGAAAAAGGCCCGCAGTGTAGAAGTGGAACAGAGCTAAGTTGGGAAGTGCTGTGAAAAACCACCGGGGGTCTTTGACTGACAGTTGGAGTTTTGTTATGTAAAAAGATTGTTATATATTTTATATTTTTGAATAAAAAGGCTGCTATGGCCAGTTATACTCTATCTCATGTGTGGTCTCGTTAATTGCAGGTAAAGTTAAGTGGGGTTAAGGGTGGAGTATACAATGGTTGGCAGTCACAAGAAGATGGAACATCTTATCAACCCTGGTCATGTAACAGACAAGGATTATGGCAAACGATAACCCAAACATAACGAAACTTTGAGAGAACATTAAATATTTTTCAACTGATGAATATTTGATCTGGCAAAAATGTGAAGGAAAATGTAAACAGAAAATATGTTTATACTTATAATTAAACTGAGTAAGGATGGTATTATAATAGATAGGGGTACAGTCCATATAAACACTGAACAAATGTTGGCTAATCTCCGTGTACAATGTACTTTGGCCCAGATCGGCCACATGATGGCCACACAACGGTCAATGCTAATGGCTGTTAGGAACAGGACACTGATTCTGACTATAAAAATCATACAGAAGCAAGAAATAATCAGGACTTTTGAAATAGTGAATTCAAGCTGAAATGATGGCAAACCAAGTATCTTCATGATGTCCACGGCATACAGGGTGAAATTCTCAACTTTGCATCTTGGCCTATTGATAAAATGAAAAGATCTCAAAAATACATCAGGTAACTATGCTATATAGCTAAAAAGGTTTTGATTACATGACTATAACATCAATATTAGCTTGTAGGCATCCTTTTCCAAAGTCATAATCATTAAAATTGAGTTGGTCCCTCTATGTGCCTATAACAACCTCCACTCTTATGGGAAGACTTTCCAATTCCACAAGATTTTGTAATGGGTCTGTCAGAACTTGTGCCCATTTAGTTAAAATACCATTTGTAGGGTCTGGTAATGATGTTGGATGTGAAGACCTGACTGACCACTGACTTTTCAATTGATCCCCAAAATTTCTAGTAGGGTTGAGTCAGTGCTCTGTGTTGACCACTTGTACAGGATACCCCTCCCTGCCCCCTATACTTACCTAGGGCTGCTTTTGATCTAGTGCCGTGTCCAAGAGCAGCATCTCTCTCCTCTCTCTCCCTCCTCACTGTGCAGATTGGCTCCTGTTGCTATCAATCAACTGCTGTGATGAGGGAGTGTGGGGTGGGGCTGAGCGGCACTGTGTGTGTGTGTGTCTATAGACGCAGGTGGTGCAGCTTAGGATCGAGCCTGCACAAGTGCCCTCATAGGATGTGACTTCCTATGGGGGCACTCACAGAAAAGGTGGAGCCAAGAGTGCCAGTGGGGGACCCCAAAAGAGGAGGATTGGGGATGCTCTGTGCAAAATCATTGCACAGAGCAGATAAATATAACTTGCAAAAACACAATGGTTTACAATAACTTTAGACAGGTAAGATGGTCAGTATATATTTTAAAAAACAAAAGGAGAGGAGCGCCGCTAAGTAAAATGATTTATTTAACAATAGACAATAAAAAGTATCCACTTACATATAAAAACAGTATGTGGAGCAGGAAGATGTTTTCCAAGGTGGGGAGGAGAAAGGACAATCCTCGATTCCCAGGGACGCCCCCCAAACCTATAGCGCAATCTGACGGGAAGCCAGGACGGAACACAGTCTGTCTATGTGGAGGAACGGAGCAGTAGCCCAGGAAGCGGCTGGTAATGTGAGCAATGGGGAGAAAACACAACGCGTTAATGAGCGTGCGCAAGGTCCGTACGGCACATGCGCGCTCCTTTTTCAAGTGTAAGGTAGGGGAGAAGCAAGGAGCTATTTATAACAGGCATCTGCCGGTTAAGAGACTCTCACAGCTGATTGAGACCATCGTGTGTGATCGGAACTCTAAATATATAAAGGATATATGTGTGTGGCGTACAAGAATTATATTAAAATCTATACATATGTATATATATTAATGTATATATATTAAAAATATGTCATACTAAAATGTCTAATAATTCTATGAGGAAAAAGGGGCTACCAAAAAGCTATTTAAAATTAGTGACTAATTCCAAAATCATTATAGCCATAAATGAACCTATTATGATGGTATATTATAGAGAAGGGACAATAAAATTTCAACACAACATAAAATTAATAATAATGAGATAGAGTGGAAAATATTAATAAAATACATTAAAATAAATGCATATGCACTTATATGCATTTACACTCATTTGCTTCACAGCCTCTGAGCACCAGTTTATTTTGTTAGTATATATTTTAAACACCACAAAGAAAGAAAAGGGCACTAATATATCTATAGAACTAATTAGGGTTCCACATCCTAAACAATCAATTAATAGGAATAGTAATCAAATACTCAATACAGCTAAAGAAACAGAAGGAAGGGCTCCATATGTGAGCCAATCATAGGGTGAGATCAACCAGGTCAACCGCTACCACATATGAATGTCATCTCATCAAATGGAATGATCATTCCATTCTTTGGTGACTTGGCATATGAAGGTCCTCCTCCATGGTCAATATGCTGGAGAGCTGGATGTGGCTTTTGAGTCTTTGATTAATGTTCTTGAGACATTTATTTCCCTATTTTTCCTGAGCTGAGAAGCACTTTGAAACTTCATTTCCCGATACACATGGAAATGTGTACTAATTAATCATCTTTATGAACTTATTGGGAGATCATGGATGTTCTTCTTAAATGTCTGTATAATGAACAGCATACATTATTTCATCTTGAAGTTCTTATCTTGATAAATAAAAACTGTGAAACTGTGATTTGTAAATATACCAATGGATGATTCAGTACCTAGGAACTCCTGTAGCCTTTTCTGTAGGATAAAGAGCATTATTATATACATTTCAAGTGTGATTTTAGCAGTTTGTATAGCGGTCCACTTTAAATGTCAACAGATTAAAATCAAAAAAGCAAAGAAAGGTTTATAATCTGAATGTAACTAAACAACAAATAGGGTGTGCTGTTCGAAGCTCCAGCCGGGTCCTGTGCAATGGGAGTGCGGGCAAAGACAGAGCTAGTCCTGGAGACTCCCTGGCCAATCGGGTCTCAAGACCTGCTTCCTGATTGGCTGGGAGGAGAATCGGGAAGACAATAGAGAATAATAATTTGCTATTGTCACACAACTGGGTGGGCTCAGGGCGCACTGCTCTTCCCACCGAGCACTTTCTTTTTTGAAGCCAATTAGAGCTTCAGGCTCTAATCATGTGCTTCAAACAGAAAAAAAACCCCTACTGGAATCCATGTTTCCGGTGTCCTGCATGTAGATTAGGGCCGGGGCACATGGATTAGGGGAACAGCGCCCCTGCGCCCCTTATGGACGGGCCACCATTGCCTTTATTAAAGACACTGAATAGCAACTGGAGACTGACATAATATGCAACTAATATTCTTATTACATTTTCAGTTTTTCTGCCTTATTTTCCCTACAAACCCCACTATGTCAATTTTTAATACTGTGGCTGTTTTATTGTGATAGAAAAGAGTTCAAATACTTTTTTATATACCAAAAAATAGTCATAACTTGAGTTCATGGTCGAAAAATCCATTTGGTCGGAAGTATTCATGACTGTTCGGCTTCTGCAAGAACAAATTATAAATATGTTTATTAGAGAGTGCAAATTATAAAGATCGAATATTAACATAGAGTGGACCTTTCATTTGTGTTAATACTTATTGTATATATGTCAATGCAAGCCCACCCTTGTCCCTCCTAGCTTCCTTGCAGTAAACAGGACCAAAGGAGCAATGTAGGACTGAGAATGAAAGGGTGCCCATCCAGGCCACAAGGACTGTCTTATGTCTAACCTAAAACCTCTGCCCAATCACTCCACACAGAGACAGAACGGAGATCTCTCAATGTAAACAGACAGATCTCCGTGCTGTCACGGGTGAGGAGAGCGATCTGTTGTTCATACTAAGTATGAACAACGATCTCTCTCCTCACCCAGTCAGTCCCCTCCCCCCACAGTTAGAATCACTCCCTAGGGAACACAGTTAACCCCTTGATCGCCCCCTAGTGTTGACCCCTTCCCTGCCAGTGACATAATCCAATCGCTGTATTAATGCTAATGGTCCCAAAAATGTGTCAAAAGTGTCCGATGTGTCCGCCATAATGTCGCAGTCCCAATAAAAATCGCTGATCGCCGCCATTACTAGTAAAAAAATAATAATAATAAAAATGCCATAACTCTTTCCCTTATTTTGTAGATGCTATAACTTTTGCACAAGCCAATCAATATACGCTTAATGCGATATTTATTACCAAAAATATGTAAAAGAATACATATTGGCCTAAACTGAGGAAAAAAGTTGCTTTTTTAAAAAAAAAATGTGGATATTTATTATAGCAAAAAGTAAAAGATATGGGGGGTTATTTACGAAAGGCAAATTCACTTTGCACTGAAAGTGCACTTGGAAGTGCAGTCGCTCTAAATCTAAGGGGTAGATCTGAAATGAGTGGAAGCTCTGCTGATTTTATCATCCAATCATGTGCAAGCTAAAATGCTGTTTTTTATTGTCCTTGCATGTAACCCTCGGATCCACAGCGACTTTACTTCCAAGTGCACTTTCAGTGCAAAGTGGATTTCCCTTTAGTAAATAACCCCCATTGCCTTTTTTTCAAAATTGTCGCTCTTATTTTGTTTATAGAGCAAAAAAAAAAAACTGCAGAGATGATCAAATACCACCAAAAGAAAGCTCTATTTGTGGGGAAAAAAAGGACGTCAATTTTGTTTGGGTACAATGTCGTACGACAGGCGCAATTGTGAGTTAAAGCAACGCAGTGCCGTATCGCAAAAAATGGCCTGGTCATTGAGCAGCCAAATCTTCCGGGGCTGAAGCGGGTAAAGACCACCAAAAGAAAGCTCTATTTGTGTGAACAAAATTATAAACATTTTGTTTGGGTACAGTGTTGCATGACGGCGCAGTTGTCATTCAAAGTGTGACAGCGCTGAAAGCTGAAAATTGGCCTGGGCAGGAAGGGGGTGAAAGTGCCCAGTATTGAAGTAGTTAAGATCAATGTAAAAGGGTATAAATTAATGAACAAGCCCCCGAGATACATACATCATTCCCTATAGTCCTAGGAACACTTTGGGGGAGATTTACAAAAACTGGAGCACTCAGAATCTGGTGTAGCTGTGCATGGTAGCCAACTAGCTTCTATCTTCAGCTTGTTCAATTAAGTTTTGACAATAGCACCTGGAGGCTGATTGGTTTCTATGCAGAGCTGCACCAGATTCTCTATTTCTGTTTTAGTAAATCAGCCCCTTTGCGTTATTATTCCATTTCCAGTATCAGACTCTATAGCTCTCACAAGCAGCATTAGTTTCTGGTGAGACTTTGTGATGCCAGTTGGTCTTAAGGCTTGATGCCTGGGAGTAACAATTTATTAAAAACAAGGAGAGCTCTGAATTCCAATGCATTCCATCAGAACCTGAACAATTATTGCATTTAGATGCCTTTATTGTAAAAAGGTATTAAATATAGGCTAACATAACCTCTGACATACATATCTAAACGATTTTCTGATAGGCAGAGAAATTTGTAAATTATGGTGATATGTCATGTAGCTTGATGGCAGCGGATACAGCAGGAAAAACCTACCTTTAGCTCATCATCCTAAAAAAATCAGAATAAACTTTCCCCAAAGAGAAGAGGTAGTACATTTATCTCTCCAGCAGTCGAGTCCCTCCCCTCCCCACCATCAACACTCCCAGGGGTGCCAGGCACCTGTAACCCCCGCAATGTGTTGTGGTTTCATCCTTCAAACCTTCCATCACTGCTGAGTCCTGGTTGGAGGATGAAACCATGGTCCTGGTAGGGGACACCAGCTTTGACACTCCTGACATTTTTGCATGTCCAAGACACTGACCGGGAAAGGGGGGTTCAGGGACATGAGCCACGTTAGAGGTGAGCATACTACCTCTGTACTTACAGGGGGCTGAAACCTGGATATTTTTTAAGATGGCAGAATGTGGGGACTAGCTCTTCTGAAAGATGTGTATCTGCAAGTCATTGTTTCTCATCAAATACTTCACCAAAATCCAAATACCAGGACTTTTTTTCTCAGAGTTATGGAGTTACCCCTTCTCTCCACCCCTACCTACCTCCAAGTGCCCTTCCTTGGTTCCACCCCCTACCAGACTCCCAGTACTGCCCCTTTTCTTGTTCAAGTGCTTTATTACTCAGGAAGGAAAAATAGTGGTACAAACATGGACCAAAAAGTAAGTAGAATAACAGTAACCAAGACATTTAACACATAAAGAGTTATGCCTATGTATAGGCATAAAATACATAAGGAGTATTGAAGGACAAAATCTGAAGTCTAGCAATCTAGAACATGTGACGAGTACCTAAATTGCATTAAGACTCTATATCTAACAAGTAAAGTTTACGAAACTTGGTATCGAAAGAGTGCTTCAGCTGAGCAACATGCTGGTATTAAAATGGCTTTAAAGCTATATATATATATATATATATATATATATATATAGTGGGGACGGAAAGTATTCAAATCCCCTTAAATTTTTCACTCTTTGTTATATTGCAGCCATTTGCTAAAATCAATTAAGTTCATTTTTTTCCTCATTAATGTACACACAGCACCCCATATTGACAGAAAATTGTTGACATTTTTGCAGATTTATTAAAAAAGAAAAACTGAAATATCACATGGTCCTAAGTATTCAGACCCTTTGCTCAGTATTTAGTAGATGCACCCTTTTGATCTAATACAGCCATGAGTCTTTTTGGGAAAGATGCAACAAGTTTTTCACACCTGGATTTAGGGATCCTCTGCCATTCCTTCTTGCAGATCCTCTCCAGTTCTGTCAGGTTGGATGGTAAACGTTGGTGGACAGCCATTTTTAGGTCTCTCCAGAGATGCTCAATTGGGTTTAAGTCGGGGCTCTGGCTGGGCCATTCAAGAACAGTCACGGAGTTGTTGTGAAGCCACTCCTTCATTTTTTTAGCTGTGTGCTTAGGGTCATTGTCTTGTTTGAAGGTAAACCCTCGGCCCAGTCTGAGGTCCTGAGCACTCTGGAGAAGGTTTTCGTCCAGAATATCCCTGTATTGGCCGCATTCATCTTTCCCTCGATTGCAACCAGTCGTCCTGTTCCTGCAGCTGAAAAACACCCCCACAGCATGATGCTGCCACCACCATGCTTCACTGTTGGGACTGTATTGGACAGGTGATGAGCAGTGCCTGGTTTTCTCCACACATACCGCTTAGAATTAAGGCCAAAAAGTTCTATCTTGGTCTCATCAGACCAGAGAATCTTATTTCTCACCATCTTGGAGTCCTTCAGGTGTTTTTTAGCAAACTCCATGTGGGCTTTCATGTGTCTTGCACTGAGGAGAGTCTTCCATCGGGCCACTCTGCCATAAGGCCCCGACTGGTGGAGGGTTGCAGTGATGATTGACTTTCTACAACTTTCTCCCATCTCCTGACTGCATCTCTGGAGCTTAGCCACAGTGATCTTTGGGTTCTTCTTTACCTCTCTCACCAAGGCTCTTCTCCCCCGATAGCTCAGTTTGGCCGGACGGCCAGCTCTAGGAAGAGTTCTGGTTATTCCAAACGTCTTCCATGTAAGGATTATGGAGGCCACTGTGCTCTTAGGAACCTTAAGTGCAGCAGAAATTTTTTGTAACCTTGGCCAGATCTGTACCTTGCCACAATTCTGTCTCTGAGCTCTTCAGGCAGTTCCTTTGACCTCATGATTCTCATTTGCTCTGACATGCACTGTGAGCTGTAAGTTCTTATATAGACAGGTGTGTGGCTTTCCTAATCAAGTTCAATCAGTATAATCAAACACAGCTGGTCTCAAATGAAGGTGTAGAACCATCTCAAGGATGATCAGAAGAAATGGACAGCACCTGAGTTAAATATATGAGTTTCACAGCAAAGGGTCTGAATACTTAGGACCATGTGATATTTCAGTTTTTCTTTTTTAATAAATCTGCAAAAATGTCAACAATTCTGTTTTTTTCTGTCAATATGGGGTGCTGTGTGTATATTAATGAGGAAAAAAATGAACTTAAATGATTGTAGCAAATGGCTGCAATATAACAAAGAGTGAAAAATTTAAGGAGGTCTGAATACTTTCCGTCCCGACTATATACTATATATATATATATATATATATATATATATATATATATATATATATATATATATATACAGTATCTCACACAAGTAAGTACACCCCTCACATTTTTGTAAATATTTTATTCTATCTTTTCATGTGACAACACTGAAGAAATGACACTTTTCTACAATGTAAAGTAGTGAGTGTACAGCTTGTATAACAGTGTAAATTTGCTGTCCCCTCAAAATAACTCAACACACAGCCATTAATGTCTAAACCACTGGCAACAAAAGTGAGTACACCCCTAAGTGAAAATGTCCAAATTTGGCCCAATTAGCCATTTTCCCTCCCCGGTACCATGTGACTCATTAGTGTTACAAGGTCTCAGGTGTGAATGGGGAGCGTGTTAAATTTGGTGTTATCGCTCTCACTCTCCCATACTGGTCACTGGAAGTTCAACATGGCACCTCATGGCAAAGAACTCTCTGAGGATCTGAAAAAAAGAGTTGTTGCTCTACATAAAGATGGCCTAGGCTATAAGAAGATTGCCAAGACCCTGAAACTGAGCTGAAGCACAATGGCCAAGACCATACAGCGGTTTAACAGGACAGGTTCCACTCAGAACAGGCCTCACCATGGTCGACCAAAGAAGTTGAGTGCACGTGCTCAGCGTCATATCCAGAGGTTGTCTTTGGGAAAAAGATGTATGAGTGCTGCCAGCATTGCTGCGGAAGTTGAAGTGGTGGGGGGGCAGCCTGTCAATGCTTAGTCCATATGCCACACACTGCATCAAATTGGTCTGTATGGCTGTCGTCCCAAAAGGAAGCCTCTTCTAAAGATGATGCACAAGAAAGTCTGCAAACAGTTTGCTGAATACAAGCAGACTACGGATATGGATTACTGGAACCATGTCCTGTGGTCTGAGGAGACCAAGATACACTTATTTTATTCAGATGGTGTCAAGCGTGTGTGGCAGCAACCAGGTGAGGAGTACAAAGACAAGTGTGTCTTGTCTACAGTCAAGCATGGCAGTGGGACTGTCATGGTCTTGGGCTGCATGAGTGCTGCCGGCACTGGGGAGCTACAGTTCATTGAGGGAACCATGAATGGCAACATGTACTGTGACATACTGAAGCAGAGCATGATCCCCTCCTTTGGAGACTGGGCCACAGGGCAGTATTCCAACATGATAATGACCCCAAACACACCTCTAAGACGACCACTGCCTTGCTAAAGAAGTGGAGAGTAAAGGTGATGGACTGGCCAAGCATGTCTCCAGACCTAAACCCTATTGAGCATCTATGGGGCATCCTCAAATGGAAGGTGGAGAAGCGCAAAGTCTCTAACATCCACCAGCTCGGGGGCGTGGCCTGACCTGGAACGAAGATGGCTGCTTAGCTTGGAAGCTCCTGCCACCTCACGATCTAAACTCAATTTGCAGGAGGCCATAGCGAACCAAATCTGCCTGAACTCATGGGAACTGCCTCGAGGAACACATCGGCTTCCCGATCCCGTTCACCCAGGGAGCAATCTGACACCACGGGACAGAACATACCAGAAATGTTCCGCTCCGGCAGGGGAAATATGGCGTCTTCCCGCTCAGGGAACTCGCATACAGCATCTCTCTCACAAAGGAACTCACCTCAGCCTGTCATCCCCCCTACTATCCCATCGACAGGGAATGACCCAGAAACGCACTCTTCACCTCAGTTGAACATCCATGACCTGAGAGCGATAGCAGCGGACATTAAAGATACGCTCTCAGCGGCAATTTCAGAGCTACGCCTTGAAATCCACTCACTCAACGACAGAGTGCAGGCCGCGGAAAACATGGCGGACCGTCAAGAGACACAGATTCGTAAAACCACACACCAGGTTGATACTCATACCCTTCAAATGCGGGACATGCAGAGGCATCTCGAAGACCTCGATAACCGAGGCAGACGCCATAATTTAAGAATAAGAGGAATACCTGAAGCGATCAACGGCAACCAATTGCAACCATCGATAACTGCTCTCTTCAATGGCCTGTTAAATAAGCCCCCGCAATCCCCTATCGAATTGGAACGGATCCATCGAGCCCTGAGACCCAAGGGAAGGGACACTGATCCCCCCGCGAGACGTGATCTGCTGTCTTGTCAATTTCCAACTAAAGGAAGAGATTCTCAGGCAAGCCAGAGGCAAATCACAAATCATCCATGAAGGGAAAGCTGTTCAGATATACCAAGATCTCTCCGGTATAACGCTCCAACACCGCAGAGACCTTAGACCCTTGTTGGACGTCCTCCGCTCTAGAAACATACCTTACAAGTGGAAGTTCCCCTTCTGTCTCTCTGCCTCCACACAGGGACGCACAGCGCTACTGAAGGTGCCAGAAGACCTGCATCACTTCTGCGAAGCTCTCAACATCCCGCTGGTTGAAGTGCCGAATTGGTACGCTGATTTTCGCCGCTCGGCTATGAGGAGAGATCACCCACCAGAGGAGCCTATGGAGACACAAGGCACAAGATACCGAAGGAGACGCTCTCCCTCTACACACCGAAACCCCCACCGCGATTACAACGCCTCGGACTCCCCAATCGCGAGAAGAGCCCGGAGGGACCGATGAATCTCCTCTCGCCACATCGGTTGTAGAAGATTGCGGTCTTACCGCTCTCAGTTATGCTCAAGACGCAACATTTATTTTTATGTTTTTCTTCCTTTTACTCAACCCCTGTTCCCCAGTTGGAATGTTTGATATACTTTTATTTGTTTTCTCATCCTGGTCAATCTGACCAGTCTAGGGGACATGTTTCTTCTCAAAAGCTCATACTACAGGGAAGCATCTCCTCCCCTCGGCTCTACAGCAGCGGACTTACGCTTCACTGAAACTACACTCCCCAGAATGCATCCCGAGTGACTTCCGGATGAATGAACTGCCCAATACTCACGAGTCCCGGATTTCCCTCTCCTGCCTGTTGATCACGGATTCTTGCGATGGGATATGGCTGGAGCTGCGTCGGACATCACTTGTTTACTCTTTCCATCTTTGGAGATCAACAAGGATAACTACACCCTCTCCACCCGGAACAGAACAGATCTATCAAGAACTGCGCCCTGGATAATCCCCGTTCAACACATGCTGCCACCAGTGAGCTGTATTCCGTACTAAAATGCATCCTCCACAACAGGAACTGCTCCAAAAGCAAGTACATTCTTCTACTCGGCGAGCAATACTACATTTACGTATGCATAGAAGAATCAGACTCATATATTAGGTATGATAATGACCCAACACCCGGTTAACATACTCATATTGATATATAGCTCTCCACATCTAACAACACTTACTATACTCTATCCAATCTTCCCTGCACCCTAATCTGACCATTTCATATACCAGCTTATGACTTTACCTTATAATCGCTCTTTCACACTTCCAGGATCTTAATCCACCTGACTACAGGCCTCCGCCACACCCATTAGTGCCCTTGGTAACTTGTATAAGGAAAGTCTCTCTAACGAATGTTTTGACTCATAACTGTTTAGGATTTATTGTTTATAAGAATTTGAGGCACCGTTCAGTGCCGTTATGCTTTATTTGAAGTAATGTGTTTATACTCCTTTCCGTTGTGCTACGCTTCCCATATGCTAGGATCACTGTATATGGCTACGAAATAACACGGCTTTCTACTACTAATACATGCCTTTACATTTCCTATCACATTCGCACAGCATCTCATAGAACTCCCATGAATATCTCTTACACCCTCCATATTACATTTTCTTAAGAGATCAGAGAGTGGCAGGTGTCTCATGATACGCAATACTCTCAATCCTTTCAACAGTCTCTAGTGACAGATCACTTTCACCCCCCAAACAGTGGTGGATTTCTGAGCAGTTCCGCACTTTTGCGGGGTGTTCAGTATCTCTACTCTGTACCTTACCGATTCTCGAAGATCATTGAAGCAGGAGATAACTATCCTCCGTGCCTCATCGGTTATTTATTAGGGTTTTATTACCCAAACCTCAGCTCACTACATTGACAGCGAAACCCCTTTCCCATTCTTACCTTCGCCCCCTCTTACCCCTAACCCCTCCCTCCATGTCTGTTTCTAATAGAAGCAGCGAATTCTACTTAACTGCTGACATGGCATACTCTAACACGCCAATTAACTTATGTGCCGTCAATATACGTGGTCTCAACACTCCTGAAAAAAGGTCTCAACTACTCTCTTCCTTGCAAAAATCGAAAACTCATATCGCACTGATCCAGGAAACACACTTTCGCACGGACGCAATACCTAAACTTCTAGATAAAAACTTCCCGACGGTTTATCATGCGTCTAATAACGAGGCTAAGTCGAAAGGAGTGTCCATTCTTATTTCAAAAAATTGTCCACTCAATGTCGCAGACGTACAACGAGACCCTCATGGGAGGTACATCTTTCTGAAGGGCACCCTGCACAATAAACCCATCACCGTCGCAAACCTTTACGCACCAAATGCCGCACAAGTTACATTTTTTCGGCAAACACTCCAACAATTATTAACTTTCCAGTCAGGCACTCTAATAGTTGGGGGAGACTTTAATATAGCCCTAAATCCTTCATTAGACACATCTAACGGAAGGTCTGCTCTGACATACAAAGTCCTTCGTGCGATAAAGCTTCAATTTCAGGGGTTGTTACTCAATGACACATGGCGGACTCTACATCCAACGGAGAAAGACTTTACATTTTTCTCCACGCCTCACTCCAAATACTCCAGACTAGACTACTTCTTCCTCTCACAAAATGACTTATCTCTTCTATCCAAAGCGACCATTGAACCAATGATCTTGTCAGATCACAACCCCATCACGATTACCATACAGCTTCCCTCCATACAGACAGTACCCCGCATTTGGCGTCTTGACAGTTCTTTACTCACAGACACGGAAATAACGAGGTCCATATCACAAAACCTAACCCAATACTTTGCGGAAAACACGCAAGCTGACTCCTCACCCGAAGTAATTTGGGCTGCACATAAATGTGTAATAAGGGGTACCCTCATCTCCTTAGCGGCAAAAAGAAACAAACTAAAAAAAGAAAAAATAGCGCAGTTAACTAAACGTATTTATTCCTTAGAACAAAAACATAAAGCCTCTCTAGCTGAAGGGGTTTTAATAGAACTAACAGAGACAAGAGAAGAACTTTTGGCAGAATTACACAAAAATTTAAAACGAAAATACGCACTATCCCAAAAGTGCTTCTACGAATTTGGAAACAAATCTGGTAAGCTATTAGCTAGAGCCTTACAAGCAAAAAAGGCTGCACATACTATCCACATGATCAAAGACACATCAGGAAAGGCATTCGTAAAATCAGAAGAAATATCCAACCAATTTGTCCAATATTTTTCTAAACTTTATAACTTGCCCACATCTCACCTAGCTACCAACATGGAAAATCGCATAACAGCTATCCAAGACTTCCTTCGGCAATACTCCCCTACGCTCATCACAGCAGAGGAAGCCGCCACTCTTGACTTACCAATATCACTAACTGAAACTTTAACTGCACTGAAACAATTAAAAACGGGTAAAAGCCCAGGCCCGGACGGGCTAACGGTCAACTACTACAAATCCTTCCCTGACATCCTTATTCCCCATCTAGTAAATGCCTTTAACAACCTCACGCCATCCAGTATTGCAAACAAAGACATCCTTGAAGCACACGTCACCCTGATCCCCAAACCAGGTAAAGACGTGACCTCGGTTTCCAACTATCGTCCCATTTCCCTACTAAACGTAGACATCAAACTGTACGCCAAAGCCCTGGCCAATAGACTCTTACCCTTACTGCCCGGGTTGATATCCTTAGACCAAGTAGGTTTTGTCCCTGGACGGGAAGCCAGGGATAATACAATAAAAGCTTTAAATATTCATAATTGGCTCTCTAGTTCCTCGACACGCGGTTTCTTTCTATCGTTGGATGCTGAGAAGGCATTCGACAGGATAGCCTGGGATTTTATGGCCGCTGCCCTTCACGCTGTGGGTATACCTCCACACTTTCTCCAAATGATTTTGGCGCTATATTCTAGTCCCACGGCTAAAGTCAGGGTAAATGGCCTCCTGTCGGACGCCTTCTCGATATCCAACGGTACCAGACAGGGTTGCCCATTATCCCCTTTAATCTTCGTCCTCACCATGGAACCCCTATTACGTAAACTCAGAGAAAATCCGGACATAAAAGGCCTAAACATACACCACAAACAATACAAGTTGGCTGCTTATGCAGATGACATTCTGCTCTTCCTCTCAGATCCAATTAATACTATCCCTAATCTACTTAAAGACTTTGCTTTTTTTCAATCACTATCCAACTTAAAAATTAACTTTGCTAAATCCAAAGCCCTGAACATCTCCCTACCCGACACCTTAGTGGCACAATGCAAGCTCAATTTCCCCTTTAGCTGGGAAACACACAATATCACCTACTTAGGAATTAAAATTCCTAGGAAATTAACTGACCTTTACACAACGAACTTTCAACCAATATTACAGACCTTACAGAGCGACCTACAAAAATGGCACGCGGGTCCGTTTTCTTGGTTCGGGAGAACTGCGATTCTGAAAATGAACATTCTTCCTAGAATACTCTACCTGTTCCAGGCTATCCCCATAACTATACCACTTTCTTTTTTCTCGTCATTTAAAAGGCTGTGTAGAACACTTATATGGTCTTCTAAACCACCCAGGCTCGGTTGGACTAGGCTTACTTTGCCCAAATCCAGAGGTGGTTTGGGTGTACCAGACATTCAAAAGTATCATTGGGCTTGCCACCTGACTAGAATTGCCGACTGGCATCTACATCAACAAAACAAAAGCTGGATACACTTGGAACAGGTATTCGTAAACATCCCAATCCGTCACCTACCTTGGATTAACCCTCAGAAAATACCGAAAGGGGTCCAATCACACCCTCTCATCGGAGCGACTCTATTGAACTTTAAGGCGGCGTGTAAACACATGCAACTACACCCCTCACCTGGCCCCATGACACCTCTAGAAGACAACCCGGACTTTGAACCCGGTCTCACTCTCCACACACCATCGGCAGATCCGCTAAGACCCCGACCCTTAATTCGGCAACTCTTCCTTAATGAACAACTTATGACACATCAGGCCATGTCCTCCAAATTCCCAGACCACCACATCCCTTTTTACAAATTCTTACAAATTAGACACTTCATCCAAAGCTGCACCCCCACGACAAACATACTCAGGGAACCATCTCAACTTGAACACTTATGCAATAGTGAGGGGCCCCAGCGACACCTGATCTCCAGTATGTATGCTATGCTCTTTTCTACACACTATATTAAGGAAGACAAGCTGATTCGTGATTGGGAAACTGAACTGCAGTTGGACCTGTCCTCTGAAGAATGGGAACACATATTTCAACACATGCACAAGGGCTCGATTAACGTTTCCACGCAAGAAAACAAATACAAAATTTACACAAAATGGTACAGAACCCCTGATAAGATCCACAAATTTTACCATACCATTCCCCCAACATGTTGGAGATGTAATGAAGCCAACGGCACTTTTCTCCACATCTGGTGGTCATGCCCACTCATCCAACCCTATTGGACTGCAATCCACAGCCTAATTTCCAAGATCACGACTTATACCCCTGATTTCACACCAGCTCAATTCCTTTTACACCATACCTCCATCCCTTAATCACATTATAAAAAATCTCTTGTGCTCCATCTTATTAATGCGGCGAACCAATGTATCCCAGTACATTGGAGACAAAGTTCTATCCCCTCGATCACAGAATGGACACAAAGAGTTAACAAAATGGCCGAAATGGAACAACTCATACACCAAGCCCATGACACTACAGCGAGTTACAACAAAATTTGGTCCTGTTGGTTACACTATGCTAATTCGCATGCTATGCTCAATTCCCCCTCCGCCTTGATCACAGTGACCTAACTCTCCACACAACAACACCTCACATAACACCTCTGTCCCCCACCCACTTTCCCTCCCGTCTCCCCTCTAGTCTCCTCCCCGACAACTACACCTCCCGTATCACACCTTTGGTTCCTAAAAGCAAATATAAAACTTATATTGCTTGTCGATCCGAGAACTCGACATACACATAGTGCCACACTAAGTAAGAAATGCACTGCGTAATGATACCCTTTAGTAGGGGCTCTCTCTCTCCTCAGCATCTTTCTCTTAGAAATTACATGGGCCCTCATTTCATTTCGTTTCATTTCATTCCCTTCCCTTTCTACACTGCTATCTCAAGTTTCAACTTTCCCCGCAAATTGAACACGAGAAAGATCCCCTCTGGGGTGTCCGGAGATATGGAACTACAGAGTTTAACTCAATAGCAGTTGACTGCGATAAATTCACGTTTTTATATCATATACCATTATAAACCTATCCCAGAAGGAATGCCTGTCCACATTCTGGAGACAACATTCTGCCCATTCTGCCCATTCTGCCCAAACACTCTTGCCCTACTGTTTTATCAAGCTCTACGCAAACCATTTGTGCTCTATGTAGCCCTCTTCAGAAAACATCTTTGGACAAGAAGGGTATTGTTATTGTCATTGTTATTACTACTTTACACCTGTTTTTGCTTCTTACGTCTTGGCAACAGTCTACATATAAATGAACTATTTGTATTTGATATATGTTTTGCTGCATTAACTGCTGTATTCCTGTCAAAATTCAATAAAATATCTTTGAAAAAAAAAAAACATCCACCAGCTCTGTGATGTCGTCATGGAGGTGTGGAAGAGGACTCCAGTGGCAACCTGTGAAGCTCTGGTGAGCTCCACGCCCAAGGGGGTTAGAGCAGTGCTGGAAAATAATGGTGGCCACAGAAAATATTGACACTTTGGGCCCAAATTGGACATTTTCACTTAGGGGTGTACTCACTTTTGTTGCCTGCGGTTTAAACATTAATGGCTGTGTGTTGAATTATTTTGAGGAAACAGCAAATTTACACTGCTATACAAGCTGCACACTCACTACTTTACATTGTAGCAAAGTGTCATTTCTTCAGTGTTGTCTGAAGTCTGAATGTATAATTTTAAAGGGTGCCTTGAGATTGTCTATAATTTTAAAGGGTTCCTCGACTGAAAAAAAGTGGAGAATTACTGCTTTATAGTCAGGAAGGCTACCATCTTGGCTTATGTTTGATCCACAGTTTCCATGGTGCAGCACTGGTGATCGGCTATGACACCAATATTTGATAGCTTGACAGTTTGGTGTAGAGCACATGAAACTCTGATAGTTACAATACATGGCATTCCTTGAACCCATTAAATCAATGGTTAAATTCTGCTTTAACCACAGTTTAATTTTAAGATGACCTGTTACTTTTCCCTGAATGGGCAAAATGCAGGTTTGCTTGCAACAGGGCAAGTGGTGGCAACTTACCTGTTTCCACTGGGTGTTAGTCAGTTGCCTGTAACTACTTGTATCCCACATATATACATACACACACACACACACACACATATTCTTGCACTGTCTGCTGTCTGTAGTACCAAGAGAAAAAAAAAAAAAAACATGAATAATAACTTTATCTAAAGGCATGTGCTTTAATGAAATTCAGGGTTACATCCGTGGCAATGCCTGTTCCATGCAATGGATTCCACAAGGAAGAAATATAGAGCAACAATTACTCCCCATATGTTGAATGCAGCGAAAGCATTAATCCCCAAACAATGGGGGTCAAAGAAGGTACAGACAATGAAGGAGTAGGTGAAAAGAGGAACTGTGTAGAAAACTCCTGCGCTGTCAAAGGAATCCTATACTAAGGGGACACTGCTGCAACACACAAGACTGCTCCAAACCAGACAAAATATTAATAGACTAAGGGGGTGGTGGCTGCGCTGTGATAGAAGGGGAAAGGGGTGGGGGTAGGGTGGAGGGAGAGGGGGGCTATACTAGATAGATAAGTATCAATGACCTAAAAATGTGAATAAATAATGTGAAAGCGTACTTTCAAATGCAAATATATAAATAAAATATACGCACAAACAAATATCAATGGATGATATATCTCTGAAGAAGTCACGTGACGTGACGATACGCGTCAGGAGCACGGGACGCTGCCACACACTAGCTGGATGTGACGAGATCGGCGCTCGTGGATGTTTTACCCCCCAGCTGTTTTTAAATGTAAGTGTACGAATTTTTATGAATGTTTCAATAAATTACATGACATACGGGATTATGCTATGTGCGGTTTCTGTTTTTTATATACCGCACTAAACAACTCTGCATAACGGGTGGTGGAATTGGAAGCGGGGAGAGCCCTTCAGAAGATTCAGAGCCTGGGATTATACGAGCTCGGCGTTCGTGGGTTGAGGCGTGCGCTCATTGTCTAAAAGTGAGTGCAACCCCCCCTCCCCCTTTTCCCCCACCTGTGTCTTTACATAAAACGGTATCATACCATATACCACTCGTTCTTTGTTTTCTACATATGATATACGGCATCACCAATCAATGCCACCTGCTGTACCGTTGGACTTCCCCGTTTGCGGGTCCTCCTCTGCATATGCTGTATACCTTACAGCTGTAAGGTAAGGGGCCTGGGAACACAAAGGTGCCCCCACCTGTCAGCACACCGTTCCTTTCCTCCCCCTGATTCATCAATATCTTATCTATATCTGGGATTGTCACATCTGGTGGTGGGACTGTCGTCATTTTGTTAATTTTACTATTACTTTTATTTCCATTTTGTCTATTGTATTTTTTTCGCCAAGTGTTGGCGGGACACCAACACCAACCACTGGGACTATTTTTATGGACACTTATATTTACTTTGTATTCACATTGTCTATTATTCACGTGTGCACCTATATTATCAGTTGATTATTATATTTCTATATTTACATGGTTTTAGTAATGTAATTGGAGAACTTTTTCATGATATTATGATAGATTTCGGTTTTATGCTTCTTTTTTAGCAGATTCACATACCCCGCACATTCTTTGCTGGCACACATTTCCAGCCTTTTCATTTTTATTATATTTTTTGGTTTGATCACAGGAATTTGTGATATATCATCCATTGATATTTGTTTGTGCGTATATTTTATTTATATATTTGCATTTGAAAGTACGCTTTCACATTATTTATTCACATTTTTAGGTCATTGATACTTATCTATCTAGTATAGCCCCCCTCCCCCTCCACCCTACCCCCACCCCTTTCCCCTTCTATCACAGCGCAGCCACCACCCCCTTAGTCTGACAATGAAGGCGTGGCTTAGGGAGGTAAATAAGATCAGGCTAATGGAAGAAGTAATTCATTTGCAAAGTGACTCTGAATTAAGATTCGCTAATATTTGGAAGGGATGGTTGGAATTTAAACAATCTCCAGTATACGTGAGCTATATGGGAAGTGAGGATAGTATTTAGAAGTTCTGCACGTGGCCCCTTCCCTTTCCTAACCCCCCCTCCTTTTTTTTTCTCCTTTTTCTTCCCCCCTTCTCTTTCGATCCCTCATGAAGAGTGCACGTTATTAAGGGTATATAGTGGTGGTTGAGAGATAGGACTCTCTCCACATCATAAATAAATTAAGAAAAGGGTATGGGAGGATCACAGATTCACTTATGTATATATATAATTGAGACACTTGCCAAGAGCATTCAATACATAAGAAAGAAGTTGGGGAGTGTATTTGTTGAACTAATAATTTGATTAGAGTAAAATAGAATGTAGAATGGGAGATAGGCACTTCACGGTAAGGAATAAGGAGATTAGGGGGGGAGAGGTGGGTGTATATATATCATAAATTTAAAAGAAAGGAGAGGGGTGGGGGGAGGGGGAGGGGAAGGAGGGTTGGAGAGGGAGGGGAGGGGGAGGAGGGGAGATACACTAAGTGGGGAGGAAAGGAGAGTGGGAGCGGGGGCCCCCCCTTTTTTTTTCAGGAAACAGGAGCAAAGGGTGCAGTACCTCTATTTCTTCGCTTAAAAAATTGATCATGAATTTTTAGAAATATGGCCATTCAAGATGCGATGTTAAAGGATAGATCCATTTTTCTTCGTTTTTGTTTTGTACTTGTATATGTGTATGTATTTTTTCTGAATGTTTTGTATCTATGTATTTGAAATGATATGGAAGATTTTGTATGTATTATAAAATTTAATAAAAAACAATTGAATAAAGATGACCAGTTACTTTGCCCTGAATGGGCAAAATACAGGTTTGTGTCAGGAAAGGATTCATCCGCTGGTAAGATATATCATTTGGCATGCAGTACTGGGGTCCACCAGCAGGTGTCTCCTGGCAGTGTTTAACTGTCAGGAGAATATTTTCCTGCTGGTGTCATTTCATCTTTTGGCCGCAGTACTGACGTCCACCAGCGGATGGATCCTGGCAGTATGGAGCAGACAACACTCCCTGCGCTCAGGTGTGACTTGAAGACAATCACAATCAGTCCTATAAATACCTGGCAAGCCCTCATATGCTTGCCTTGGTATCTCTCTACTTGAGCCCTGACCTTGTTCGCCTGTTACCCAATCCTGAGCCTGCATCTGACCTTGTGCCCGAGCTTATCCTGACCCGATCCCTTCTGTGTTCCTGTACCCTTCAGCCCGATCCATCCCCTCTCTGTCCTGTTGGTTCCCTGTCCCTCATTTACTGATCTTCCTGTGTATGACCTTGGCTTGGCTAAACGTTTATGCTTCTGGTATATCCCTTGTTCTTGCTGACCTGCTGTGTATGACCCTGGCCTGGCTGACATCTGTGATTCCGGTATTGCCCCTTGCTGTATATATTGTTGTTGTTTGTAGTGGGTTTGTTGGGTTGGTTGTTCACTGTTTGTATTTTCTAATTATCACCTATTTTAATAAATATCACTATTCACTTACATGTGTTTTGGGTTATCTCTGTGCAGTCCACACAGTCTGGTCTACTAGTCTCCTGACAGTATACCAAGGCCATCCCTGACCAGACGTGGCTGCATTGAGAAACCATCCTGGTTTGTTAGGTCTGCTAATATGGATTGCAATGAAATATTTTATTATTCTCTGCTAGCGGAAGAGGATGGTGAATATTGTGGCCAGATTTTAAAAGGGTGGACTAGTGACCAGCTGATGGAAACTATCCGATTAGCTCATTCCCTAGTGGATCAGGGGTGTATGTCATTTGAAGATGTTCAGCCCCTGATCCAGTTATGTGCTAAACTAGCCCTGTCATGCATTCCCGAGGGAAGTGATGATTTTTCTCCCCCCTTCAATTATGGCCAAGTTGAATCCCTGGTTTGGTTGTTAGAGGATGATCCAGCCTATTTCATGGAACACTATTCCTCCTGTTCACAGCAGGTGTTGTCTAGTTGCATCCAGTCGTTGCAATCCTTGATTAGTCAGGCTGTGTGTGAATCAGCGTTTGTTCAACCTGTGCTGCAGGCATGGTCAGATCTCCTGTCATTAGCTAAGCCACAATATTCCAGCCCTACCATTAATCACCTGCCTTCCCAAAAATCTATCTCCCCGTCGCCTATGGTAACCTCAGCCACAGCCCAGTTTACTCAACCCCCTACCAAATACTACTACCCAGTCTCCAAGTGTAGCACCTATCCCGCCTTCAGTTCACCTGTCTCTTCTCCTCCACCTGTAACAGTCCCACAAAACCCCTCTCTAGCTACAGTTCCTTGGTCTTCCTTCGATCCAGCTACTTTCTTTTCTTACAGTCCTGCACCTACATACAAAACTGCACGGGCTAAACCAAAAAAGAAACAAAAATTCTTTCCTACCCACACGATCCTGCCAGTAACCCAACTTGCTTCCACACCAACTAACCCACCTGATTCTGCCAAACCTCTGCCTGCTACCCAGTCTGACGTTCCAGTGTCTGCTACCCAGTCTGACGGTCCAGTGCCTGCTACCCAGTCTGATGTTCCAGTGCCTGCTACCCAGTCTGACGTTCCAGTGCCTGCTACCCAGTCTGACGTTCCAGTGCCTGCTACCCAGTCTGACGTTCCAGTGCCTGCTACCCAGTCTGACGTTCCAGTGCCTGCTACCCAGTCTGACGTTCCAGTGAATGCTACCCAGTCTGACGTTCCAGTGCCTGCTACCCAGTCTGACGTTCCAGTGAATGCTACCCAGTCTGACGTTCCAGTGCCTGCTACCCAGTCTCACGTTCCAGTGCCTGCTACCCAGCCTGACGTTCCAGTGCCTGCTACCCAGCCTGACGTTCCAGTGCCTGCTACCCAGCCTGACGTTCCAGTGCCTGCTACCCAGCCTGACGGTCCAGTGCCTGCTACCCAGCCTGACGGTCCAGTGCCTGCTACCCAGCCTGACGGTCCAGTGCCTGCTGACCGGTCTGATGACTTTGTGTCCATGTTCCAGCCTAAAGTTTTGCTACCAGTGTTCCAGTCTGATGCTTCAGTGACTACTGTCCAGTCCGATGTACCTATTGTTCAGCCTGGTATGCCAGCACCTGCTGTTTTGCCCGATGTGCCAGCGCCTGTATCTGCTGCCCAGTCTAAAGTTCCAGTACCCGCTGCCTGGTCTGATGTCACGGTGCCGGCTTTCCAGTCCGCTTTCCAGCCTGATGTGCCAGTGTCTGCTACTCAGCCAGTTGTGCCAATGCCTGTGTCCGCTGCCCAGTTTGAGGTCCCAGTGCCTGCTGCTCAGCCCGAAATCCCAGTGTCCATGTTCCAGTTTGACGCTCCAGCGACTACTGACCAGTCCGATGTACCTGTTCAGCCTGTTGTGCCAGTACCTGCTGTTCTGCCTGATGTGCCAGCGCCTGTCTTTGCTGTCCAGCCTGAAGTTCCAGCACCTGCTGCCCGGTCTGATGTCTCGGTATCCACTTTCCAGCCTGATGTGCCCACTGTTCAGCCTGATGAGCCTGCTTTCCGGTCTGATGTGCCCATCCTCCAGCCTGATATCCTGGTACCTGTCTTCCAGCCTGATGTCGTGATGTTGGTATCTCAGCCTGAGGTTTCGGTGCCCGTGTCTCAGCCTGAAGTTTCGGTGCCCGTGTTTCAGCCTGGAGTTTCGGTGCCCGTTACCCAGTCTGTTGAATCGGTGCCCGTTACCCAGTCTGTTGAATCGGTGCCCGTTACCCGGTCTGCTGAACTGGTGCGCGTTACCCAGTCTGCTAAACCGAAGTCCGTCACTTTGCCTGTCAAGCCAGTATCCGTTATCCGGCTTGCCGAACCAGTGCCCGGTGTCCAGCTCGCTGAGTCGGGGCCTGTTACCCAGCCCACTGGGCCGGGGTCCGTTACCCAGCTTGCTGAGCCGGTGCCTGTAATCCGGCCTGCCCTTACGGTGCTCGCTGTTCGGCCTAATGTTCCAGAGCCTGCTGCCCAGCTCGATGACCCGGAGCCTGCTGCCCAGCTCGATGACCCGGAGCCTGCTGCCCAGCTCGATGACCCGGAGCCTGCTGCCCAGCCCGATGACCCAGAGCCTGCTGCCCAGCCCGATGACCCGGAGCCTGCTGCCCAGCCCGATGACCCAGAGCCTGCTGCCCAGCTCGATGACCCGGAGCCTGCTGCCCAGCTCGATGACCCGGAGCCTGCTGCCCAGCTCGATGACCCGGAGCCTGCTGCCCAGCTCGATGACCCGAAGCCTGCTTCCCAGCTCGATGACCCGGAGCCTGCTGCCCAGCTCGATGACCCGGAGCCTGCTGCCCAGCTCGATGACCCGGAGCCTGCTGCCCAGCTTGGTTTGTTCCTGTCTGCTGCCCAGCTTGGTTTGTTCCTGTCTGCTGCCCAGCTTAGTTTGTTCCTGTCTGCTGCCCAGCTCAATGACTCTGATGTGCCAGCTGTCTACCTGGATGAGCCTGATGACCAGCCTTCTTCCACCATTCTGCCTGATGCCATAGACTATGGACAATTAAGACTAGTTGGAGCGTCCGGAGGCCGCTCCTTTAGGGGGGGTACTGTCAGGAAAGGATTCATCCGCTGGTAAGATATATCGTTTGGCATGCAGTACTGGGGTCCACCAGCAGGTGTCTCCTGGCAGTGTTTAACTGTCAGGAGAATATTTTCCTGCTGGTGTCATTTCATCTTTTGGCCGCAGTACTGACGTCCACCAGCGGATGGATCCTGGCAGTATGGAGCAGACAACACTCCCTGCGCTCAGGTGTGACTTGAAGACAATCACAGTCAGTCCTATAAATACCCGGCAAGCCCTCATATGCTTGCCTTGGTATCTCTCTCCTTGAGCCCTGACCTTGTTCGCCTGTTACCTGATCCTGAGCCTGCATCTGACCTTGTGCCCAAGCTTATCCTGACCCGATCCCTTCTGTGTTCCTGTACCCTTCAGCCCGATCCATCCCCTCTCTGTCCTGTTGGTTCCCTGTCCCTCATTTACTGATCTTCCTGTGTATGACCTTGGCTTGGCTAAACGTTTATGCTTCTGGTATATCCCTTGTTCTTGCTGACCTGCTGTGTATGACCCTGGCCTGGCTGACATCTGTGATTCTGGTATTGCCCCTTGCTGTATATATTGTTGTTGTTTGTAGTGGGTTTGTTGGGTTGGTTGTTCACTGTTTGTATTTTCTAATTATCACCTATTTTAATAAATATCACTATTCACTTACATGTGTTTTGGGTTATCTCTGTGCAGTCCACACAGTCTGGTCTACTAGTCTCCTGACAGTTTGTTTGCAACAGGGCAAGTGGTGGCAACTTACCCGTTTCCACTGGGTGTTATTCAGTTGCCTGAAACTACTTGTATCCCACATACATACACACACACACATATTCTTGCACCTTCTGCTGTCTGTAGTACCAAGAGAAAAAAAAAAAACATGAAGAATAACTTTATCTAAAGACATGTGCTTTAATGAAATTCAAAATGTTTATAGTAATTGGCACAGGATGTAGAGAAATATATCAGCAATAGTAATATAATTAAAAATACAGTAACATAAAGGTAATATATGTAATTTTAGTGATAGTAACATAAACATCTGCCTAGGTCTATCAACAGTGCACCTTTGGGGTGATTGGTGGTACATAAGGTAGCAGGAAATAGGTACTTAAAGAAGGAGTGGATGAGACAAGTTTACATTGGTGGAACAGGTTTTCTGCACTTCACCTCTCTTCAGGCGATTCACTCATTGCATTTTCCAGTCTGGCCTTTATGGATTTTTTATAATTGGCCCCACGTGCTTGGCCCAGTAAGACATAAAGAATGGGATTAATGCAACTGCTGATTGATATCAGGCAAAGGCAAACATGACTTATTATGAAATCGGGAAGTGTTCTACTGATCCTCATAAACCACGCTAGGACTGGCCATGTGCTGAATGGAAACCAGCAGATGAAAAAGCAAACCACTACTGCAATAATGATCCTGAAAGTTCTTTGAAATGCTTTTGGTCTTTTAAATTTATTGTAGTGTAGTTTGTAGACAATAAGACCATAACAGATAAGGATGATAATCAAAGGTATCCCAAACATGAAAATAGTTTTTAATATTGTCATTAATATAGAAATACCTGAATATGCATAAATACCATAACGATCAGATATGTTTTGTAAGGGTAGGACAGCTCTAAAATAACTTGTAAATTTAGATGTAAACAAATCAGTAGATGACACAGCGATCATAGGAACAAGCCAAAGAAAGACTGATACAATCCTGACTAATCTCCGTGTTCGGTGAACTTTAGCCCAAAGTGGCCACATGATGGACACACAGCGGTCAACACTAATGGCTGTTAAGAAAGTCACACTAACAGCGGAGTTCATGGTCATCATAAAAATGTTAAGGCTAAATGAAAATTGATGAAAATTTTTTATGTAATGTCTGTCTTTCTCAAAATCAGAAACAGTCAGCCATTCTATTACACGAAAAGGAAGAGAAAGGCAGAATATGAAGTCAGCGATGGCCAAGTTCAGGAACCACACTGCACCAACGTTCTTCATCTTAAAGCCGGAGATCCATATTACCAATCCATTTCCTATGATTCCCACAATGAAGGAGATACAGTAACAGGAGGTGGTAAAAATTTTGGTGGCTTGGTATGCCTCCTCCCCATATGTTTTATTCATGGTGCCAGTAGTGAATGGATTATAATCATGTGAACTCCTGTTAAAACAAAAAAGATGTATCACTAATTTTAAACTCCAAATTTGGGACACTTAGCTCCAGACCAAAAGAACTTGGTTGCTGCAGGATCTCTAGCCTCTGGATAAAAGCCAAAAGTCAGTAATGTTTAGGGCTCATGCACACAAGATGTTTTTACAGATGCTGTTAGGGGCGTTTGACGTTTTTTTTTTAACTGCCTCTAAATGCCCCTCCATGTTAGCCTATGTGTCCATGCACACATAAACTGTCAGAGCCATTTGGAGGCATAAGCGTTTAGGGGGCAGTAGAAAAAAACGACAGCCTGTGCTTCCAGGAGCAGTAAAAACGAGCTGTAAAAAGGAAAAGCGTCAAAAAACGTGGCTAAACGCGGCAAAATGTGTCAAGCCGCGTTTAGCCGTGTTTGACGTTTTTAGGCGTTTTTACATTATAGGGAGTGTTTTTAATGAAAAAATGCACAAACACGCTAACTCCCAAAACTGCTAGAAAACGCACAAAAACACGGAAAAATGTGCAATAATGCTAATGTAAAAACGTGGCTAACTGCGAAAAAACATTTTTAGCGCTGCTGTAGCACTGGTGTTTTTAAAATGTCCTGTGTGCATGAGCCCTTAAAGAAAAAAAGTTCATATAACTGATGGTGTGGTTGCCCTCACTCCTGTTATATATACCACCAATATAGATAAAAATGGGCACTAGTGATATAACCCAAAAATCCCAGTATGCATTTAACTGCTTATTATTTTATCCAAATACTTATCTGGGTTTGGGGGTTCCCCATTGTCCCCATTTGAGGGTTTGCAATAATGCTCTGATATAAGTATAATAAGGAAAACATTTTTTAGCTTTTTCTTATACAATATAGTCTCCATAAGAGCATATATAGGCCCCGCTATACTGGGAGGTACAGCCTTACTAAAATGTACATAAATATTTTTTTCTCCCTTTTTTTTCATGTGGTGGCAGTTGGGGGCATTAGCCCAGCATTCCTTATGTGTTAAGGGGGATGGTCTTGGAGGCAATGGTCTTGTCTTTGGAGGCATGGTGGACACCTAGGGCTAGCAAAAGAGCATACTATGTAAGTGTTGTTTTTATTTGCAGATATACGTTTTTGATTGATATATACTTTTTAATTGTGAAAACATTTGTTGACATTGGATTACAAATGAACGTTTGTGTTGCAGAGTGGTGTCATATCCCTGAAGATGACATGAAATTGCCCATTTTGAAATGAGTTGAATATCCCAGGCTTTTTTTTTTTTTTCTCTATCTATCGCCATCACCCCTTAGAGAATTTAAAAATTCTCTCCCCTCTTTTTTCAATTATGGATCCTTCCAATCCCGAGTCTCCCTTCTGATGCTGCAGCGGTCGGATCAGTCGGATCAGCTCGAAGTTGGCGGTGCACGCTAACAGGACCTGGACACCAACATTCCATCTGTCCCTGCAGAGGGTTATATCTGCAAGCCCGTACGACCTTGCCACAGAGGAGGTCCAATGAATGGGGTAAGCGCACATCCATTACTCCTCTCCTGCAAACAATGGTGGTTTGGAACCGTTTTTTGCATCTTTTCACTTCTCTGCTTCTGATGTGACACACCGAAGGAACGTCTCTCTTTTTCACTTGTCTTCATGGACTGAATGTGGTGTTTTTTTTTTAAAGGATTGAGTGATCAATCGTACTTTCAGAACTTTCACTTCTTTTCAATTTTTTTCACTTTATTTTCTATAGAGATATGATTTAATGCACTTGTTTATAGCTACTGTTTTGGTATTTTTTCCATACTGGGTTTCAAACTTATTGTGGCTCCAGATATCATCTCTAGGAGCTTCTTGATTGTACTTCATTATATTTTGCCAGCGCACAAATTTTAATTTATATGAAAAAAAAACAAACAATCAAGGATCCATGGTTGTAGGGTTTGACAATCTGCAGTTGGGGGTTACCACTTTGTATATGTGTTATTACAATTTATTATATTATATTCTGTACAGAAATTGATAATATAGTAAATATCCCGAAGCGCTGCTATGTAAGATGAACTAATGTAGTTATATGGAGCAGCTGCAACAATTTAATAGTGATCTAACACAAATAGTATACAGTATAGGTGATAAGAATAATAGTGCGCTAATCCTTAGAAATGATGAATGAATTAAAATATCCAAAAACACAGAATGACATTGTGTGAATAGATGGTACCATATATAAAAAGACACCAATATATGGAAAAAAAAAAAAAAAAAAAAAAAAAAAAAATATATATATATATATATATATATATATATATATATATATATATATATACGGTATATGTGTGTGTGTTTGAATAAAAATGTGCAAAATATAACATATAAAAATACATAATATAAAAAAGTCCACATTCAATCCAAAATTAATAGTCAGATTCTTCTGTAATAAACGTTAATTAGTTCACTCAAGGCTCACATTAATATTACAAGTGTGTGATTTGAAGAAAAACTATCACCACCACCTCTGAGTGCAATGCCTGCTCACCTCATCTATAGACCCCCCTTGGGTCAAATCACGCTTTAATGATGTGAATAAGAGATCAACCACATTGGAATGGACCATCTCCTTAGGGTCAAATGCTCAAAGCGAACAAAAAAGCATCATCGCTCAAGATTGAAAAAACAATGCTTGTTTATTAAAATAGTCCACTCACATTTTATATATCTTGTACAATGCCTGTTATAGTATAATGCTCATAGACAGCTGTTCTATTAGTTTGCTTTGAGCATTTGACTCTAAGGAGTGGGTTCCAAGGTGTACAGAGAGGAATACACAGGATCCATTAACTAACAGCGGATGGTCTGTATGTGAGGAATGGAACCTGGAGTGAACCAAATAATGTTTATCACAGAAGAATTTGCATATTAATGTTGGATTGCATGTGAAATTTTATATATATACAGTATTATATTATACACAATTTTTTTCAAACACTTATATATATATATATATTTTATTTCGTATATTGGTGTCTTTTTATATATGGTGCCATCTATTCACACAATGTCATTATGTTTTTTTTTATATTTTAATTGATTCACCATTTGTAAGGATTAACGCACTATTCTTCTTGTCACTACATTCTGTACAGAGGTGATGGATATTTACCAACAGGATGTTATTTTGAAATCTAGATTTCTTGAGAAGGGTTATTCTGAAAAGACCATTGATGATACAATTGCCACAGTTGGTAATTTGGATAGAAGAACCATGTTACTGTCAGAAACCATGAATCAGACTTGGACAGAGGTACAGTTAAATCACACTTGTTTAACTGCTTCAGCCCCGGAAGATTTTACCCCCTTCCTGACCAGAACACCTTTTGCGATTCGGCACTGCGTCGCTTTAACTGACAATTGCGTGGTCGTGGGACATCAGGGAGCCAGAGAACAGCGTAGTAGAACAGCAAGCAGGATCTGGAGCTAGAGGCAATGTCAGCCAATCAACTGGTATTTAAGGGTGCCCCAGCCTTATGATATAAGATTGCCCCCAATATTATTGATCCCCGTAGAACGGTGTCGTTTTCTCAGTCTATGAAACATTTTTTCCCTTGCAGGAGGTGCAATACCTGTCAGATTAACTCAACTTTAGGTAGCTTTTCTTTCCAATCAACACAAACGCAAATAATTTATGACATTGATAAGTTTATTATATGCACCTCCTAATATGTTGTTTATATGAGCCAATGGCCATGTTCCAAACAATATATTGGCCGTACTAAACGAGAATTACATGTATGGTATGTCTAGTTGAACATGTGGGTAATATCAAAAGGGATTTTAAGGGGCACAATTTATCTAAATATTATGCCAGACGTTATGGCAAGAGTCTAGTGGGTACCTCCTTTTTTGCTATTGATAGAGTTATGCCCCATTGAAGGGGATCAAATATGGTCAGATCTATTTCCAGGCTTGAGACCCGCTGGATTTTTGATATGAAATCATATGTTCCATTTGGCTTAAATGTCGACTGGGATATAAATTGCGTCATTAATAATGCTTAATTTCTAAATTAAATGGATTCCCTGTAGTGGTTTTTATATGTATTTCTGTATATGCGTTTTACATAATTCTATACATTTTATTGGATTGAAAGGTAGTCTTATAAAATATGAAGATGCTTTGTAATGCGGTGTCCCTATATAGCTGTTCTCTCTCTGGGTGGTAACTTTAAAAATGTAAAAATAACATATATTATTGTGTGTATATTCATTTTATCCCATAAGATGTCAGTATTTTAGTTTTGTTTTGTTGAGGGTCCTTTTTTGTCTAGCTTCTCTTCCTGTTATATCCTGTGATTCTTTCATTATGGGCAATTAGCGGGCAACGGTTAAAATGGTGCCACCGCTCTATACATAGTTGATACACGTGATGATGCGTCATTCCAGCCCATCCCCAGGTAACGTAATTTGTGGAATAACGCGTAGGGTGGAGCCTATAAGGAAGCCCGTAGGGACACCGCATGACATATGAGGATTATACGAACATGCCGTTTTTTATCTGGATTCCGGTAAGTGCAATATTTTGTTTTACCAATAAATCAGTGATATCATATCACACTATGGAAGTGAATCTTTGCTTTTATCTATGAGTCCCACTCATGAGAGTGGACACAGCCTGTGTGGTTTCAGGGAGACCTTATTTCCTTGCTCCCTGTCGGACTACCTGTAATTCAGTGGTCATTTGTATCTGGTAAGCAGTGTGTATAACTCACATTGGGTGCGGAACGGGATCTTCCTTTCACCAATTGCTTCCCTTCACCTGCTGTGTCTATTGCACAGAACACAGAGGCGGATTTAACACACTGGTTTTGTAGACTTTCTTATACAGTTGAAACCTATTTTGAGGACTTTTTTTGTTTCTGTTCTTCCTATGTAACCTATGTTTGTGATTTATACATCAATTTTTGACCTGATACTTACCCTAGCTCTTCACTGTTGCTCGTGATTATCTTTGAGTTTGTATCTTGATTTTGAGTGCTAGCAGCTTCTCTTCCTTTTTTAACTCAAGGCGCTGTGTTTTTGCCTATGTTTTAAAAATATAATAACAATAGAGGATAAAAAGTATGAGACATACTTAATTTTTTACACATTTATAAATTATAAATTGAAAAATAAATGTGATAAACTGTTAGCCACACATAAAAACATTATCTCCAATATACACTGTTTATCCTGTATTAAACCTAAACTAGGAAACAAGTATTTTCCAGAAAAATATTTCAAAAAGTTTTTGTACATTACAATACTAAAGTTTAACATGAACAATGATTTTATGGAATCAAATACTAATATGAGAGTTTCTAATACAAAACATAACCCTAGTAAGATTACAGTGGTATTAAACCCAAAAGCAAACATTTGTTATATTGCAAAGAAAATAAATAAATTGTTGCGCTGACTAGACCCCCAACCGTCATTTAACACAAAAGGGGACCAGGATAGTGGTGGGGAACACCAGGTGCAGTGAATGCAGCTCCTCTCAGATTAGGTCTTGATATCCTAATGCACATACACTTGTCAGCCACTTCATTAGGTACACCGGTTCAATTGTTTGGTACCACAAATTGCTAATCAGCCAATCACATGGCAGCAACTCAATGCATTTAGGCATCTAGACGTGGTGACGTCAACTTGCTGAAGTTCAAAGCATCAGAATGGGGAAGAAAGGGGATTTAAGTGACTTTGAACGTGGCATGGTTGTTGGTGCCAGATGGGCTGGTCTGAGTATTTCAAAAACTACTGATCTACTTGGATTTTCACAAAGAACAAATGCCTTGTTGGTGTCAGAGGTCAGAGGAGAATGGGCAGACCAGTTCCAGATGATAGAAAGACAACAGTAACTCAAATAGCCACATGTTACAACCAAAGTCTGCAGAATACCATCTCTGAACGCACAACACATCGGGCATTGAAGCAAATGGTCTACAGCAGCAGAAGACCACACTGGGTGCAACTCCTTTCAGCCAAGAATGGGAAACTGAGGCTACAATTTGCACAGGCTCACCAAAAATTGGATAATAGAAGATAGGAAAAACGTTGCCTGGTCTGATGAGTCTCGATTTCAGCTGCGACATTCAGATGGTAGAGTCAGAATTTGGCATAAACAACATGAAAGCATGGATCCATCCTGTTATCAACGATTCAGGCTGGTGGTGGTGTAATGGTGTGGGGGATATTTTCTTGGCACACTTTGAGCATCCTTTAAACGCCACGGCCTACCTGAGTATTGTTGCTGACCATGTCCATCCCTTTATGACTACAGTGTACCCATCTTCTGATGGCTCCTTCCAGCAGGATAATGCACCATGTCACAAAGATCCAATCATCTCACCACTGGTTCCTTGAACATGACAAATCTGTAGCCAACAAATCTGCAGTACACGCATGATGCTATCATGTCACTATGGAGCAAATTCTCTAAGGAATGTTTCCAACACCATGTTGAATCTATGCCGTGAAGAATGAGGGCAGTTCTAAAGGCAAAAAGGGGTCCAACCTGAAGCTAGCAAAGTGTATCTAATAAAGTGGCCGTTGAGTTTATATATGTAATATATAGGAATCACAGCTGTTATGAATAAAATTCATTGTTGGAGCCCCCGGACACAGCAGTCATGGGATTGGCATGCTGCTGGCACCTAACCTGAAAGAGGCTGGATGACTTACATATACGTGATGCGGCCTGCCCATGCCACCCTCAGTAAATGTATTCTGGGTGGGCAGCAACTGGTTAAACACATCTGAATTGTTTAACATAATCTTTAATGAAAAGGAACAGTGCATTTTTTACCATCGTGTGGCTAGTTTATTAAAGGCAAATAGGCTGTTCATTTTGCAAGGAGACTTTCACTTTGCAAGTGAATTTATTCTTAGCTTAGTAAATTTGGTAATATTTCACGTTGATTAAAAAAAAAAAAAAAAAAACTGTATTATTGTGTGCATGTGATTTGAATGATGAAAGTCAACAGATCTTCACCGCATTCACTCAGCTAAGAGAAAATCCCCTTGTAAAGTAATCAGCCTATTTGCTTTCAGTAAATCAACCAAGCAAATTAAATTAAGACAGCTGCAAAGACGTATTGGCTATGTAAAACAAATTTATTACCTCTACTAAAGAATATCAAATAATACCTAAAAACTGGCTACTTATCTCTTGCTTTGGTGAAGAAAACTTTCTCGAAATTATAGTCATGCCCAAGATTGTATACCAGATCATTCTCTGTCTAGAGTTATTAAATGCATCATATATAGTTACATAGTTACATAGTTAGTCAGGTTGAAAAAAGACACAAGTCCATCTAGTTCAACCAATAAAAAAAAATCAAAAATCAAAATTATACAATCCCATATACACACATACCCACAGTTGATCCAGAGGAAGGTGAAAAACCCCAGCAAAGCATGATCCAATTTTCTACAGCAGGGGAAAAAAATACTTTGTGATCCCCCGAGAGGCAATCGGATTTTCCCTGGATCAACTCATAGAAAACAAAAATTCCTAGGTTTTGCTTACTATTTTCTGGTATTTATTAGAAACTCCAATAGTGTACAGTATAACATATGTTTTCCAACCAGCATATTTAAGTAACTTTCCTTCTGCTTTGATGCCTTGTCTATACACTTTTATGTATCTCTAGTTTTCCTTGATAGGATTTTGAATATGAATACTCCAAGTCATAGAAGCAGAGAAACATAGAAAAGTGATGGCAGAAAAAACACTGAATAGTCCATCGAGTCTGCCCATTTTTATTTTTGAACTTTTTTGTCTGAGTATAGATCAGTATAGATCTGTTTGTCCCAAGCATGTTTGAAGCCATTTATAGGGATGGGCCGAACACTCCGCTGTTTGGTTCGCAGCAGAACTTCCCAACAGGGGAAATGTTTTAACCCTAACGGCAAGCCCCATTGAAGTCTATGGGAGTTTAACAGGACAAATCTAAAGTGCCCATTTTGAAGGCTTATATGCAAGTAATTGGCCATAAAAGGGGTAAGGGGGTCTGGGTACTGACCTAAGGGACATGTATCAATAAATGTTATTATTATTTTTTTTAAAGAATAGTTTTTTCAGGCGCAGTGATTTTAATGATGCTTAAAGTGCAACAATAATTGCTTCAAATATAGTGCCTGGGGTCCCCTTAATGTGCCTGTAAATTGGCGCATCTGTAGCATATACAGAACATGCTACAGCAAAACTGACATTTCTAAAGAAAAAAAAACGAGTCAAATCCTGTTTAAAATAACTTGTGGTTGCAATTGCTGGCACCGGACAAATAAAGAAAAAAGTGACGTTGGGTCCCTCCCCGAGTCCATACAAGGTCCTTCGGGGGCATAATTAACATTGAGATCCTTCTAATAATGGTGTTCTGGAAACCAAGAAACCATTTCATTGTGGTATTATACACCTTTACAAATCAGTAGTTTTTTTTTACTAAAGCTGTGTACTTTGCTGGAAATGTGGATGTAGAATGTGGAATGTTTTTTCCTCATTATTTATGTTTTGGAAAAAGTTACAAACACGATTAACCACTTAAAGAGGAGTTCCACCCAGGGGGGCCGTCAAAAAAAATAAAAATAAAAAGTCAGCAGCTACAAATACTGCAGCTGCTGACTTTTAATTGGACACTCACCTGTCCCTGGGTCCAGCGATGCGGGGGATCGAAGCCCCGCTCGTCCCCCCCTCCGCTCGTCGGCGCCGGCATTTCAACTGTGGGCGCCGGGCTGTGGCTTCACAGCCTGGCACCCACTGCGCATGCGCAAGCGGCGCCAGGCACCGTGATTGGCCGCTCAATCACCTGGGACCTGTAATGGGTCCCAGATGATTGACAGGAGGGAGGGAGCAGAGCGGAGCCCTTCCTGTGCCGAGGAGGAAATGATGTCACCAGCCCAGGCTAAGGAACAGGCAGACTACGAGGGACCACCTAGCAACAGGCATTTAGAGGTAAGTGAAAAAAAAAATATCCAAATGTTTTTTTGTTTTTTGTTTTTTAGAATTTTTCCAGGTAGTTTTGTTTTTTGGGTGGAACCCCACTTTAAGGACCGAGCCTCTTTCTGAGATTTGTTGTTTACAAGTTAAAAACGTTTTTTTTGCTAGAAAATCACTTAGAACCCCCAAACATTATACATTTTTTTCTAACACCCTAGAGAATAAAATGGAGGTCGTTGCAATACTTTCTGTCACACCGTATTTGCACAGCGGTCTTACAAGCGCACTTTTTTTGGAAAAAATAGCATTTTTTGAATTAAAATAAGACAGCAGTAAAGTTAGCCCAATTTTTTTTATATTGTGAAAGATAATGTTACGCCGAGTAAACTGATACCCAACATGTCATGCTTCAAATTGTGCTCGCTCGTGATATGGCAAAAAACTTTTACCCTTAAAAATCTCCATAGGCGATGCTTAAAAAATTCTACAGGTTGCATGTTTTGAGTTACAGAGGAGGTCTAGGATAGAATTTTTGCTATACCGATCGCGGCGATACCTCACATGTGTGGTTTGAACGCTATTTTCATATGTGGGCGCTACTCATGTATGCGTTCGCTTCTGCACGTGAGCTCAGCGGGATGTGGAGCGTTTAAAAAATTTTTTGTTACTTTTATTCCTATTACAAGGGATGTAAACATCCCTTGTAATAGAAAAAAGCATGGCAGGACCTTTTAAATATGAGATCTGGGGTCTAAAAGACCTCAGATCTCATATTTACACTAAAATGTAATAAAAAAAAAATTGTCTTTTACAAAAAATGCCCCTTTAAGAGCTGTGAGCGGAAGTGACAATCCGCCCAGCAATTGTATGGAAACGGGTGGGGGCTATCTTCCCCTCACTCATCTCCATACCAAGCAGGAGACAGGACGCGATCACCTCCGCCACTGCCGACAGCTCCAGTAAGCGGCGGAGGGCACTGGATCACGGCAGGAGGGGGGCCCCCTCTCCCGCCACCGATAAAAGTTATCTTGGGGTGAATCCGTCATCTTGTAGCGGACCGCCCGCTACAATGATATCCTCCTTCAAACAGCCGACGTAAAACTGCGGCGGGCGGTCCGTAAGTGGTTATTGAGAGATAATGAAATTAACTGAATTAAAGTTTGATATACACTCTATTTTGAAAACAATTATTTTGTGTATTGACCAACAGGCTTATTGTTTTTGCAAACATGATAATACATTTTTTTATGCCCAATACTACAAAAAGTATTTACAGTAAAACCTTGGACTACGAGAATAATTTGCAAAAGCATGGTTGTAATCCAAAGCACTTGTATATCAAAGCAAACTTCCCCATAAGAAATAATGGAAACTCGTTCAAACTCTTTGATTAGTTCAACAACCATTTATTCATAAATCCTTCCGTTTATAGTCCATATAAAAAGATTCTAGCAATGTGATAGGTTGTGTAACCATAAAATGTCCATCCATAAATGGAAGCCTCCACAAGGGGATTAGAAGCAAAATCCAGCAGGAGCTACAGAGTATAAAAGAGAAGAGAGGCGCCTCTAAGTGTAGCAATATGGTTACTAATTTAATGAAGGTATAACATTTAGCAACTCACATGGTTGATGATTAAAAGAGGTACATCTAAGTATGCAGGGATCCGGGGTAAAGCTGTCCACATAGACCATCCTCCGCACCACAGGCTCTCACCGCTGTCAGTCTGCAATTGTGATCAAGAAGATTACCCTGCAGTAGAGCGATCTGAAAGCGAGGCTTGAATCGCTCGTGGAGCGCAGCGTGGAAGGGATGACGTCAATGGTGGTGCTGAGGACGGTCTATGTGGACAGCTTTAACTGCATACTTAGATGTGCCTGTTTTAATCATAAACTATGTGTTTCTGAATGTTGTACCTTCATAAAATGTGACCATATTGCTATACTTACAGACACCTCTCTTCTCTTTTATACTTTTATATCAAGACATCGCTTGTATATCAAGTCAAAATGTATTAAAAAAATTTCTTGTCTTGCAAAACGCTCTTAAACCAAGTCACTCTCAAACCAAGGTTTTACTGTATTAAGATATGTAAAGTCGGTACAGAACTCCGGTAGTCCTACACAAGTTATTTCCGACAACATCTGACCAATGTTGGCGATGTCAATCAGATAAGGGAACCCTTTTACACATCTTCTGGACTTGTCCCAAACTAACACATTTCTGGCAAACAATCAGAGAGACGGTTCAAAGATTTACAGAACGTACAATACCAGATGACCCAGCATTTTTTCTTCTACACACGTCAAACATACCTGAACGAACATACAAAAAATCTGTGATCCGACACCATTTGGATGCAGCCAAAGCCTGCATTCCTCTAACCTGGTAATCCCCACACCCTCCCTCGATTGAACTTTGGTTCACAAAGGTGGAGGAAATCAGAAACATGGAGGATCTCATCCTCACAGCTCAAAATAGACAGGAGACATTCTCCAAAACATGGCAGCTGTGGAACATGTTCTTTTACTCAGCTGAAGGCCAATCACTGAGAGGAATTATTCCCTCATCTCAACCAAATACAACCAAAGCCTGACTTAACAAATTGCCCACTGGATATTCGAACACAAGCTAGACGGGAACTGGTATCACTCCATACATATGGGGATCCTTTACCCCCCCTCCCCACTCCCCCCTTACCCCACCCCCCCTCCATCTTATTCCCTCTTTCTCTTCTTCTAACACCTTGAAATCCTTTATCTCTTTCAACTTTCCAAAAATAACAAAAAGAGGTGGAATTGGTCCCAAGAGGCTGCTCGACATCACAATTATGCCTCGCAGGGTTACATGTAACCCTGCCTCCGCAAGTTTAGAAACAGTAACCACAAGATAAGCATTACACAACAATGCTCTATGGGTTTCAACAGGAAATAAAGAACCCACCTTCTATACATGACACAATTGCTAGGTTACAATGTTTGTATGTAGTCATGTTACAAGATGCATACCTGTTGATATATGTTATTTTTATGTGTAATAATGTTCACTTGCGGTCCATGTGGACCTTTTTCGCTACATAAATAAACAATTAAAAAAAAAAAAAGATATGTAAAGTCCCCAGATATTAAAGAATGAATGCAAAGGATTTCCAATGTTTCGGCTTTTAGAGAATAGATTAAAAACCTTAAAAAACAAACAAACAAATGAAAAAATAGCTGCAACCGTTAACAAGAACTACTTTGAAGAACTTTATTCAAAAAATCGAATTTTTGTTTAATATTTTTTGAAGGTTATCTGTAGTGTAGACAATAATTTCCCATCCTGTGTAAATAGAATATGCTTACCTTACCATTTTCATCTGGACAAGATCACTTAGAAATATTATCGCATGCAACCGCAAAACAGTATAATACCCAAAATGAACCATAAACATTGAATAGTCTTATATAAAAATGCAAAGGTAAATATGTGTGCTCAAATTAATCAATAACAATTATTCACATTCATTAGACCATCCAAAAAAAGTCCCAAGTGTTATAAACAAAAGAATGTGAACACCTCCAAAGTGTATTTAACAATAATAATAATAATGATGATGATGATGATTATTATTATTAATGTAATCTTTATTAGTATTATTTCCAGAAATTAGAGCAGTGCCTATAAACTAAAACCTGAACACAATCATACAAAATCACCTGTTATAATACATTTAAAAATACCTTTTATGTGGATTACTTACTTATCTTGTTTGTTATGATGTATGTTCCTCTTTTCTCTTGCTTCTAAAGGAACTGTGTCTGCAGGGACATACATATATAGACTAGGGGCATGCACAAAGTTGCACAAATACTTTGACCACCATCATGCGGTTTTCTTGGCTAACAAGAAATAAAGAACCTGTAAAAGATGTCACTATGTCATATGACTACCAAAACTGGATAAAAATGCATACCAAAAAGGAAAATCACAAGAAAAGCACAGAAGACAAAACAGGCAAAGGGGGTGCTGCAGATCCAGGTTTACATAAACATTGGGCAGTGGTTGTGCTTGGAGACAGGGGTACTCTTTCCTTGGGGGAACCCTTCCCATCACACTCCCCAATGCTGAAGGACCTGTTGGCTGGTATCAGCATAACAGGAGGGCCACACACTTGCCACTACCTTTGCCTTAGGGTTACTAGACTGCATGCCAAAAGTAGAGAACTGATAAGCTCAGGGAAGTAGGGGCACATAACGTTTTTTTTTCTTTTACTTTAAAAAAAAAGTTTTTTTAAATTGACAGTCAAATTGATAGTAAAGGTAAAAATATAAAAAAAAACTCAGCAAATATGGTATACCTACCTGCTCTGTGCAATGGTTTTGCACAGAGCAGCCCCAATCTTGCTTTTCTCAGTCCCCCGCCAGTGCTCCCATCCTCCCCTCTGCCGAGTGCCCTCATAGCAAGCCATTTGCTATTGGGGCACTCATGCAGATGCCCTTCTGAGCCACTCTCCGTGTGTCCATTACCACACGTAGTACAGCTCGGCCCCAGCCCTCGCTCCCTCCTCACTGGCTGTGATTGACAGCAGCAGGAGCCAATGGCTCCCGATGCTGCCTCTGAGCCTATGAGGAGAGAGGGAGAGCAATGATGCTGCTCTCATACTCAGCGCTGGATTGAGATTGGGCTCCGGTAAGTATAAGGCGGGGGGGCTGGGGGGAAGGGAAGCTGCACACAGAATGTTTTATACCTGAATGCATAGAACACATTAACCTTCCTAGCGGTATTCCTGAGTGTGGGGCTCGGGGTGAATTTTCACTACCAAAAGTGGTAACCCCAAGCCACACTCGGGATTGCATTGCAGGATCAATCAAGATCAGACAAAGCTACTTACTTTGTCCCCTGGATCCTGCAATGTCCTCCCGCTTTGTCTGTGGGCTGTGTCCTCCGCTTGATGTACTGTTTGGCGGGCTCAGTTCCCTGTGAGCGTCGCAACGCACGGGGGCGGAGCCCGGCAGCAAATTCATAAAGTATGAAAAACATAACACACACAATACAGTGGAACCTTGGATTACGAGCATAATCCGTTCCAGGAGAATGCTTGTAATCCAAAGCACTCGCATATCAAAGCGAGTTTCCCCATAGAAGCCAATGGAAACGAAGATAATTTGTTCCGCATTGACTTCTATTGCATGCAATACCGCATGTGGCCAGAGGTGGGGGGACACCGGAGAGCCTCGGAAATACTTGGGGACAGCTCGGCTGAACTGGGAAAGGCTCGGAAACACTTGGGAACGGGGTATTTCTGAGTGTTTCCAAGTATTTCCGAGTTATTCTGAGTATTTCCAAATGGCTCAGAACCGTTCCGAGTGTCACCGGTGCCCCCGCACCTCTGGCCAAATGCGGTACTGCACACCCATTAGCTTGAATTCTGCTCGTTTGGCGAGACAACACTTGCAATCCGAGTCAGAATTTTTAAAAAAATGTTGCTCGTCTTTGAAAACGCTTGTTAACCACATTACTCGTAAACCAAGGTTCCACTGTACACTGTAATCTGTAAGATTACATTACTGTATCAAATCAATTCACGTCCCTTTTTTCCCTAATGCTTTGTTCAGTGCCCTGCCTGCACTTTTATATTATATATACTGTTCTTTCGGCCTGAAAACTTGAGAATGTCCATGGCATCCTAAAAGTGTCCCTCTACATCAAAAGTGGTTTTAGACCAGCTAGAAAACAGCGATAGTAAATTAGAAGACTTGCAGAATTGAGCGATAGTGAATCGTGGGAAAATTCGTCATCAGACGCTGAAAGTGACAGTTCTGCGACTGAGCAAATTTCAGTGTTTTTGATTTGATTACATTATTGAATACATTTTATTATTATTATATTATTATTTTTGATAATTATTTATAGTTATTTATTATATTATAATTTATCATTTAAGTGAGTTATTCCTAAGAATTACAGGCCTACAATATAAAACTCCAAATTTCTATGAAAAACAATGTATCGCTCTGAGACGCAAAAATCTGACATAATCATACCACCACGGAGGTTAAACTTAAAAAACTTTTGCCTTTAGAACCACTGTAACCCTTCTAGTGCTAGAATTGTGTATAAAGAACAGCAATTTCAGAATTGTAACCACTTGCCGACCGCCGCACGCCGATATTCGTCAGCACAATAGCAGCGGTGGGCAAATGGATGTACCTGTGGCGTATCGCAAAAAATGGCCTGGTCATTGAGCAGCCAAATCTTCCGGGGCTGAAGCGGTTAAAGACCACCAAAAGAAAGCTCTATTTGTGTGAACAAAATTATAAACATTTTGTTAAGAGTACAGTGTTGCATGACGGCGCAGTTGTCATTCAAAGTGTGACAGCGCTGAAAGCTGAAAATTGGCCTGGGCAGGAAGGGGGTGAAAGTGCCCGGTATTGAAGTGGGTAAGATCAATGTAAAAGGGTATAAATAAATGAATAAGCCCCCAAGATACATACATCATTCCCTATAGTCCTAGGAACACTTTGGGGGAGATTTACAAAAACTGGAGCACTCAGAATCTGGTGTAGCTGTACATGGTAGCCAACTAGCTTCTATCTTCAGCTTGTTCACTTAAGTTTTGACAATAGCACCTGGAGGCTGATTGGTTTCTATGCAGAGCTGCACCAGATTCTCTGTTTCTGTTTTAGTAAATCAGCCCCTTTGTGTTATTATTCCATTTCCAGTATCAGACTCTATAGCTCTCACAAGCAGCATTAGTTTCTGGTGAGACTTTGTGATGCCAGTTGGTCTTAAGGCTTGGTGCCTGGGAGAAACAATTTATTAAAAACAAGGAGAGCTCTGAATTCCAATGCATTCCATCAGAACCTGAACAATTATTACATTTAGATGCCTTAGTTGTAAAAAGGTATTAAATATAGGCTAACATAACCTCTGACATACATATCTAAACGATTTTCTGATAGGCAGAGAAATTTGTAAATTATGGTGATATGTCATGTAGCTTGATGGCAGCGGATATAGCAGGAAAAACCTACCTTTAGCTCATCATCCTAAAAAAAATCAGAATAAACTTTCCCCGAAGAGAAGAGGTAGTACATTTATCTCTCCAGCAGTTGAGTCCCTCACCTCCCCACCATCAACACTTCCAGGGGTGGCAGGCACCTGTAACCCCAGCAATGTGTTGTGGTTCCATCCTTCAAACCTTCCATCACTGCTGAGTCCTGGTTGGAGGATGAAACCATGGTCCTGGTAGGGGACACCAGCTTTGACACTCCAGACATTTTTGCATGTCCACAACACTGACCGGGAAAGGGGGGATCAGGGACATGAGCCACATTAGAGGGGAGCATACTACCTCTGTACTTACAGGGGGATGAAACCTGGATATTTTTTAAGATGGCAGAAGGCCATGTGGCGACTAGCTCTTCTGAAAGATGTGTATCTGCAAGTCATTGTTTCTCATCAAACACTTCACCAAAATCCAAATACCAGGACTTTTTTTCGGTTACAGAGTTACCTCTTCTCTCCATTCCTACCTACCTCAAAGCGCCCTTCCTTGGTTCCACCCCCTACCAGACTCCCAGTACTGCCCCTTTTCTTGTTCAAGTGCTTTATTACTCAGGAAGGAAAAATAGTAGTACAAACATGGACAAAAAAGTAAGTAGAATAACAGTAACCAAGACATTTAACACATAAAGAGTTATGCCTATGTATAGGCATAAGATACATAAGGAGTATTGAAGGACAAAATCTAAAGTCTATCAATCTAGAACATGTGACGAGTACCTAAATTGCATTAAGACTCTATATCTAACAAGTAAAGTTTACGAAACTTGGTATCGAAAGAGTGCTTCAGCTGAGCAACATGCTGGTATTAAAATGGCTTTAAAGCTATATATATATATATATATATATATATATATATATATATATATATATATAGTGGGGACGGAAAGTATTCAGACCCCCTTAAATTTTTCACTCCTTGTTATATTGCAGCCATTTGCTAAAATCATTTAAGTTCATTTTTTTCCTCATTAATGTACACACAGCACCCCATATTGACAGAAAATTGTTGACATTTTTGCAGATTTATTAAAAAAGAAAAACTGAAATATCACATGGTCCTAAGTATTCAGACCCTTTGCTGTGACACTCATATATTTAACTCAGGTGCTGTCCATTTCTTCTGATCATCCTTGAGATGGTTCTACACCTTCATTTGAGACCAGCTGTGTTTGATTATACTAATTGAACTTGATTAGGAAAGCCACACACCTGTCTATATAAGACCTTACAGCTCACAGTGCATGTCAGAGCAAATGAGTCCTAAGTATTCAGACCCTTTGCTCAGTATTTAGTAGAAGCACCCTTTTGATCTAATACAGCCATTAGTCTTTTTGGGAAAGATGCAACAAGTGCTTCACACCTGGATTTAGGGATCCTCTGCCATTCCTCCTTGCAGATCCTCTCCATTCCTCTCCAGTTCTGTCAGGTTGGATGGTAAACGTTGGTGGACAGCCATTTTTGGGTCTCTCCAGAGATGCTCAATTGAGTTTAAGTCAGGGCTCTGGCTGGGACATTCAAGAACAGTCACAGAGTTGTTGTGAAGCCACTCCTTCATTTTTTTAGCTGTGTGCTTAGGGTCATTGTCTTGTTTGAAGGTAAACCTTCCGCCCAGTCTGAAGTCCTGAGCATTCTGGAGAAGGTTTTTGTCCAGAATATCCCTGTACTTGGCCGCATTCATCTTTCCCTCGATTGCAACCAGTCGTCCTGTTCCTGCAGCTGAAAAACACCCCCACAGCATGATGCTGCCACCACCATGCTTCACTTTTGGGACTGTATTGGACAGGTGATGAGCAGTGCCTGGTTTTCTCCATACATACCGCTTAGAATTAAGGCCAAAAAGTTCTATCTTGGTCTCATCAGACCAGAGAATCTTATTTCTCACCATCTTGGAGTCCTTCAGGTGTTTTTTAGCAAACTCCATGCGGGCTTTCATGTGTCTTGCACTGAGGAGAGGCTTCTGTCGGGCCACTCTGCCATAAAGCCCTGACTGATGGAGGGCTGCAGTGATGGTTGACTTTCTACAACTTTCTCCCATCTCCCGACTGCATCTCTGAAGCTCAGCCACAGTGATCTTTGGGTTCTTCTTTACCTCTCTCACCAAGGCTATTCTCCCCCGATAGCTCAGTTTGGCCAGACGGCTAGCTCTAGGAAGAGTTCTGGTCATCCCAAACGTCTTCCATGTAAGGATTATGGAGGCCACTGTGCTCTTAGAAACCTTAAGTGCAGCAGAATTTTTTTGTAACCTTGGTCAGATCTGTGCGCTGCCACAATTCTGTCTCTGAGCTCTTCAGGCAGTTCCTTTGACCTCATGATTCTCATTTGCTCTGACATGCACTGTGAGCTGTAAGGTCCTATATGGACAGGTGTGTGGCTTTCCTAATCAAGTTCAATCAGTATAATCAAACACAGCTGGTCTCAAATGAAGGGTAGAACCATCTCAAGGATGATCAGAAGAAATGAACAGCACCTGAGTTAAATATATGAGTGTCACAGCAAATGGTCTGAATACTTAGGACCATGTGATATTTCAGTTTTTCTTTTTTAATAAATCTGCAAAAATGTCAACAATTCTATGTTTTTCTGTCAATATGGGGTGCTGTGTGTACATTAATGAGGAAAAAAATTAACTTAAATGATTTTAGCAAATGGCTGCAATATAACAAAAAGTGAAAAATTTAAGGAGGTCTGAATACTTTCCGTCCCCACTATATATATATATATTTATATATATATATATATATATATATATATATATATATATATATATATATATATACACACACACACACACAGTATCTCACACAAGTAAGTACACCCCTCACATTTTTGTAAATATTTTATTATACCTTTTCATGTGACAACACTGAAGAAATTACACTTTGCCACAATGTAAAGTAGTGAGTGTACAGCTTGTATAACAGTGTAAATTTGCTGTCCCCTCAAAATAACTCAACACACAGCCATTAATGTCTAAACCGCTGGCAACAAAAGTGAGTACACCCCTAAGTGAAAATGTCCAAATTGGGCCCAATTAGCCATTTTCCCTCCCCGGTACCATGTGACTCATTAGTGTTACAAGGTCTCAGGTGTGAATGGGGAGCAGGTGTGGTAAATTTGGTGTTATCGCTCTCACCCTCTCATACTGGTCATTGGAAGTTCAATATGGCACCTCATGGCAAAGAACTCTCTGAGGATCTAAAAAAAAGAATTGTTGCTCTACATAAAGATGGCCTAGGCTATAAGAAGATTGACAAGACCCTGAAACTGAGCTGCAGCACGATGGCCAAGACCATACAGCGGTTTAACAGGACAGGTTCCACTCAGAACCGGCCTCACCATGGTCGACCAAAGAAGTTGAGTGCACGTGCTCAGCGTCACATCCAGAGGATGTCTTTGGGAAAAAAAACATATGAGTGCTGCCAGCATTGCTGCGGAGGTTGAAGGGGTGGGGGGTCAGCCTGTCAATGCTTAGTCCATACGCCACACACTGCATCAAATTGGTCTGTATGGCTGTCGTCCCAAAAGGAAGCCTCTTCTGCAAACAGTTTGCTGAAGACAAGCAGACTAAGGACATGGATTACTGGAACCATGTCCTGTGGTCTGATGAGACCAAGATAAATTTATTTCATTCAGATGGTGACAAGCGTGTGTGGCAGCAACCAGGTGAGGAGTACAAAGACAAGTGTGTCTTGCCTACAATCAAGCATGGTGGTGGGAGTGTCATGGTCTGGGGCTGCATGAGTGCTGCCGGCACTGGGGAGCTACAGCTCATTGAGGGAACCATGAATGCCAACATGTACTGTGACATACTGTAGCAGAGCATGATCCCCCCCTTTGGAGACTGGGCCGCAGGGCAGTATTCCAACACGATAATGACCCAAAACACACCTCTAAGACGACCACTGCCTTGCTAAAGAAGTGGAGAGTAAAGGTGATGGACTGGCCAAGCATGTCTCCAGACCTAAACCCTATTGAGCATCTGTGGGGCATCCTCAAATGGAAGGTGGAGAAGCGCAAAGTCTCTAACATCCACCAGCTCTGTGATGTTGTCATGGAGGAGTAGAAGAGGACTCCAGTGGCAACCTGTGAAGCTCTGGTGACCTCCATGCCCAAGAGGGTTAAGGCAGTGCTGGAAAATAATGGTGGCCACACAAAATATTGACACTTTGGGCCCATATTGGACATTTTCACTTAGGGGTGTACTCACTTTTGTTGCCAGCGGTTTAGACATTAATGGCTGTGTGTTGAATTATTTTGAGGAAACAGCAAATTTACACTGTTATACAAGCTGTACACTCACTACTTTACATTGTAGCAAAGTGTCATTTCTTCAGAGTAGTCACATAAAAAGATATAATAAAATATTTACAAAAATGTGAGGGGTGTACTCACTTGTGTGAGATACTATATATATATATATATATATATATATATATATATATATATATATATGAGGTAAAAACCGTTATACAGCTTGTTGTCCTCCCCCACCTCCCTAAATACTTATCTGAGTCCTCAATTGATCCAGTGCCATGCATGTCTGGATCTCTTCACTCCCCTTCTACTCACAGGGGCTGAGGCAACAGAAGCATCTTCCTATGAGGGTACACCAAGAAGCCTAGAGCATTGGTGGGGGATCCAGGAAGAGGAGGTTAGGGACCGCTTTGTGCAAAACCACAGCTTTAAAGTGGTGTAGCATGATAACAGTGCATTAGATAAGCACATCATAAGCATACAGGTTATAGACAAATGGGGAGGGGTGAAGGCATTAATGTACAGGTCACATAAAGTGGCAGGATGGAGATTAGCGGACTAATGTGCAGTTTAAGGGAGGTGAGGGGTTCATTTACAGATCTCATAGAGAGACAGGATGGAGATGAGATGTACAGGAGATGCTGCTGATCCCCCTCCTTGATAAATCCTCACTCCCTCCCCTACTCCTTTGTAAAATGTTTAGAACCTATTTAATATAAAGTTCTTTAATAGATCTTTAATTAATCTCTCTGAATATTGTGGATATAAACATTGTTTATGGCAGTGTTATGTATTGAACAGGAATGGGGTTCGTTACCGGTTTTAGTGAAATTAGAGACATCTGGAGAGTTAATGCAAGGTCAATATAAACAGTAGTGGAGATCAGGCTATTAATGTGAAAATTAATCTTTACAACTAAAGTAAGACAATGTCTGGGCCTGTAAATCTGAATAAAAATGTGTAATTTTAGTGAACATTTTAACATCCAAGGTGGTTAGTCTCTTCTCTGTGCTTTCATTTGCATCCTCCCTATTTTCCAAATGCCGACAACATCAGGATCTATACGCCATTTTGTTTCCGCATCAACTTTCTGGATTTTATATGCCAACCCACCAATGGAAAACAACGATGCTTCTGCAAGTCCCATACATGAGCCTGTCATATGCATTGTGTGCTATGAAGTGATCAGCAGACCAGGCTAGAATTATTGTGAGATCTTGGTCTGATGGGACTTCATAAATCATCATAATGAAGATATATATACATATATTTTGTTTGAATGTCCATGTATTCTGAAAAAGAGGGTTGGAAATTTAGTAAAAATAAGAAGAAAAAGTGCAGAAAGTGCTTATTTTTTCAGTTTAGATGATAAAGGGGAACTTTGTTTCTTTCTTCTTTGTTTCTCTCAATTTCCAAGACCTGAAATATTTAAAGCTTGACTAAACCCTCCTATCCTTTATAGCAGCTATTTTCAACCAGGAACCCTGGATGTCCTCAGGTTTCTTCGGGGGTCCCTTGGCAAAAAGCCTAAAAATGTTTAAAAAATTATATACAAGCCAGCAGGTGGATCAGCCTGCCTTTTAGTTACATAAAGCCACAGGTTTTCATTATGCACCATTACAACTTTCTAGACACTGGCATCCTAACAACCAATGACATCATCAGTTGGTAAGGAGGATGTCTGTTGCCTCCACAGTATCTTTGTTTAACTCTCCTGTGTCTCCCTCAGCACTGGGGTGACATTAGCTGACAGATGGAGAGAAATAGAGGGAGTAGAGAAACATTGTAATACTAGTCAGTACCAGCGTGCAAAAGTGTATTTGCTTTGGAAGAATAAATCACCTCTAACGATGGGTGTCCTTCCTGTGGATGTTCTTGCATTGTCTAAAGCTATTAGATATGTTTTTTTGCATTTTAGAATGGGGTGCCTTGAGGCTGTCTATAATTTTAAAGGGTGCCTTGAGATTGTCTAAAGGGTTCCTCAAATAAAAAAAAATGGGGAAAATTTTTGCTTTATAGTCAAGAAGGCTACCGTCTTGGCTCATGTTTGATCTACAGTTGCCATGGTGCAGCACTGGTGATCGGCTATGACACCAATATTTGATAGCTTGACAGTTTGGTGTAGAGCACATGAAACTCTGATAGTTACAATACATGGCATTCCTTGAACCCATTAAATCAATGGGTTAAGTTCTGCTTTAACCACAGTTTAATTTTAAGATGACCTATTACTTTGCCCTGAATGGGCAAAATGCAGGTTTGCTTGCAACAGGGCAAGTGGTGGCAACTTACCTGTTTCCACTGGGTGTTAGTCAGTTCCCTGTAACTACTTGTATCCCACATACATACACACACACACACACACACATATTCTTGCACCTTCTGCTGTCTGTAGTACCAAGAGAAAAAAAAAACATGAATAATAACTTTATCTAAAGACATGTGCTTTAATGAAATTTAGGGTTAGATCCGTGGCAATGCCTGTTCCATGCAATGGATTCCACAAGGAAGAAATATAGAGCAACAATTACTCCCCGTATGTTGAATGCAGCAAAGGCATTAATCCCCAAACAATGGGGGTCAAAGAAGGTACCGACAATGAAGGAGTGGCTTAGGGAGGTAAATAAGATCAGGCTAATGGAAGAAGTAATTCATTTGCAAAGTGACTCTGAATTAAGATTTGCTAATATTTGGAAGGGATGGTTGGAATTTAAATAATCTCCAGTATATGTGAGCTATATGGGAAGTGAGGGTAGTATTTAGAAGTTCTGCACGTGGCCCCTTCCCTTTCCTAACCCCCCCTCCTTTTTTTTTCTCCTTTCTCTTCCCCCCTTCTCTTCCGATCCCTCATGAAGAGTGCACGTTATTAAGGGTATATAGAGGTGGTTGAAAGATAGGACTCTCTCCACCTCATAAATAAATAAAGAAAAGGGTATGAAAGGATCACAGATTCACTTATGTATATATATAATTGAGACACTTGCCAAGAGCATTCAATACATAAGAAAGAAGTTGTGGAGTGTATTTGTTGAACTAATAATTTGATTAGAGTAAAATAGAATGTAGAATGGGAGATAGGCACTTCACGGTAAGGAATAAGGAGATTGGGGGGGGGGAGAGGTGGGTGTATATATATCATAAATTTAAAAGAAAGGAGAGGGGTGGGGGGAGGGGAGAGGGGAAGGAGGGTTGGAGAGGGAGGGGAGGGGGAGGAGGGGAGATACACTAAGTGGGGAGGAAAGGAGAGGGGGAGCAGGGGCCCCCCCTTTTTTTTTCAGGGATCGGGAGCAAAGGGTGCAGTACCTCTATTTCTTTGTTTTTGTTTTGTACTTGTATATGTGTATGTATTTTTTCTCAATGTTTTGTACCTATGTATTTGAAATGATATGGAAGATTTTGTATGTATTATAAAATTTAATAAAAAACAATTGAATAAAGATGACCTGTTACTTTGCCCTGAATGGGCAAAATACAGGTTTGTGTGGAACAGGGCAAGTGGTGGCAACTTACCCGTTTCCACTGGGTGTTATTCAGTTGCCTGAAACTACTTGTATCCCACATGCATACACACACACACACACACACACACACACACACACACACACACACACACACACACACACACACACATTCTTGCACCTTCTGCTGTCTGTAGTACCAAGAGAAAAAAAAACATGAAGAATAACTTTATCTAAAGACATGTGCTTTAATGAAATTCAAAATGTTTATAGTAATTGGCACAGGATGTAGAGAAATATATCAGGAATAGTAATATAATTAAAAATACAGTAACATAAAGGTAATATATGTAATTTTAGTGATAGTAACATAAACATCTGCCTAGGTCTATCAACAGTGCACCTTTGGGGTGATTGGTGGTACATAACGTAGCAGGAAATAGGTACTTAAAGAAGGAGTTTACATTGGTGGAACAGGTTTTCTGCACTTCACCTCTCTTCAGGTGGTTCACTCATTGCATTTTCCAGTCTGGCCTTTATGGATTTTTTATAATTGGCCCCACGTGCTTGGCCCAGTAAGACATAAAGAATGGGATTGATGCAACTGCTGATTGAGATCAGGCAAAGGCAAACATGACTTATTATGAAATCGGGAAGTGTTTCACTAATCCCCATAAGCCATGCTAGGACTGGCCATGTGCTGAATGGAAACCAGCAGATGAAAAAGCAAACCACTACTGCAATGATGATCCTGAAAGTTCTTTGAAATGCTTTTCGTCTTTTAAATTTATTGTAATGTAGTTTGAAGACAATAAGGCCATAACAAATAAGGATGATGATCAAAGGTATCCCAAACATGAAAATAATTTTGGATATTGTCATATATATAGATCTATCTAAATATTTATTAATACCGTAACTATCAGATATGTATTGTAAGGGTAGGACAGCTAAAAAAGGACTTTTATATCTAAATGTAAACACATTAATAAAAAACACAGCAATCATAGGAACAAGCCAAAGAAAGACTGATACAATCCTGACTAATCTCCGTGTTCGGTGCACTTTAGCCCAAAGTGGCCACATGATGGACACACAGCGGTCAACACTAATGGCTGTTAAGAAAGTCACACTAACAGCGGAGTTCATGGTCATCATGATAAAGTTAAGGATAGATAAATATACAGGTAAATCATTTATGTAATGTCTGTCTTTCTCAAAATCAGAAACAGCCAGCCATTCTATTACACGAAAAGGAAGAGAAAGGCAGAATATGAAGTCAGCGATGGCCAAGTTAAGGAACCACACCGCACCAACATTCTTCATCTTAAATCCGGAGGTCCATATTACCAATCCATTTCCTATGATTCCCACAATGAAGGAGATACAGTAACAGGAGGTGGTAAAAATTTTGGTGGCTTGGTATGCCTCCTCCCCATATGTTTTATTCATGGTGCCAGTAGTGAATGGATTATAATCATATGAACTCCTGTTAAAACAGAAAAGATGTATCACTAATTTTAAACTCCAAATTTGGGACACTTAGCTCCAGACAATAAGAACTTGGTTGCTGCAGGATCTCTAGCCTCTGGATAAAAGCCAAATGTCAGCAATGATTAGGGCTCATGTACACAAGATGTTTTTACAAATGCTGTTAGGGGTGTTTGACATTTTTTTTAACTGCCTCTAAATGCCCCTCCATGTTAGCCTATATGTCCATGCACACATAAACTGTCAGAGCCATTTGGAGGCATAAGCGTTTAGGGGCAGTAGAAAAAAACGACAGCCTTAGCTTCAAGGAAAAGTAAAAAGAGCTGTAAAAAGAAAAGCGTCAAAAAACACGGCTAAACGCAGCAAAATGTGTCAAGCCGTGTTTAGCCGTGTTTGACGTTTTTAGGCATTTTTACATTATGGGAGTGTTTTTAATGGAAAAAATGCCCAAACACACTAACTCCCAAAAACGCTAGAAAACGCACAAAAACGTGGAAAAATGTGCAATAACGCTAATGTAAAAACGTGGCTAACTGCGAAAAAACATTTTTAGCGCTGCTGTAGCACTGGCGTTTTTACAATGTCTTGTGTGCATGAGCTCTTAAAGAAAAAAAGTTCATATAACTGATGGTGTGGTTGCCCTCACCCCTGTTATATATACCACCAATATAGATAAAAATGGGCACTAGTGATATAACCCAAAAATCCCGGTATGCATTTAACCGCTTATTATTTCATCCAAATATTTATCTGGGTTTGGGGGTTCCCCATTGTCCCCATTTGAGGGTTTGCAATAATGCTCTGATATAAGTATAATAAGGAAAACATTTTTTTAGCTTTTTCTTATACAATATAGTCTCCATAAGAGCATATATAGGCCCCGCTATACTGGGAGGTACAGCCTTACTAAAATGTACATAAATATTTTTTTCTCCCTTTTTTTCATGTGGTGCCAGTTGGGGGCATTAGCCCAGCATTCCTTATGTGTTAAGGGGCATGGTCTTGGAGGCAATGGTCTTGTCTTTGGAGGCATGGTGGACACCTAGGGCTAGCAAAAGAGCATACTATGTAAGTGTTGTTTTTATTTGCAGATATACGTTTTTGATTGATATATACTTTTTAATTGTGAAAACATTTGTTGACATTGGATTACAAATGAACGTTTGTGTTGCAGAGTGGTGTCATATCCCTGAAGATGACATGAAATTGCCCATTTTGAAATGAGTTGGATATCCCAGGCTGAAAAAAAAACAACAATCAAGGATCCATGGTTGTAGGGTTTGACAATCAGCAGTTGGGGGTTACCACTTTGTATATGTGTTATTACAATTTACTATATTATATTCTGTACAGAAATTGATAATATAGTAAATATCCCGAAGTGCTGCTATGTAAGATGAACTAATGTAGTTATATGGAGCAGCTGCAACAATTTAATAGTGATCTAACACAAATAGTATATAGTATATGTGATAAGAATAATAGTGCGCTAATCCTTAGAAATGATGAATTAATTAAAATATCCAAAAACACATAATGACATTGTGTGAATAGATGGTACCATATATAAAAAGACACCAATATACGAAGAAAAAAAAATAATAATAAAAAAATATATATATATATAAAAATATATATAATATATACAAAAAATTTGCAAAATATAAAATATAAAATATAAAAATCCAGATGCAATCCAAAATTAATAGTCAGATTCTTCTGTAATAAACGTTAATTAGTTCACTCCAGGTTCCATGCCTCACATTAATATTACAAGTGTGTGATTTGAAGAAAAACTATCACCGCCACCTCTGAGTGCAATGCCTGCTCACCTCATCTATAGACCCCCCTTGGGTCAAATCACGCTTTAATGATGTGAATAAGAGATCAATCACATTGGAATGGACCATCTCCTCAGGGTCAAATGTTCAAAGCGAACAAAAAAGCATCATCGCTCAAGATTGTAAAAACAATGCTTGTTTATTTAAACATAAAATAGTCCACTCACATTTTATATATCTTGTACAATGCCTGTTATAGTATAATGCTCGTAGACAGCTGTTCTATTAGTTTGCTTTGAGCATTTGATTCTAAGGAGTGGGTTCCAAGGTGTACAGAGAGGAATACACAGGATCCATTAACTAACAGCGGATGGTCTGTATGTGAGGAATGGAACCTGGAGTGAACCAAATAATGTTTATCACAGAAGAATTTGCATATTAATGTTGGATTGCATGTGAAATTTTATATATATACAGTATTATATTATACACAATTTTTTTTCAAACACTTATATATATATTTTTTTAATTTCATATATTAGTGTCTTTTTATATATGGTGCCATCTATTCAGACAATGTCATTATGTGTTTTTGGATATTTTAATTGATTCACCATATGTAAGGATTAGCGCACTGTTCTTCTTGTCACTACATTCTGTACAGAGGTGATGGATATTTACCAACAGGATGTTATTTTGAAATCTAGATTTCTTGAGAAGGGTTATTCTGAAAAGACCATTGATGATACAATTGCCACAGTTTGTAATTTGGATAATGTAGCGCTCCCTAAAAATATCAATCTCACCCTTTCCAGTGATTACATTACTCTACTAATGAACACCTATTTATAAGTGTATACCGCCAAAAACAATTATAAAATATATAATATTAGTGAACATCAAATAAATATACAGAAAATAGCACCGTGCCAATACTGCTCAAATTTACATATATATACAATCCTTGTATGGTGAAAATACAAAAAATGTGAAATTATTGTGTATCAAAAATCCAAAATAGTGAACAAAATATATAAGTAAATGAACGTGATCCAGTGACACTAAATAATGTTCATGTACATTTGTGCCAGAAAAAGTTCTCCCAATTCCAAAAGTGTTTACATCAACTATTGATAATATCTATTAAGTTTGTTTCTCCGAGGCGCAGTGTTGGGGAACTGGGTATAGAGTGGTTAGTATACTTTGGAGACCGTTAAGTAGCAGATTGTAATTTGGATAGAAGAACCATGTTACTGTCAGAAACCATGAATCAGACTGAGGCAGAGGTACAGTTAAATCACACTTGTTTAACTGCTTCAGCCCCGGAAGATTTTACCCCCTTCCTGACCAGAGCACCTTTTGCGATTCGGCACTGCGTCGTTTTAACTGACAATTGCGCAGTCGTGGGACTTTGCACCCAAAAAAAATTGATGTTCTTTTTTCCCCACAAATAGAGCTTTCGTTTGGTGGTATTTGATCATCTCTGCGTTTTTTATATTTTTGCACTATAAACAAAAAAAGAGCAACAATTTTGTAAAAAAAAAAAAAAAAAGCAATGTTTTTTACTTTTTGATATAATAAATATCCCTCAAAAATATATAAAAATACATTTTTTTCCCTCAGTTTAGGCCGATATGTATTCTTCTACATATTTTTGGTAAAAAAAAATCACAATACGTGTATATTGATTCGTTTGCGCAAAAGTTATAGCGTCTACAAAATAGGGGATAGTTTTATGGTATTTTTACTATTAATGTTTTTTATTAGTAATGGGGGCGATCTGCGATTTTTTTGGGGACTGCGACATTATGGCGGACACATCGGACACTTTTGACACTATTTTGGGACCATTGTCATTTATACAGCGATCAGTGCTATAAAAATGCACTGATTACTGTGTAAATGACACTGGCAGTGAAGGGGTTAAACACTGGGGGCAATCAAGGGTTTAAGTGTGTCCTAGGGAGTGGTTCTAACTGTGGGGGGGGTGGGCTTCCACTTACATGACAGCGGTCACTGCTCCCAATGACAGGGAGCAGTGATCTCTGTCATGTCACAAGGCAGAACAGGGAAATGCCTTGTTTACATAGGCACTTCCCCGTTCTAGGGATCCATGACACCATCGCCGGGACACCGGCAGACATCGAGTCATCAGGTCCCACGGGCACGGTCACGCTGTATGTGGGCAAACGCGCGCCCACTAGCCCCGCCATTTAAAGGGGATGTACAGCTACTCCCATTTTCCCACCGCTGCCATTGTGCCGATGTATATCAGCGTGCAGTGGTCGGCAAGTGGCAAGTGGTTAATAATAATAAAAAAAGGAAAACAGAGTAAACGTAGTCAAAACATAGCCAACCGGAACGGATAGTCAGAGAAGCCAAAACGTCAGGGAGCCAGAGAACAGCGTAGTAGAAGAGCAAGCAGGATCTGGAGCTAGAAGCAATGTCAGCCAAGCAACTGGTATTTAAGGGTTCCCCAGCCTTATGATATAAGATTGCCCCCAATATTATTGATCCCCCTAGAACGGTGTAGTTTTTCAGTCTATGAAATGTTTTTTCCCTTGCAGGAGGTGCAATACCTGTCAGATTAACTCAACTTTAGGTAGCTTATCTTTCCAATCAACACAAACGCAAATAATTTATGACATTGATAAGTTTATTATATGCACCTCCCAATATGTTGTTAATATGAGCCAAAGTCCATGTTAAAAACAATATATTGGCCATACTAAACGAGAATTACATGTACGGTATGTCTAGTTGAACATGTGGGTAATATCAAAAGGGATTTTAAGGGGCACAATTTATCTAAACATTATGCCAGACGTTATGGCAAGAGTCTAGCGGGTACCTCCTTTTTTGCTATTGATAGAGTTATGCCCCATTGGAGGGGATCAAATATGGTCAGGTCTATTTCCAGGCTTGAGACCTGCTGGATTTTTGATATGAAATTATATGTTCCATTTGGCTTAAATGTCGACTGGGATATAAATTGCGTAATTAATAATGCTTGATTTCTGAATTAAATGGATTCCCTGTAGTGGTTTTTATATATATTTCTGTATATGCGTTTTACATAATTCTATACATTTTATTGGATTGAAAGGTAGTCTTATAAAATATGAAGATGCTTTGTAATGCGGTGTCCCTATATAGCTGGTCTCTCTCTAGGTGGTAACTTTAAAAATTTAAAAATAGCATATATTATTGTGTGTATATTCATTTTATCCCACAAGATGTCAGTATTTTAGTTTTGTTTTGTTGAAGGTCCTTTTTTGTCTAGCTTCTCTTCCTGTTATATCCTGTGATTCTTTTATTATGGGCAATTAACGGGCAACAGTTAAAATGGTGCCACCGCTCTATACATAGTTGATACACGTGATGATGCGTCATTCCGGCCCATCCCCAGGCGACGTAATTTGTGGAAAAAAAACGCGTAGGGTGGAGCCTGTAAAGAAGCCCGTAGGGACACCGCATGACATATGAGGATTATACGAACATGCCGTTTTTTATCTGGATTCCTGTAAGTGCAATATTTTGTTTTACCAATAAATCAGTGATATCATATCACACTATGGAAGTGAATCTTTGCTTTTATCTATGAGTCCCACTGGAATGGTGAGAGTGGACACAGCCTGTGTGTTTTGAGGGAGACCTTATTTCCTTGCGCCCTGTCGGAGTACCTGTAATTCAGTGGTCATTTGTATCTGGTAAGCAGTGTGTATAACTCACATTGGGTGCGGAACGGGATCTTCCTTTCACCAATTGCTTCCCTTCACCTGCTGTGTCTATTGCACGAAACACAGAGGCGGATTTAACACACTGGTTTTGAAGACTTTCTTATACAGTTGAAACCTATTTTGAGGACTTTTTTTTGTTTCTGTTCTTCCTATGTAACCTATGTTTGTGATTTATACATCAATTTTTGACCAGATACTTACCTTAGCTCTTCATTGTTGCTCATGATTATCTTTGAGTTTGTATCTTGATTTTGATTGCTAGCAGCTTCTCTTCCTTTTTTAACTCAAGGCGCTGTGTTTTTGCCTATGTTTTAAAAATCTAATAACAATAGAGGATAAAAAGTATGAGACATACTTAATTTTTTACACATTTAAAAATTATAAATTGAAAAATAAATGGGATAAACTGTTAGCCACACATACAAATATTATCTCCAATATATACTGTTTATCCTGTATTAAACCTAAACTAGGAAACAAGTATTTTCCAGAAAAATATTTCAAAAGTTTTTGTACATTACAATACTAAAGTTTAACATGAACAATGATTTTATGGAATCAAATACTAATATGAGAGTTTCTAATACAAAACATAACCCTAGTAAGATTACAGTGGTATTAAACCCAAAAGCAAACATTTGTTATATTGCAAAGAAAATAAATAAGTTGTTGCGCTGACTAGACCCCCAACCGTCATTTAACACAAAAGGGGACCAGGATAGTGGTGGGGAACACCAGGTGAAGTGAATGCAGCTCCTCTCAGATTAGGTCTTGAGATCCTAATGCACATACACTCATCAGCCATTTTATTAGGTACACCGGTTCAATTGTTTGGTACCACAAATTGCTAAACGGCCAATCACATGGCAGCAACTCAATGCATCTAGGCATCTAGACGTGGTGACGTCAACTTGCTGAAGTTCAAAGCATCAGAATGGGGAAGAAAGGAGATTTAAGTGACTTTGAACATGGCATGGTTGTCGGTGCCAGATGGGCTGGTCTGAGTATTTCAAAAACTGCTGATCTACTTGGATTTTCACAAAGAACAAATGCCTTGTTGGTGTCAGAGGTCAGAGGAGAATGGGCAGACCGGTTCCAGATGATAGAAAGACAACAGTAAATCAAATAGCCACATGTTACAACCAAAGTCTGTAGAATACCATCTCTGAACGCACAGCACATCGGGCATTGAAGCAAATGGTCTACAGCAGCAGAAGACCACACCGGGTGCAACTCCTTTCAGCCAAGAACAGGAAACTGAGGCTACAATTTGCACAGGCTCACCAAAACTTGGATAATAGAAGATAGGAAAAACGTTGCCTGGTCTGATGAGTCTCAGTTTCAGCTGCGACAGTCAGATGATAGAGTCAGAATTTGGCATAAACAACATGAAAGCATGGATCCATCCTGCCTTGTATCAACGATTCAGACTGGTGGTGTATTGGTGTGGGGGATATTTTCTTGGCACACTTTGGGCCCCTTAGTACCAATTGAGCATCGTTTAAATGCCACGGCCTACCTGAGTATTGTTGTTGACCATGTCCATCCCTTTATGACTACAGTGTCCCCATCTTCTGATGGCTCCTTCCAGCAGGATAATGCACCATGTCACAAAGCTCCAATCATCTCACCACTGGTTCCTTGAACATGACAAATCTGTAGCCAACAAATCTGCAGTACATGCATGATGCTATCATGTCACCATGGACCAAATTCTCTAAGGAATGTTTCCAACACCATGTTGAATCTATGCCATGAAGAATGAGGGCAGTTCTAAAGGCAAAAAGGGGTCCAACCTGAGGCTAGCAAAGTGTATCTAATGAAGTGGCCGTTGAGTTTATATATGTAATATATAGGAATCACAGCTGTTATGGATAAAATTCATTGTTGGAGCCCCCGGACACAGCGGTCACGGGATTGGCATGCTGCTGGCACCTAACCTGAAAGAGGCTGGGTGACTTACATATACGTGATCGGGCCTGCCCATGCCACCCTCAGTAAATGTATTCTGGGTGGGCAGCAACTGGTTAAACACATCTGAATTGTTTAACATAATCTTTAATGAAAAGGAACAGTGCATTTTTTACCATTGTGTGGCTAGTTTATTAAAGGCAAATAGGCTGTTCATTTTGCAAGGAGACTTTCACTTTGCAAGTGAATTTATTCTTAGCTTAGTAAATTTGGTAATATTTCACGCTGATTAAAAAAACAAAAAAAAAACAGTATTATTGTTTGCATGTGATTTGAATGATGAAAGTCAACAGATCTTCACCGCATTCACTCAGCTAAGAGAAAATCCCCTTGTAAAGTAATCAGCCTATTTGCCTTCAGTAAATCAACCAAGCAAATTAAATTAAGACAGCTGCAAAGACGTATTGGTTATGTAAAACAAATTTATTACCTCTATTAGAGAATATCAAATAATACCTAAAAACTTGCAAGATATACTTATCTCTTGCTTTGGTAAAGTAAACTTTCTCAAAATTATAGTCATGCCCAAGATTGAATACCAGATCATTCTCTGTCTAGAGTAATTAAATGCATCATATATAGTTACATAGTTACATAGTTAGTCAGGTTGAAAAAAGACACAAGTCCATCTAGTTTAACCAATAAAAAAAAATCAAAAATCAAATCATACAATCCCATATACACATCCCTATACCCACAGTTGATCCAGAGGAAGGTGAAAAACCCCAGCAAAGCATGATCCAATATTCTATAGCAGGGGAAAAAATCCTTTGTGGCCCATTTGCCAAGAGGCAATCGGATTTTCCCTGGATCAACTTATAGAAAACAAAAATTCCTAGGTTTTGCTTACAATTTTCTGGTATTTCTTAGAAACTCCAATAGTGTACAGTATAACATCCAACTAATACTCCTATTGAAGTGTATATGTTTTCCAACCAGCATATTTAAGTAACTTTCCTTATGCTTTGATGCCTTGTCTATACACTTTTATGCATCTCTAGTTTTCCTTGATAGGATTGTGAATATGAATACTCCAAGTCATAGAAGCAGAGAAACATAGAAAAGTGATGGCAGAAAAAAGACTGAGTAGTCCATTGAGTCTGCCCATTTTTTTTTCGTTAACTTTTTTGTCTGAGTATAGATCAGTATAGATCTGTTTGTCCCAAGCATGTTTGAAGCCATTTATAGGGATGGGCCGAACACTCCCCTGTTTGGTTCGCAGCAGAACTTCCCAACAGGGGAAATGTTTTAACCCTAACAGCAAGCCCCATTGAAGTCTATGGGAGTTGAACAGGAAAAATCTAAAGTTCCCATTTTGAAGGCTTATATGCAGGTAATTGGCCATAAAAGGGGTAAAGGGGTCTGGGTACTGACCTGAGGGACATGTATCAATAAATGTTATTATTATTTTTTTTAAACAATAGTTTTTTCAGGCGTAGTGATTTTAATGCTGCTTAAAGTGCAACAATAATTGCTTCAAATATAGTGCCTGGGGGTCCCCTTAATATGCCTGTAAATTGGCACATCTGTAGCATATACAGAACATGCTGCAGCAAAACTTACATTTCTAAAGAAAAAAAAAAACGAGTCAAATCCTGTTTAAAATAACTTGTGGTTGCAATTGCTGGCACCGGAAAAATAAAGAAAAAAGTGACGTTAGGTCCCTCCCCCAGTCCATGCAAGGTCCTTTGGGGGCATAATTAACATTGAGATCCTTCTAATAATGGTGTTCTGGAAACCAAGAAACCATTTCATTGTGGTATTATACACCTTTACAAATCAGTAGTTTTTTTACTAAAGCTGTGTACTTTGCTGGAAATGTGGATGTGGAACGTGGAATGTTTTTTCCTCATTATTCATGTTTCGGAAAAAGTTACAAACACGATTAACCACTTAAGGACCGAGCCTCTTTCTGAGATTTGTTGTTTACAAGTTAAAAACATTTTTTTTGCTAGAAAATCACTTAGAACCCCCAAACATTATACATTTTTTTCTAACACCCTAGAGAATAAAATGGAGGTAGTTGCAATACTTTCTGTCACACCGTATTTGCACAGCGGTCTTACAAGCGCACTTTTTTTGGAAAAAATAAAATTTTTTGAATTAAAAATAAGACAACAGTAAAGTTAGCCCAATTTTTTTTATATTGTGAAAGATAATGTTACGCCGAGTAAACTGATACCCAACATGTCATGCTTCAAATTGTGCTCGCTCGTGGAATGGCGACAAACTTTTACCCTTAAAAATCTCCAGAGGCGACGCTTAAAAAATTCTACAGGTTGCATGTTTTGAGTTACAGAGGAGGTCTAGGGCTAGAATTATTGCTCTCGCTATACCGATCGCGGCGATACCTCACATGTGTGGTTTGAACGCTATTTTCATATGCGGGCGCTACTCACGTATGCGTTCGCTTCTGCACGCGAGCTCGGCGGGACGTGGAGCGTTTAAAAAAATTTTTGTCACTTTTATTCCTATTACAAGGGATGTAAACATCCCTTGTAATAGAAAAAAGCATGGCAGGACCTTTTAAATATGAGATCTGGGGTCTAAAAGACCTCAGATCTCATATTTACACTAAAATGAAATAAAAAAAAAAATTGTCTTTTAAAAAAATGCCCCTTTAAGAGCTGTGAGCGTAAGTGACGTTCCGTCCAGCAATTGTATGGAAACGGGTGGGGGCCATCTTCCCCTCACTCGTCTCCATACCAAGCAGGAGACAAGACGCGATCACATCCGCCACTGCCGACAGCTCCGGTAAGCGGCGGAGGGCACCGGATCACGGCAGGAGGGGGGCCCCCTCTCCCGCCACCGATAAAAGTTATCTGCGGTGAATCCGTCATCTTGTAGCGGACCACCCGCTACAATTAAATCCTCCTTCAAACAGCCGACGTAAAACTGCGGCGGGCGGTCCGTAAGTGGTTAATGAGAGATAATGAAATTAATTGAATTAAAGTTTGATATATACTCTATTTTGAAAACAATTATTTTGTGTATTGACCAACAGGCTTATTGTTTTTGCAAACATGATAATACATTTATTATGCCCAATACTGCAAAAAGTATTTACAGTAAAACCTTGGACTGCGAGAATAATTCGCAAAAGCATGCTTGTAATCCAAAGCACTTGTATATCAAAGCGAACTTCCCCATAAGAAATAATGGAAACTCGTTCAAACTCTTTGATTCGTTCAACAACCATTTATTCATAAATCCTTCCGTTTATAGTCCATATAAAAATATTCTAGCAATGTGATAGGTTGTGTAACCATAAAATGTCCATCCATAAATGGAAACCTCCACAAGGGGATTAGAAGCAAAATCCAGCAGGAGCTCCAGAGTATAAAAGAGAAGAGAGGCGCCTCTAAGTGTAGCGATATGGTTACATTTAATGAAGGTATAACATTTAGCAACTCACATGGTTGATGATTAAAAGAGGCACATCTAAGTATGCAGGGATCCGGGGTAAAGCTGTCCACATAGACCATCCTCCGCACCGCCGGCTCTCACCGATATCAGTCTGCAATCGTGATCAAGAAGATTACCCTGCAGTAGAGCGATCTGAAAGCGAGGCTGGAAGCGCTCGTGGAGCGCAGCGTGGAAGGGATGACGTCAATCGTGGTGCAGAGGACAGTCTATGTGGATAGCTTTACCTGCATACTTAGATGTGCCTGTTTTAATCATAAACTATGTGTTTCTGAATGTTGTACCTTCATTAAATGTGACCATATTGCTATACTTACAGACGCCTCTCTTCTCTTTTATACTTTATATCAAGACATCGCTTGTATATCAAGTCAAAATGTATTAAAAAAAATGTCTTGTCTTGCAAAACGCTCTCAAACCAAGTTACTCTCAAACCAAGGTTTTACTGTATTAAGATATGTAAAGTCGGTACAGAACCCCGGTAGTCCTACACAAGTTATTTCCGACAACATCTGACCAATGTTGGCGATGTCAATCAGATAAGGGAACCCTTTTACACATCTTCTGGACTTGTCCCAAACTAACACATTTCTGGCAAACAATCAGAGAGACGGTTCAAAGATTTACAGAACGTACAATACCAGATGACCCAGCATTTTTTCTTCTACACACATCAAACATACCTGAACGAACATACAAAAAATCTGTCATCCGACACTTATTGGATGCAGCCAAAGCCTGCATTCCTCTAACCTGGTAATCCCCACACCCTCCCTCGATTGAACTTTGGTTCACAAAGGTGGAGGAAATCAGAAACATGGAGGATCTCATCCTCACAGCTCAAAATAGACAGGAGACATTCTCCAAAACATGGCAACTGTGGAACATGTTCTTTTACTCAGCTGAAGGCCAATCACTGAGAGGAATTATTCCCTCATCTCAACCAAATACAACCATAGCCTGACTTAACAAATTGCCCACTGGATATTCGAACACAAGCTAGACGGGAACTGGTATCACTCCATACATGTGGGGATCCTTTACCCCCTCTCCCCACTCCCCCCTTACCCCACCCCCTCTCCATCTTATTCCCTCTTTCTCTTCTTCTAACACCTTGATATCCTTTATCTCTTTCAACTTTCCAAAAATAACAAAAAGAGGTGGAATTGGTCCCAAGAGGCTGCTTGACATCACAATTATGCCTCGCAGGGTTACATGTAACCCTGCCTCCACAAGTTTAGAAACAGTAACCACAAGATAAGCATTACACAACAGTGCTCTATGATTTTCAACAGGAAATAAGAACCCACCTTCTATACATGACACAATTGCTAGGTTACAATGTTTGTATGTAGTCATGTTACAAGATGCATACCTGTTGATATATGTTATTTTTATGTGTAATAATGTTCACTTGCGGTCCATGTGGACCTTTTCGCTACATAAATAAACAATTAAAAAAAAAAAGATATGTAAAGTCCCCAGATATTAACCACTTGCTTACTGGGCACTTAAACCCCCCTCCTGCCCAGACCAATTTTGAGCTTTCAGCGCTGTCGCACTTTGAATGACAATTGCACGGTCATACAACACTGTACCCAAATGAAATTTTTATCATTTTTTTCCCACAAATAGAGCTTTATTTTGGTGGTATTTAATCACAGCTGGGGTTTTTATTTTTTGCTAAACAAACAAAAAAAGATGGAAAATTTAGAAAAAAAAATCATGTTTAATAGTTTGTTATAAAATTTTGCAAACAGGTAAATTTTCTCCTTCATTGATATGCACTGATGAGGCGGCACTGGTGGGCACTGATAGGCTGCACTGATGGGCACGGATAGGCAGAGATAAGGCGGCACTGATAGGCACAGTTAAGGCGGCACTGATAGGCACAGTTAAGGCGGCTGTCAGGAAATGTTCCATCCGCTGGTAAGACCTGTTATTTGGCATGCAGTACTGAGGTCCACCAGCAGGTGTCTCCTGGCAGTTTGGAACTGTCAGGAGAGCTTTTTCCTGTTAATAGTATATAATCTTTGGGCCGCAGTACTGGCGTCCACCAGCGGATGGATCCTGGCAGTGTGGAGCAGACAGTACCTCCTACAATCAGGTGTCACTTGAGGCCAATCACAGGCCTATAAATACCCGGCAAACATTCACATGTTTGCCTTGATTTCTTCATTGCCTCCTGACCTGCTAGCAATCTGATCCTGTGCCCTAAACCTGATCCTGTCTCCCTGTCTCGGACCCTTTCCTGTCCCACCTGTTACCTTGCATCCCTGCCTGCAGTCTGACCCATCCATCCTCTCCCTGTCCTGTGTTCCATACCCCATCTGCTGATTTCCCTGTGTATGACCTTGGCCTGGCTTACGTCTATGTCTCTGGAACATCCCCTGTCCATCTGCTGATCTGCTGTGTATGACCCTGGCCTGGCTATTGTTTATGATCCTGGTATTTCCCATTTATTGCACTTATCTGTCTGTTGTTATTTGTGGGTCTCTGTCTGTGGTTGGTTATTGCACTGTGTCATATTGGAGTTGGTTGTTATTTATTACTCACTTTCCTTAATAAATATATATATTTGCACTTATATACGTTTGGTGTCCTCTGTCGCAGATCACACGGTTCTGGTCACACCTGCTTATGACAGTAAATCAAGGCCATCCCTGACCAGAAGTGACTGCGCAGAGGAACCATTGTAGTGCTATTAAAATGCAATCAGAAACAGTTCTCCTTGCCTCACTGGTGTTGGAGGATAACAATTACTGTCGTCTGGTATTGAAAGAGTGGGCCAGGGATCAGCTCCTGGAGTGTATCCGTCTGGCCCATTCTCTGGTTGATCAGGGTAGATTGCTATTTGAAAATGTTCAGCCTCTGATCCAGCTGTGTGCAGAGCTAGCCTTGTCCAGTACTCCAGAGGGCAGGGATGATTTTTCTCCCCCCTTCAGTTTTGATCAGGTCGAGTCTCTGGTGTGGTTATTAGAGGATGACCCAGCCTTTTTCATGGAACGTTATACCTCTTGTTCACAGCAGGTGTTGTCTGATTGCATCCATTCAGTGCAATCGCTGGTTAGTCAGGCTGTGTGTGAATCAATGTTTGTTCATCCTGTGCTACAGGCATGGTCAGATCTCCTTAATTTAGCCAAGCCACAACAACCCACCTCTGCCACCAAACACCAACCTACCCAAGTGTATGTTTCCCCATCACCCATGTCAACCGCAGTTGCAGCTCAGTATACGCTGCTGCCAAACAAATACTCATATCCAGTCTCTGCTCCCTGTACCTATCCTGCATTCAACCCACCTGTCTCTTCCCTGCTGCCTGCAAACCCACACGAACTTCCTCCAGCCACTGTTACCTCTTCTCTGCCATATCCCAATCCTCCTCTCCAGTCTGCTGCACCCCTCACCTACAGATCTTCAGTAGTTAAGCCCAAGAAGAAACGGAAGTTCTTCCCCACTCACACAATCCTGCCAGTAACCCAACCTGCTCCAAATTTCCAGTCTGATGTTCCAGCTTTGCAGTCTGACGTTCCAGCTTTGCAGTCTGACGTTCCAGCTTTGCAGTCTGACGTTCCAGCTTTGCAGTCTGACGTTCCAGCTTTGCAGTCTGACGTTCCAGCTTTCCAGTCTGACGTTCCAGCTTTCCAGTCTGACGTTCCAGCTTTCCAGTCTGACGTTCCAGCTTTCCAGTCTGGTGTGCCCACCTTCCAGTCTGGTGTGCCCACCTTCCAGTCTGATGCACCCGCTCTCCAGTATGACATGCCTGCCTTCCAGCCGGATGTCTTGAAGCTTGCCTTCCAGCCCGAAATCCCAGTGTCCATGTTCCAGTCTGACGCTCCAGCGACTATTGACCAGTCCGATGTACCTGCTGTTCTGCCTGATGTGCCCACTGTTCAGCCTGATGAGCCTGCTTTCCGGTTTGATGTGTCCATCCTCCAGCCTGATATCCTGGTATCTGTCTTCCAGCCTGATGTCGTGATGTTGGTATCCCAGCCTGAGGTTTCGGTGCCCGTGTCTCAGCCTGAAGTTTCGGTGCCCGTGTTTCAGCCTGGAGTTTCGGTGCCCGTGTCTCGGCCTGCTGAATCGGTGCCCGTTACCCAGTCTGTTGAATCGGTGCCTGTTACCCGGTCTGCTGAACTGGTGCCCGTTACCCAGTCTGCTAAACCGAAGTCCATCACTTTGCCTGTCAAGCCAGTATCCGTTATCCGGCTTGCCGAACCAGTGCCCGGTGTCCAGCTCGCTGAGTCAGGGCCTGTTACCCAGCCCACTGGGCCGGGGTCCGTTACCCAGCTTGCTGAGCCGGTGCCTGTAATCCGGCCTGCCCTTACGGTGCTCGCTGTTCGGCCCAATGTTCCGGAGCCTGCTGCCCAGCTCATTGACCCGGAGCCTGCTGCCCAGCTCGATGACCCGGAGCCTGCTGCCCAGCTCGATGACCCGGAGCCTGCTGCCCAGCTCGATGACCCGGAGCCTGCTGCCCAGCTCGATGACCCGGAGCCTGCTGCCCAGCCCGATGACCCAGAGCCTGCTGCCCAGCCCGATGACCCGGAGCCTGCTGCCCAGCTCGATGACCCGGAGCCTGCTGCCCAGCTCGATGACCCTGAGCCTGCTGCCCAGCTCGATGACCCTGAGCCTGCTGCCCAGCTCGATGACCCGGAGCCTGCTGCCCAGCTCGATGACCCGGAGCCTGCTGCCCAGCTCGATGACCCGGAGCCTGCTGCCCAGCTCGATGACCCGGAGCCTGCTGCCCAGCTCGATGACCCGGAGCCTGCTGCCCAGCTCGATGACCCGGAGCCTGCTGCCCAGCTCGATGACCCGGAGCCTGCTGCCCAGCTCGATGTCCCGGTGTCTGCCCTCCAGCCTGATGTCCCGGTGTCTGCCCTCCAGCCTGATGTCCCGGTGTCTGCCCTCCAGCCTGATGTCCCGGTGTCTGCCCTCCAGCCTGATGTCCCGGTGTCTGCCCTCCAGCCTGATGTCCCGGTGTCTGCCCTCCAGCCTGATGTCCCGGTGTCTGCCCTCCAGCCTGATGTCCCGTGTCTGCCCTCCAGCCTGATGTCCCGGTGTCTGCCCTCCAGCCTGATGTCCCAGTGTCTGCCCAACAGCCTGATGTCTCGGTGTCTGCCCTCCAGCTTGATGAGCCCGCTGCCCAGCTTGAAGTGCCCATGCCTTTTGCCCAGCTTGAAGTGCCCATGCCTGTTGTGCCACCACCTGTTCTGCCTGTTGTGCCACCATCTGTTGTTCTGCTTAATACCATAGACTATGGACAATTACAACCAATTGGAGCGTCCGAAGGCCGCTCCTTTGAGGGGGGGTACTGTCAGGAAATGTTCCATCCGCTGGTAAGACCTGTTATTTGGCATGCAGTACTGAGGTCCACCAGCAGGTGTCTCCTGGCAGTTTGGAACTGTCAGGAGAGCTTTTCCCTGTTAATAGTATATCATCTTTGGGCCGCAGTACTGGCGTCCACCAGCGGATGGATCCTGGCAGTGTGGAGCAGACAGTACCTCCTACAATCAGGTGTCACTTGAGGCCAATCACAGGCCTATAAATACCCGGCAAACATTCACATGTTTGCCTTGATTTCTTCATTGCCTCCTGACCTGCTAGCAATCTGATCCTGTGCCCTAAACCTGATCCTGTCTCCCTGTCTCGGACCCTTTCCTGTCCCACCTGTTACCTTGCATCCCTGCCTGCAGTCTGACCCATCCATCCTCTCCCTGTCCTGTGTTCCATACCCCATCTGCTGATTTCCCTGTGTATGACCTTGGCCTGGCTTACGTCTATGTCTCTGGAACATCCCCTGTCCATCTGCTGATCTGCTGTGTATGACCCTGGCCTGGCTATTGTTTATGAACCTGGTATTTCCCATTTATTGCACTTATCTGTCTGTTGTTATTTGTGGGTCTCTGTCTGTGGTTGGTTATTGCACTGTGTCATATTGGAGTTGGTTGTTATTTATTACTCACTTTCCTTAATAAATATATATTTGCACTTATATACGTTTGGTGTCCTCTGTCGCAGATCACACGGTTCTGGTCACACCTGCTCATGACAGCGGCACTGATGGGGACAGATAAGGCGGTACTGATGGGCACAGATAAGGCGGCACTGATGGCCACGGATGGGCGGCATGGATGGGCGGCACGGATGGGCGGCACGGATAGGTGGCACGGATAGGTGGCACAAATAGGTAGCACGGATGGGGGGCACTGATGGGGGGCACTGATGGGTGGCACTGATGGGGGGCACTGATGGGTGGCACTGATGGGCAGTGAGGGGCGGCACTGATGGGCACTTATGGGCACTGGTAGGTGACACTGATGGGGTTAAAGAATGAATGCTAAGAATTTCCAATGTTTCTGCTTTTAGAGAATAGATTAAAAACCTTAAAAAACAAACAAACAAATGAAAAAATAGCTGCAACCGTTAACAAGAACTAGAACACTTTGAAGAACTTTATTCAAAAAATCTAATTTTTTGTTTAATATTTTTTGAAGGTTATCTGTAGTGTAGACAATAATTTCCCATCCTGTGTAAATAAGATATGCTTACCTTACCATTTTCATCTGGACAAGATCACTTAGAAATATTATCGCATGCAACCGCAAAACAGTATAATACCCAAAATGAACCATAAACATTGAATAAGCTTATATAAAAATGCAAAGGTTAATATGTATGCTCATATTAATCAATAACAATTATTCACATTCATTATACCATCCAAAAAAAGTCCCAAGTATTATAAACAAAAGAATGTGAACACCTCCAAAGTGTATTTAACAATAATAATAATAATGATGATGATTATTATTAATGTAATCTTTGTTAGTATTATTTCCAGAAATTAGAGCAGTGCCTATAAACTAAATCCTAAACACAATCATACAAAATCACCTGTTATAATACATTTAAAAATACCTTTTATGTGGATTAATTACTTACTTATCTTGTTTGTTATGATGTATGTTCCTCTTTTCTCTTGCTTCTGAAGGAACTGTGTCTGCATAGACATACATATATATACTAGGGGCATGCACAAAGTTGCACAAATACTTTGACCACCATCATGCGGTTTTCTTGGCTAACAAGAAATAAAGAACCTGTAACAGATGTCACTATGTCATATGACTACCAAAACTGGATAAAAATGCATACCAAAAAGGAAAATCACAAGAAAAGCACAGAAGACAAAACAGGCAAAGGGGGTGCTGCAGATCCAGGTTTACATAAACATTGGGCAGTGGTTGTGCTTGGAGACAGGGGTACTCTTTCCTTGGGGGAACCCTTCCCATCACACTCCCCAATGCTGAAGGACCTGTTGGCTGGTATCAGCATAACAGGAGGGCCACACACTTGCCACTACCTTTGCCTTAGGGTTACTAGACTGCATGCCAAAAGTAGAGAACTGGTAAGCTCAGGGAAGTAGGGGCACATAACGTTTTTTTTCTATTACTTTAAAAAAAAGTTTTTTTAAATTGAAAGTCAAATTGATAGTGAAGGTAAAGATATTAAAAAAAAAAAACTCAGCAAATATGGTATACCTACCTGCTCTGTGCAATGGTTTTGCACAGAGCAGCCCCAATTTTGCTTTTCTCAGTGCCCCGCCAGTGCTCCCATCCTCCCCTCTGCCGAGTGCCCTCATAGCAAGCCATTTGCTATGGGGGCACTCATGCAGATGTACTTCTGAGCCACTCTCTGTGTGTCCATTACCACACGTAGTACAGCTCGGCCCCAGCCCTCGCTTCCTCCTCACTGGCCGTGATTGACAGCAGCAGGAGCCAATGGCTCCCGATGCTGCCTCTGAGCCAATGAGGAGAGAGAAAAAGCAATGATGCTGCTCTCATACACAGCGCTCTATTGAGATTGGGCTCTGGTAAGTATGAGGGGGGGGGGGGGGCAGCTGCACACAGAATGTTTTATACCTGAATGCATAGAACACATTAACCTTCCTAGCAGTATTCCTGAGTGTGGCTCGGGGTAAATTTTCACTACCAAAAGCGGTAACGCCGAGCCACACTTGGGATTGAATTGCAGGATCCAGACAAAGATACTTACCTTGTCCCCAGGATCCTGCAATGTCCTCCCGCTGCGTCTGTGGGCTGTGTCCTCCGCTTGATGTACTGTTTGGCGGGCTCAGTTCCCTGTGAGCGTCGCAACGCACGGGGGCGGAGCCCGGCAGCAAATTCATAAAGTACAAAAAACATAACACACACAATACAGTGGAACCTTGGATTACGAGCATAATCCATTCCAGGAGAATGCTTGTAATCCAAAGCACTCGCATATCAAAGTGAGTTTCCCCAAAGAAGTCAATGGAAATGAAGATAATTTGTTCCGCATTGACTTCTATCGCATGCAATACCGCATGTGGCCGGAGGTGGGGGGAAGCCTGAGAGCCTCGAAAATACTAGGGGACAGCTGGGCTGAACTGGGAAAGGCTCAGAAACACTCGGGAACGGGGTATTTCTGAGTGTTTCCAAGTATTTCCGAGTTATTCTTAGTATTTCCAAATGGGTGTCACCGGTGCCCCCGCACCTCTGGTCAAATGCGGTACTGCAAACCAATTAGCTTGAATTCTGCTCGTTTTGCGAGACAACACTTGCAATCCGAGTCAGAATTTAAAAAAAAATATTGCTCGTCTTTGAAAACGCTTGTTAACCACATTACTCGTAAACCAAGGTTCCACTGTACACTGTAATCTGTAAGATTACATTACTGTATCAAATCATTTCACATCCCTTTTTTCCCTAATGCTTTGTTCAGTGCCCTGCCTGCACTTTTATATTATATATACTGTTCTTTCGGCCTGGAAACTTGAGAATGTCCATGGCATCCTAAAAGTGTCCCTCTACATCAAAAGTGGTTCTAGACCAGCTAGAAAACAGCGATAGTAAATTAGAAGACTTGCAGAATTGAGCGATAGTGAATCGTGGGGAAATTCGTCATCAGACGCTGAAAGTGACAATTCTGCGACTGAGCACATTTCAGTGTTTTTGATTTGATTACATTATTGAATACATTTTATTATTATTATATTATTATTATTTTTGATAATTATTTATAGTTATTTATTATATTATAATTTATGATTTAAGTGAACTATTCCTAAGAATTACAGGCCTACAATATAAAACTCCAAATTTCTATGAAAAACAATGTACCGCTCTGAGACGCAAAAATCTGACATAATCATACCACCAGGGAGGTTAAACTTAAAAAAAATTTTGCCTTTAGAACCACTGTAACCCTTCTAGTGCTAGAATTGTGTATAAAGAACAGCAATTTCAGAATTGTAACCACTTGCCGACCGCCGCACGCCGATATTCGTCGGCACAATGGCAGCGGTTGGGCCCGCGGGCGCAATGTCTGCCGGTGTCCCGGTGATCGTATCACGAAGTCGCAGAACAGGGAAGTGCCTATGTAAACAAGGCATTTCCCCATTCTGCCTTGTGACATGACAGAGATCACTGCTCCCTGTCATCGGGAGCGGTGATCCCTGTCATGTGAATTGTAGCCCATCCCCCCACAGTTAGAATCACTCCCTAGGACACACTTAACCCCTTGATCGCCCTTCTAGTGGTTAACCTGCCAGTGTCATTTACACAGTAATCAGTGCATTTTTATAGCACTGATCGCTGTATAAACGACAATTTTCCCAAAATAGTGTCAAAAGTGTCCGATGTGTCTGCCATAATGTCGCAGTCCCGATAAAAATCGCAGATCGCCACCATTACTAATAAAAAAAATTAATAATAAAAATGCCATTAAACTACTGTATCCCCTATTTTGTAGACGCTATAACTTTTGCGCAAACCAATCAATATATGCTTTTTGCGTTTTTTTTTTACCAAAAATATGTAGAATATCAGCCTAAACCCCTAACTAAAAAACCTCTAACAAGGGCTTCACAGAACAGCTTTATTTATACTGAGATTAAATTACACACAGGTGGACGCTACTTACTAATTTGGTGACTTTTGAAGGCAATTGGTTCCACTAGACTTTAGTTAGGGGTATCAGAGTAAAGGGGGCTGAATACAAATGCACGCCACACTTTTCACATATTTTTTGAAAGCCATTTATCATTTTTCTTCCACTTCATAATAATGTGCCACTGTGTTGTGTTGGTCTATCACATACAATCCCAATAAAATACATTTACGTTTTTTGTTGTAACATGACAAAATGTAGAAAATTCCAAGGGGTGTGAATACTTTTTCAATGCACTGTATATTCTCTCACATGTACCTCCTCCATTATGGTTCACCGAGGGTCTCTACGCATCCCCCTTCGATTCTTCCTTAAAGAGCTCCACCCAAAACGGGAAGCTTGTTTGCTCCCTCCCCCACTCCGCTGCCACATTTGTCACCTTTTAGGGAAGCGGGTACCTGTCAAAAACAGGTGAGGTCCCCTGGAAGTTTAGCCCCCCTCCTCCTTCCCCCGCCTCTGGGCCATTACAAAGTGCAGCACTCTTCATGCATGTGCAGTAGGGAACCGGCTGTGAAATGGCAAGGCTCCCCTACAAAGAATGGCGCCAGTAGCTCCCGAGAGCCGGATAAAAAATTGGCTGGGGTGCCGACATCGCGGGATCCCTGGACAGGTAAGTGTTTTAATATTAAAAGTCAGCAGCTACAGTATTGTTGGCCCACTTTGATTAGTCATAGTAGAAGCAGATCAGCGGGTGCCGGCTAAAGGATGTCTGCCGGCACCCGCTGATTGCCCTAGATGTTTAAATACTTTCCAGCCAGTCATTAGTACAGGGACAGTGCATATTTTTAGCACTGATCACTGTATTTGTGTCACAAGTTCCCACAAAGTGTCAAAGTGTCAGTTTGGCTGCCACTATATCGCAGTCCCTCTATAAGTCATTGATTGCCGCCATTACTAGTATAAAAAAATTTATAAAAGATCCAATATATATCCATAGATTGTAGACGCTATAACTTTTCAAGCCAAATCAGTATTCCCTGATTTTTTTTTTACCAAAAACATGTAGCAGAATATATATTGGCCTAAATTGATGAAGAAATTCAATTTTTTTAAATTTTTTATTGGATACGTTCTTGTATCAGAAAGCATTGTTTTGTTTTTTTTTCAAATTGTCGGTCGGTTTTGGTTTATAGCGCAAAAAATAAAAATCGCAGTGGTGATCAAATACCACCTAAAAAAAAGCTCCTTTTGTGGGGAAAAAATTACATTAATTTTTTTTGGGTACAGTGTTGCATGACAGCGCAATTGTCAGTTAAAACGCAGTGCCATATCGCAAAAAATGGCCTGGTCATGTAGGGAGGTAAATCTTCCGGAGGTCAAATGGTTAAACACCACATTCAATGTCCAAACAATAAAGTTGTGCTCATTTCGTGCCAATTAAATATTCCACAAAATGCCTATAATAAAAGTGCTCCAGTGCCCAAGCCACCAATCCACCAATATGTACTATGCCCATCCACCTTAGTGCTTGACCTAAAATACTAGGTCACTTGCACTTTAGCAGGTTATTCATGCGGTTGCACCTCTAGCTACTAGCAACCACTTTGTGTGTGGGGTCCCTTTAAAAGACCAGTAGGGTCACTTTAAGTGCTTTCACTTCAGATATAGCTCAAAAGAAGGGGAAAATTTCATAGCGCAACCCGTATAATCTGTTGCACTCATGAATAATGAAGCCACATAGAACAGTATTCCCAATTGAATCATTGAGTATCTCACCACACTTCCAGTTTTTGCCTTAGCCGGAAATTGTGTCATTAGCTCCGCCTGACGTGTTGCGTCACTGGTCATGAGATAATTATTCATAGCACTGGACTATAATAACAGGAGATCTAAAGCCTTCTATGTATGTACCCAGAGGATTTTACTACTGTCTGTCTCCCTATTGGAGTCTTGGTAACCATTGTCACTGGCATTAAAAGGAAAGAAAAATCTAAAACTTAAAGGGGTTGTAAAGGTAAAAGTTTTTTCACCTTAATGCATTATATGCATTAAGGTGAAAAAACATCCGACAATACCGCCCCCACCCCCAGCCCCCCGGTTTTACTTACCTGACCCCTCGAAAGTCCCGCGCTTGCCCCCGACATCCTCTTTGCCGCTCAGCCTGGCCGTTTATTGGTTAAAGTGGATGGATTGAAAGCAGCGCAGCCATTGGCTCGCGCTGCTGTCAATCACATCCAATGATGCGGCACGCGGGGGGGCGGGGCCTAGTGATACAGTGAGCCGCTATGGCCGCCGGCTGTATCACGGGAGCACGCCCGCAAGCACTCAACACCATGCGAGGGAGCTCGCATGAAGTTGTTGAGTCCTTGCAGGTGGGAGCCGAGACAGCCGCTGATGGACCCCAGAAGACCAGGTTCGGGGCCACTCTGTGCAAAATGAGCTGCACAGTGGAGGTAAGTATAACATGTTTGCTATTTAAAAAAAACCCCACCAAAACAGGAATAGAAGTGAAATCTTCTAATAGTGGCACTCGTTCTAGTGACAGCTTTCTAAGACAGTGGGGTCTAAAACAGAGCAAATGAAGGACACATAACTGCAGCGTTCGCAGAGTCAGGCCTGATCCCTGCGATCGCTAACAGTTTTTTTGGTAGCATTTTGGTGAACTGGCAAGCACCAGCCCCAGGCAGCGTCAGGTTAACGCCAGTAGCGCTAACACCCACGCACGCACAGTACACCTCCCTTAGTGGTATAGTATCTGAACGGATCAATATCTGATCCGATCAGATCTATACTAGCGTCCCCAGCAGTTTAGGGTTACCAAAAATGCAGTGTTAGCGGGATCAGCCCAGATACCTGCTAGCACCTGCGTTTTGCCCCTCAGCCCGGCCCGGCCCAGCCCACCCAAGTGCAGTATCGATCGATCACTGTCACTTACAAAACACTAAACGCATAACTGCAGCGTTCGCAGAGTCAGGCCTGATCCCTGCGATCGCTAACAGTTTTTTTGGTAGCTTTTTATTGAACTGGCAAGCACCAGTGGCCTAGTACACCCCGGTCGTAGTCAAACCCACACTGCAGTAACACTTGGTGACGTGGCGAGTCCCATAAGTGCAGTTCAAGCTGGTGAGGTGGCAAGCACAAGTAGTGTCCCGCTGCCACCAAAAAGACAAACACAGGCCCGTCGTGCCCATAGTGCCCTTCCTGCTGCATTCGCCAATCCTAATTGGGAACCCACCGCTTCAGCAGCGCCCGTACTTCCCCCTTTCACATCCCCAACCAAATGCAGTCGGCTGCATGAGAGGCATTTTCTTTATGTCCTCTCAAGTACCCCTACCCAATGAACCCCCCCAAAAAAGATGTTGTGTCTGCAGCAAGCGCGGATATTTTGGAAAGTAGACACCCAAAGCTATTTGCTGAGAGGTATTGTGAGTATTTTGCAGACCTCACTTTTTGTCACAAAGTTTTGAAAATTGAAAAAAGAAAAAAAAAATGTTTTTTCTTGTCGTTCTTCATTTTCAAAAACAAATGAGAGCTGCAAAATACTCACCATGCCTCTCAGCAAATAGCTTGGGGTGTCTACTTTCCAAAATGGGGTCATTTGGGGGGGGTTTGTGCCACCTGGGCATTCCATGGCCTCCGAAACTGTGATAGGCAGTGAAGAGTGAAATCAAAAATTTACACCCTTAGAAATCCTGAAGGCGGTGATTGGTTTTCGGGGCCCCGTACGTGGCTAGGCTCCCGAAAAGTCCCACATATGTGGTATCCCCATACTCAGGAGAAGCAGCTAAATGTATTTTGGGGTGCAATTCCACATTTGCCCATGGCCTGTGTGAGCAATATATCATTTAGTAGCAACTTTGTGCAAAAAAAAAAAAAAAATGTATCACATTCCCGCAACTTGTGTCAAAATATAAAATATTCCATGGACTCAATATGCCTCTCAGCAAATAGCTTGGGCTGTCTACTTTCCAAAATGGTGTCATTTGGGGGGGTTTTGTGCCACCTGGGCATTCCATGGCCTCCGAAACTGTGATAGGCAGTGAAGAGTGAAATCAAAAATTTGCACCCTTAGAAATCCTGAAGGCGGTGATTGGTTTTCGGGGCCCCGTACGCGGCTAGGCTCCCAAAACGTCCCACACATGTGGTATCCCCGTACTCAGGAGAAGCAGCTGAATGTATTTTGGGGTGCAATTCCACATAGGCCCATGGCCTGTGTGAGCAATATATCATTTAGTGACAACTTTTTTTAGCACCTCAAGAAATGACATAGGCAGTCATAAACTAAAAGCTGTGTAAATTCCAGAAAATGTACCCTAGTTTGTAGATGCTATAACGTTTGCGCAAACCAATAAATATACGCTTATTGACATTTTTTTTACCAAAGACATATGGCCGAATACATTTTGGCTTAAATGTATGACTAAAATTGAGTTTATTGGATTTTTTTTATAACAAAAAGTAGAAAATATAAATTTTTTTCGAAATTTTCGGTCTTTATCCATTTCTAGCGCAAAAAATAAAAACCGCAGAGGTGATCAAATACCATCAAAGAAAGCTCTATTTGTGGGAAGAAAAGGACGCAAATTTCGTTTGGGTACAGCATTGCATGACCGCGCAATTAGCAGTTAAACGACGCAGTGCCAAATTGGAAAAAGACCTCTGGTCCTTAGGCAGCATAATGGTCCGGGGCTCAAGTGGTTAAGGTAAATAATAAGGCAAAAAACATATTTCCTATTTTATTTACAATATAGTAAGTAAGTAGCTCTGGGAACAGGTTTTAGAAGGGCAAGAAATAAGAATGGGCGGCACACACACATTAAATTGACATTCACAGTGACAGGTGGTCCCTTCTGTCCACCCCAGTCCAAACAGCACTGACAGTGCCACTCCCAGCTTGCTTTGCTCCCGTCCCTCAGACACATACATGAGGCTCCGCTCCCTTGCACCATGACATCACACAACACGCTTAGGCACCACCTCTGCCAGCTATGTAGAATCACATTGTGCACCCGCGCCCAATACCCATAAATGCAGGATTATATATATATATATATATATATATATATATATATATATATATATATATATATATATACTTGATCTTGCTCAGTGCGGCTGACCTGTAGCAGTGAATGTGCTAAAGGGTGGTCAGCAAGTAGTTAAAGTAGAACTAAAGTCAACATTTTTTTTGTTTTTGTTTTGGACAGAGTGGTGATAGATTAGAACCCCTGTCATTTTTTTATGCCATCTGTGTCCTATTGGGGATGTTTACCTTCACTTCCTGTCCCATAGCCAAAATAGGAAGTGAGAGGGAATACCTGCAAATTAAGAGAATTCCTTGGGGACCCCAAAGTCCCCATTGTGAAAATTTCCCACATATTACTGTAGCACCCCTAGCTGTGTTGCTAGAGTGCTAGAGTTTTTTGTGTCAGTGTAGGTACATTTCCAGGCTTGGCTGGCAGCCAAGGGCTAATCCATGATCAGCTGTCATTGGCTGACAGCTGATCACATGGTAAAGGGCCCACTGTGATTGGCCCCATCTCAAGGACTCACCCCTAGGGCCCGCAGGCAGCTTGAGAATGATAGGATGTCTATGTACGCCCTCCTGGTATTTTAAGCCCACGCTGTAGTCATCTTTCGGCTATAGCGCGGGCACCAAGTAGTTAATAAATCAACTCCTTTGTCTTCATAGAGAACACCAATATATAATTGCATTCATTAGTTGCATTGTATGCAACTAATGAATGTATAATGTATACAATTTTGCTGCACAACAAGCCAGTGCAAAACAGGAATCCGGACACAAATTTACTATAACGTTACAGTTTTGACACATAAATTCCTTCTTCTGACACTCTATAGTAGTAAAATCTGCCCATGACCACTTCCTATTGTGCTGCCTAGAATTATAGATGCAGATGTTGCAAATAGACTTAGGGGTGGATTTATTACAGGCAATTACCGTATACACTTGAGTATAAGTCGTTCCGAGTATAAGTCAAGGCCCTAATTTACCACAAAAAAATGGGAATAACTTATTGACCCGAGTATAAGATGAGGGTGAGAAATGCACAGCTACTGTAAGTGGAAAAGAGGGTCAACAATGCCCATTTGCATGCCTCACTGTGCCCATTTGCAGCCATAGGTCCCCTGAACTTCAAACTTGGTAGTTAAGGGTTCCTAGATCCCCCCTAGCTGCAGCCAAAATTTGGGGTCTCTGAACCCAAAGGGTCCCGAAATGACATTGCTGCAGATGGACACAGTTGACCAAATTTGGGGCCCCGTATGTTGGGGCCACTTAGTGCTAAGAACCCCAAATTTGGTGTGCAAACCCAGTGGAACTAGCACCATAAAATTTCCAAAGCTGGGATTTCTAGCACCAAGTGGCCCCGAGATACAGGACCCCAAAAATCAGTTCAGAAAATGTCAAGCACTTTTCTGCAGAAGAGAATGACATTTTCCGAACCGGCTTTGGGGCCCCGTATCTCAGGGCCACTTGGTGCTAGGAACCCCAGCTTGGATATGTTATGGTACCAGTTCCACTGGGTTTGCACACCAAATTTGGGGTTCCTAGCACCAAGTGGCCCTGAGATACGGGGCCCCAAAGTCGGTTTGGAAAATGAAATTTTTTGCTGCAGAAAAGTGCTTGACTCGAGTATAAGTCGAGGGGGGCACTTTCAGCACAAAAAAATGTGCTGAAAAACTCGACTTATACTCGAGTATATACGGTACATTGTGCACCTTACAACTGCAGTTGCACTCATTTTCTCCAGAGCTTAGTAAATGTGGCAAAGCTCTGCTGATTTACATCATCCAATCATGTGCACACAAAATTGCAGTTTTTTTTATTTTCCTTACACCTGATTGGGTATTATTTACAAAGTCAAGCTTTACTACCTTTACCTTTACTAAGGAAAATGAGTGCAGCTGTACTTATAAAGTGCAAAGTCTATTTGCCTTTAGTAAATCCACCCCAACGGAACTGTTGTAAATAATTTTCTAATCAAGAAGCAGCCAATAAATAATCATTTAATTCTGTCCTTTATTTGCTTGATGAATATCTTGCCTTGCATCTTCTACTTACAGGATGTCTCTGCCCAAGAACAAGTACGGAAAATACCAGTTGATCCTGCCAGAAATCTCATGTCCTTGTCACTTCCTAATATCTTTCTTGCAGTCTATCTTCTTTAAAGCTGAATTTTAAACTTGCAGTTACATAGGTCCAGCTTGGACCAATGTATGTATGTGCGTGGCATACCTGTGGGATCCCAGTGGAAATTACTGTAGTAGGCGCAGCTACTATAGTGATCTCCACCAGGTTCTGGGTCCTGTGCTAAGTGTCTACCTTGCTGCTTACTGGACACAGGACGTTGCCCACTTGGCACAGGTTCCACTCAGACACTTTCCGATTTCTTAATGAATGCAAAGTGTTCTCTGATTGGATGAGGTGAAGTGGGGCAGTGATTTCCCAATCTAAACTTTGTCCAATCAGAGAACACATTTGTTAAGAAAATGGAAAGTGCCCTCTGTATGGCGCCCATTGTGAGCTGATGAGACCTTCTGTATTCATTAAGAAGCAAGGCAGCCACTTGGCACTGGACCCAGAATCTAACATCAATCTCTGTAGAAGTTGAGCTTACCACAGTGACTTTCAGAGGGATTCCACAGATATGGCACATATAGACTTACATTGGTCCAACCTGGGTCAATGCATCCATGTAAAAATACATGAAATTCATCTTAAAACTACTAATCCCCCCAACCTTGTTGTAATAGAGATGTTGGTAGTCCTAAAAGAAGAGCAGCCTATGATGACAGCTATGGTTCACTCTAGAGATACAATTAAAGTACTTGTACACCCTGTACAACCACTTTTACCTACAGGTAAGCCTATATTAAGGCTTACCTGAAGGTGCTGAAAATATCTCCTAAACCTTCACGGTTTAGGAGATATTCACGAAAAAGCCGAGCGCTGATGACTATGTCATCAGCGCATTCACACTTTAGAAAGGGCACATCGTGCTGTTTCTATTAGGGGTCATGCCGTGACTGCGGCTCCCGCGCGCATGCGCGGGACTGACTTCATGCTACTCCGGCCTGTCACAGAGCCGGAGTTTATGGCCCCAGAAGGAAGAGGGGCAAAGATGGACGCTCCCTGCTAGTGGGGACAACAGTGACATCGCGGCCTTTGGTTTCAGGTAAGTGAGGAAGGGTTTACTTCCTCTTTGAGGGTGGATTCACACCTATGCATTTTTAGTGCTTTTTGCATTTTGCAGATTTGCACTATAGAACATGTTCCATAGGAAACCATGTTAAATGGACTGTAGTGCAAATCTGCAAAATGCAAAAAGCACTAAAAATGCATAGGTGTGAATCCAGCCTAAGAATCCGTATCACCACAGAGTGGATCTGTGGATACGACACTTATGTATATAATGCCACGTCCCGATAATTTGGATTTTTAAAGGATAAATTTGTGGATGATGGACTTTATAGGCATTACACAGGTATATATTAAAAAATACATTTATTACAACAAATAGAAACAGGACAATTACATAAAATGTTCATCAATTATTCACAAAATGTTCCTTTGAGCATAAACAACGCACCACCTACATACATAAAAAGTATTTATCAAGAAATCGGAGGCTCAATCAGATCACTCTCCAATATTGAGAGAAATTGAAGATATAGTGTGTCATATTAAAACTCAGCTCGCTCTACATATTGATGCTTCTTCAGGAGCTTATGGCGTATTATTAATCAAAAATGAAAAGGGAAAGATTGAGCGGAGAGTGATATCTTTAGTACTACTAGGAATTCAGGGAAACTTCTAAAATAATCTATAAGGCAGCCTCACGCCAAATACTCTAGGATAGTTAGTGGTATTTGACACAAATGATAAAGCGTATCCAGGACATCTAATGCCTATATACAGCTGTTTCCATCACGTGCGGCGCTGTCATCTGAGCAGAGACTCCCAGGGAACCATACTCTATAAGATACCAATCGGGAACTACATACTTTTGGATAACTGGGCTTTCAGTTAGCAGGAGATTCCCCAAACCGACTTAGCCGTTACCTCATTAGATGTCCTGGATACTCGTTTGTGTTAAATACCACTAACTATCCTAGGGTATTTGGCGTGAGGCTGTCCTATAGATTTTTTTTGAATTGATCTGAAGATCTGTTTTCCTGAATTCCTAGCAGTACTGAGGATATCACTCTCCGCTCAATCTTTCCCTTTTTTGTTTTTGATTAACCTCCCTGGCGGTATGATTATGTCCGATTTTTGAGTCTCAATGCGGTACAATTGTTTTGCATAGAAATTTGGCGTTTTATATTGTAGGCTTGTAATTCTTAGCAATAACACACTTAAATCTGTCCAAACAAGAGTCTAGTAGATATCCCGGGTATGATAAAGTTTGAAACACAAAATCATACATTATAATATAATAAATAACTATAAATAATTATAAAAAATAATAATATAATAATAATAAAATTATTTTCCCCAGGATTTACTATCGCTCAATTCTGCAAGTGTTCTCATTTACTATCGCTGTTTTCTAGCTGGTTTCGAACCACTTTTGACGTAAAGGGACACTTTTTGGTTGCTATGGACAATCTCCAGTTTTCAGGCAGAAAGAACAGTATTTATAATATAGAAGTGCATGCAGGGCATTGGACAAAGCACTAGGGACAAAGGGATGTGAAATGATTTCATACAGTAATGTAATCTGTAAGATTAGAGTGTACTGTATGTGTTATGTATTTTCAATTTTTTAAATTTGCTGCCAGGCTTCCGCCCCCGTGCGTCGCGCCGCTCACAGGGAATGGAGCCCGGCACACAGAGGCATCGGGCGGAGGAGAGAGCCCGCAGACACAGCGGGGGAACATCGCAGGATCCCGGGGACAAGGTAAGTACACTGCGCCAGGATCCTGCAATGCAATCCCGAGTGTGGCTCAGGGTTACTGCTAATGGTACTGAAATTTAACCCCGAGCCACACTCGGGAAAACCATCAGGGAGGTTAATAATACGCCATAAGCTCCTGAAGAAGCGTCTGTTGAATGTGCGCAACACGTAGAGCGAGCTGAGTTTTAATATGACACACTACCTCTTCAATTTTTCTCAATATTGGAGAGTGATCTGATCCTCCGATTTCTTGACAAATACTTTTTATGTATGTAGGTGGTGCGTTGTTTATGCTCAAAGGCACATTATGTGAATAATTGATGAAATTTTATGTCATTGTCTTGTTTCTATTTTTTGTAATAAATGTATTTTTAATATATACCTGTGTTATGTCTATAAAGTCCATCATCCACAAATTTATCCTTTACAAATCCACTCTAGAGATACAGCACAGGAAGAGAGCATTGTCACCCTAGGAAAGGACGCTTGTCATTCACAGAATTACTAGGAAAAAAATACTGAAAAAATAAACACTAATACAGCCACCACGTCTAAGGATTGGTAAGCTGAAACATATTACATTTTAATGGGGCTTAGATACACTTTATCAGTGCCCATCCTTATAAGTTTGTAATGAGTCTTAGTGGGTATTTTTACTTACCAGATAACTTGGATTAATTCTGAAGATGTCTTGAGTTTGTTATTTAACAAAGAAAAGTCTTCTTATGAGTCAATGTCATAAGTTGCCGTTCGTTTTATTATCATCTTTGGGAAGTACATTTTTTATCTTATACAGATAAAAGAGTGGCAGTGCCTGTCTTTTTTGGTCATCATCACTGACAACATTACTATTGTATGTTGATAACAAGAGAGACCAACTTCTAGGGTAAAAAATGTTACATTTTCACTACAGTCTAATAGCCTCTTCTCTTCTCACTTCTTCTGGTTAGATTTCACTTCATCTAAAATAAAAAGAGATAGAGGGACCTTCTCTGTGTTTATTAAGCATGAATAAATGGCCAATCATGGTCTAGACTTGGACCAAGTGACAATTCTATTCAAACTGCCAGCCTGTCAGTCCCCAGTGCAGGTCCCCCCCCCCCTCCTCTGCAGTGATTGGCTGCTAGGACCATAGGTATCCTATCAAAAAATGATGTCATGTATTTTCATGTTTTCTCTTCTAAAATTTTAAATATTGAACCACAATTCCACTTAAAGACCTGGTACTTTCGCCTGAATAAAAAGTACATGTACATTCCCAACAGGGTAAGGGGTGGAAAATGAATTGTTCCCAATGGATAAGTTATGTGGTCAGGTTGTCGAATTATAGGTTCTTATATCTAAAATAAATGAACCCCCACGTTCTTTCCCGAAGAAGCCATATGGCGAAACATGTAAGAAAACATGAATGTGACTACAGTAAATTATTGTCATCAATAGGATGCTTTGCACACACCTATGGCCATGATTATATTGCATGTATTGTTTTTATGACATTTTTCATTTAATAAAATCTGTATATACCTTTTACATATTATTGTTTCAATGTTTTGCACCTATAGAGTCCCATATCTCCCAAATGTTTTCTCTGTTCCCAATGGATGTCAGTAAGTTGCCCATAGCTACCTCCATCCTATATAGGCACACACATTCCAACACTGCCTGGTTTGTATTACCTAGAGAGAAAATATTGAATGATCACTATATTCAAAGGCAAGTGCTTTAAAGAAATATAAAATGTTTTTTTTTTCACAAAGCACAGGATGTAGAAAAACATATCAATAGTAGAGAATATATAAAAATATTTCAGGAATAGAAATAATATAATATATATTGCAATATAAATGTAAAATAGTACAAAATATATAATAGAATTATAGTATCATATAGTATGCATGTAAGAGTAGTATAAAATGTAATTTTACATAGATATTTAAATTTGTGTTCAGCTGGTTGACAAAGATGTAATATCATTATGACAACGTGCTGCCATAAGAGAGTAGACTTAGGGCCAGATTTAGACCTTGGGGGACCCAGGGCACTTCAGGTTCAGGGGGTCTCTCATACACAGGTTCAAAGGGGGCATCATGCACAGAGTTGGTTTACATTTTCAATGACAGTCACACATATTCAAAATGCAAGACACAACATCATTCTGAGGTCACACGTGCACATACAGTCATAGGCCACCTTCCTTAAGAATGTAAGTGCTCTACTGGGTTGATTTACTATAACTGGAGAGTGCAAAATGTGGTGCAGCTCTGCTTAAGAACCAATCAGCTTCCAGATTTTTTTGGTCAAAGCTTGACTGTACAAGCTAAAGTTATAAGCTGATTGGCTACCGTGCACAATTGCACCACATTTTGCACTCTCCAGTTTTAGTAAAGCAGCCCTTATGTGTGGTTCGCTTGGGCTGCCAAAATGTGTTTTTAAAAAATATACAATATACTAGTCCAGAGTAAATTCTTTTACTGGTGATAGCTGGCAACATATTACTTCCCAAGATACATTTAATAGAATAAACATTTTTTTTCTATATATATTTTATATTTTTTATTATTTTGTATAATTTTTTTATATTGTTTTATATTATTTTTGTATAGAAGGAGGCCCCTTCTGTCACGGGGGTCATGGGCAGTTGTCCTTTTTGCCCAATTATAAATCCGGCACTGAGTGGACACCTGAGAAATGGCACATTAGATAAAAGAAAGCAGCAGAATTGGTTTGGTGATATTACATCAACTCATTTTTAAATTACCTATATTTTAAAGCCGTATCAATATTTTGCATCTTTGTATTTCTTTATCTTCCCATATCCTTACAGGTTATGACTTGTGGCTAAAATTTGCATGCAGAGGAAGAAAAAGTGGGGGGGGGATGTCTGACCAGGTCTGCTACTGAGTCCTGATTACTGTTCTGAGTATGCTTTAGTCTTGCCAGTCTTAGGCTACTTTCAGACTGGGGCATTGTGGGCGTCAGCGGTAAATCTGCGCTATATTTAGCGCCGCTTTACCGTCATTTTAACTCCTGCTAGTGGCCGAAAAAGGGTTAAAACTGCCCGCAAAGCGCCGCTGCAGTGGCACTATTGTTTTCACTGGGAAGGGGGGCTTTAGAAGCAATGAATACACCGCTTCTTTAGCGCTGCAAAGATGCGGCTTGCAGGACTTTTTTTACCGTCCTGCAAGCGCCCCTCTCCAGTGTGAAAGCCCTCGGGCTTTCACACTGGAGTCACAGGAGAGGCTCTTTACAGGCGCTATTTTTAGCCCTGTAGCACCTGTAAAGTGACTCAGTGTGAAAGTAGCCTTAAGCTGGCCATACATGGGACAAAATATGGCCGGTTAAGCAGGGACTGTACGAATTTAGATCCATGTGTGGCCACTGTGGTTGAACAGAAGTCGATCTTCTGATCAACTTCTGTTCAACCGCCTTGTCAGTATATTTACACAGGCTGCAGCCCTGATCTGGCACAAGCAATAGCTGGAGCTGTCAGATTACAAGGGCACGGCGGGGAGGATTCTTCCATCCACAATGAATGCGTGGATGGGAAGTTCGGGTCAGTATTTTTTCCTTCAACCTGCTGGTTGCACAAAAAAACTGACCCATGTATGACCAGCTTAACTCTAGTGCCTATTGGACTGGACAGTCAAATTTATACACCGAACACTATGGCTGGAACAAAAACATAGAGGTAAGATTAGAGAAATGAAACAAGTGCAATCTCTATATGACTACATTCCTTTATTCTGTTACTTTATTTGGGCTTTAATTGGAAGTATGCATTAATCTACTGAATTAAAACAAATAAACACATGAAATAGAAAATGTAAAAAAAAAGACTTGAACAGCTGAAATATTTTTAACAGAATTAAACATTAAGATAGAGGTTGCTACCTACAGATACGGTAATAATAATGCCAAGTGAAATTGGCAAATTCAGGTTGCATTGATCTCATATTTAATAATATCTTTGTTATAGTGAGAAATCCAAAACAAACCATTAATGGCAAGGCAAAAGGTTTGCTTTAAACCCCTATATACCCTACCATGTGCTTTCTTCTCTTGCTGTCACTCTTTTCAGTGGTGAGCCAAAGGAAATGTCAGATGTTCTTAGATATGGACAAGCATGGCCATCAGCAATGTGATAGCTCTTGGTCAATCATCACTGTGGCTTGGGAGGTCCATAGCCTTATGTGAAATACAATGACTTTAGCGATTTATAGCTTGCATGGATCTTTTTCTTTACCCCTGATGACTGAATAGAGAGGTGGTAAGTTAAGCATTTGCTCTTACTTACCTCTTACTTTTTGTTCTAGTTCTGTGGGTGCACTTACATGTTTGGTGATCCACTGGGCCATGTATTTGTTGATGCAACCATGACTTATAAGACCATAGGAAAATGCTTTCAAACATAACCAGAAGTGGAACATGGAAACATATGCCTAAGTCTATTAGTGGTGCACTTTCAAGAGGATTGTTGGTCCGTAAGGTAGCAAGAAATGAGTACTTAGAGAAGACTTGGATGAGGCTATCTTCAATCACTCATTGCATTTTCCAGTCTGGCCTTTATGGATTTTTTATAATTGGCCCCACGTGCATGGCCCAGTAAGACATAAAGAATGGGATTGATGCAACTGCTGATTGAGATCAGGCAAAGGCAAACATTACTTATTATGAAATCGGGAAGTGTTTCACTCATCCCCATAAGCCATGCTGCAACTGGCCATGTGTAGAAAGGAAACCAGCAGATAAAAAAGCAAACCACTACTGCAATGATGATCCTGAATGTTCTTTGAAACCCTTTTGGCCTTCTAAATCTGTTCTGACGTAGTTTGTGGACAATAAGTCCATAACAAATAAGAATGATGATAAAAGGTATCCCAAACATGAAAATATTTTTGGACATTACAATATATGTTTTATAACTAATTTCAGAATCTAAACTATAAATATAGCGCATTTCAAACTCATTTAACCATGGCACAGATATATAATAACTGTTGTATCTTTCAAAGTCATGTAAAAAAAAAAAATTAATAAACAGCACAACAGCCAGAGGAACAAGCCAAAGAAAGACTGATGCAATCCTCACAAATCTCCGTGTTCGGTGCACTTTAGCCCAAAGTGGCCACACGATGGACACACAGCGGTCAATACTAATGATTGTTAAGAAAGTCACACTAACAACGGAGTTCAAGTTCATCATGATAAAGTTGATGATTGTTGAAAAAATATATAAAATCCCCACGTAAGGTATATGATCCACAAAATCAGAAACAGACAGCCATTCTATGACACGAAATGGAAGGCAAAGGCAAAATATGAAGTCAGCGATGGCCAAGTTCAGGAACCACACCGCACTGATGGTCTTCATCCTAAATCCGGCAATCCATATTACCAATCCATTTCCTATGATTCCCACAATGAAGGAGATACAGTAACAGGAGGTGGTTAAAACCTTGATGACTTTGTATGCCTCTGCCACATATGTTTCATTCATGGTGCCAGCAGTGGATGGAGTAGGATTAAGTGAACTCCTGTTAAAACAGAAAGGGGTGGATTACTAATTTTAAAAAACACATTTGGAATTCTCAGCCACAGAGTATATGAACTTGGTAGCTGCAGGATCACCAGTCTCAGTGTAAAAGCAAAATTTCAGTATTACTAGAATCTGAGTAAAAAAAAAAAATCAGTGCTGCTTCATGACCACGGCAGTTCTACAAGCTATCCATCCATTGATTATTATAATGACAGGAAAAATTTTGGGATGCCCAACTTGATATTGACAAAACTAGGGACATTTTCCTCCCTATATACACAGCTTCAATCGATTCTTCTCCTTTATCCAAAACAGCTCCAATTGATTCCTCTTCCTTGGACTGTGCAACTCTGATTGATTTCTCTTTAGAAACAGTCTCTGTTGGATCAGCAACAGCCCCTTACAGGCTAGGAACTCTCAATCCCTTAGAAAGTAGCACAGTGTGTTGTGAACTGCATTTTGGAGTACATCCAACTCCCTTGAAGATACTGGTCCCAGCTCTACCACTGCAGGAAATGCTAGCCCACCTGGCAGATCTTTACAAGTCTCCGGTGACCTCCCAGGGCAAGGTAGGGAAGATTTAAGCACACTGCTATCTTCCAGAGAGACCTGCTACATGTGGCAGCGTCTCCCCTTGCAAGTCCCTGCACTGTACTGTAATCTTCCTTGTAGTCCTCCTTGTTCCCCCTGGTTTTCAGGGAGGACTCTCTCCAAGCTTCTACTGTTGTCAGAATCTTCCCAGGCCAGCTCCCAAGCCCCAGCCCAAGGCAGAGCATCCCCCTCCCCCAGACTAGGGTGTTTGCCTCAAGGGCCACCGACAGTCCCCTTAGTTCCCATCTCCATTTTCCACCCGACTCCCCTGCCGACATGACTCATCCATATTTAGCTGGATTGGCCTCCTTGCCTCTGCCCTCTAGCTTCTAGAATGTTCTCCAACTTTCCAGAACAAATGAGAGGCATCAGAGAGCTGCCTATATGAGTCATTCAGTCCTAACTCTAATAAACCCTGACACAATTGAAGACTCACAGATTTAAACATGAGTCAGGGTATAAATTTCACTGCTCTCACACTAGTAGCACACTAGAGGGTGTTACACTTATTTTTAAAAATAACAAACAGGTTTATACTGACCTAACTCTGCTCAATAGAATTGCAGAGGGAAGGCACTCCTGGCTCCTCACCTCCTCCATGTGCCCCCCAAAGAAAGCAGCTTCCTATGGGGGCACTCGTGCTGGCTCACTCACAAGTCTCGCTGTGTGCATCTTTTGACACATACAGCGGGACTCGGCCCCGCCCCTGCTCCCTCGTCATTGGCTTTGATTGACAGCAGCTGGAGCCAATGGCTCCTGCTGCCTCAGCAAAGCCAGTGAGACCAGGATGTGAGGGGAGAGAAGAGCTACAGATGTGCACAGCACTGGATTGAATGAGGGTTCAGGTAAGCGAAGGAGGAGGTTAAGGGGGATAACAATGTCTAAACATTTTTTACCTTATAGGCTTTATAACAACTTTAAAGGTATATATGTGTTTAGATAGATACATTGGTCAGGCTTGGACCTATGTAACTATTTATATATCATGCCCCTGGAATCCCTCTAGAAGATGGAAGTCACTGTAGTAAGCACCTCTACTCCAATGATCTCCATTGGATAAGGCGGAGGTGCAGGTAGGTATCATCGTGCTCTCCACCTCGTCCAACCAGAGAATTCTTTGCATTAATTGAGAAAATGAAAAGGATTCTCTGAATGGCACCTGTGCCATGCAGGTGACCTCCTGTGTTCACAATGCAGCAGGGCAGCCACTTGGAATGGTCTAGGAAGCAAGTTTAGCTTCTAGAGGGATCCTACAGGTATGGTATACACAAAGTTACATTGACCCAAGCTGGAACAATGTAACTATGTAAAAAGATCCATATCTGCAAAGTGCAACTTCCCCTGCAAAGTGAGCAGCCTGTTTACCGTTAACCACTTGCTTACTGAGCACTTATACCCCTTTCGTGCCAAAGGCCAATTTTCAGATTTCAGCGCTCTCACAATTTAAATGACAATTGCGCGATCATGCAACACTGTACCCAGATGACATTTTCATCTTTTTTTTTTACCCAAATAGAGCTTTCTTCTGGTTGTATTTAATCACCACTGGGGTTTTTATTTTTTGCTAAACAAACAAAAAGACCAAAAATGTTGAAGAAATTTTTTTTTTTTTCATATTTTGTTATAAATTTTGCAAACAGGTAATTTTTCTCCTTCACTGATGGGCACTGATAGGTGGCACTGATGGGCACTGACAGACAGCACAGAGAGGTGGCACTGATAGGCAGCACTGATGGGCACTGATAGGCAGCATTGATAAGTGACACTGATGATGAGGCACTGATAGATGGCACTGGTAGGCACTGATCAGCAGTACTGACAGCGTGAGGGGAAAAAAGCTGATAACCTTCTGCTTACTTCCATGATCAGCTGTCATTGGCTGACAGCTGATCACATGGTAAAGGGCCCGCTGTGATTGGCCCCGTCCCAAGAACTCGCCCCTAGGGCCCGCGGGCAGCTTGAGGACAGTATAATGTCTATGTACACCCTCCCAGTATTTTAAGCCCACGCTGTAGTCATCTTTCGTCTATAGCACGGGCACCAAGCAGTTAATAAATCAACCCCTTTGTCTCCATAGAGAACACAATATAATTGCATTCCTTTGTTGCAATGTATACTGTACTGCAGGCCAATGTATACAATTTTGCTGCACAACAAGCCAGTGCAAAACAGGAATCCGGACACAAATTTACTATAAAGTTATAGTTTTGACACATAAATTCCTTCTTCTGACACTCTATAGTGGTAAAATCTGCCCATGACCACTTCCTATTGTGCTGCCTAGAATTATAGATGCAGATGTTGCAAATACACTTAGGGGTGGATTTACTACAGGCAATTACATTGTGCACCTTACGACCTTACACTCATTTTCTCCAGAGCTTAGTAAATATGGCAAAGCTCTGCTGATTTCCATCATCCAATCATGTGCACACAAAAATGCTGTTTTTTTATTTTTATTACACCTGATTGGGTATTCTTTACAAAGTGAAGTTTTACCACCTTTATTTTAAGGAAAATTAGTGCGGGTGAGTATCTCGCCTTATATGCTCTACTTATAGGATATCTCTGCTCAAAAAGAAGTATAGAAAATACCTGTTGATCCTGCCAGAAATCTCGTGTCCTTGTCACTTCCTGTTATCTTTCTTGCAGTCTATCTTCTTTAAAGCTGAATTCTAAATTTGCAGTTACATAGGTCCAGCTTGGACCAATGTATGTATGTGCGTGGCATACCTGTGGGATCCCAGTGGAAATTACTGTAGTAGGCGCAGTGACTACAGTGATCTCCACCAGGTTCTGGGTCCTGTGCTGAATGACTACCTTGCTGCTTACTGGACACAGGACATTGCCCACTTGGCACAGGTTCCACTCAGACACTTTACGATTTCTTAATGAATGCAAAGTGTTCTCTGATTGGATGAGGTGACGTGGGGCAGTGATTTCCCAATCTACACTTTGTCCAATCAGAGAACACATTTGTTAGGGAAATGGAAAGTGCCCTCTAGATGGCGCCCATTGTGAGCCGGTGAGACCTTCTATATTCATTAAGAAGCAAGGAAGCCACTTGGCACCGAACCCAGAATCTAATATCAATCTCTGTAGAAGTTGAGCTTACCACAGTGACTTTCAGAGGCATTCCACAGATATGGCACATACAAACTTACATTGGTTCAACCAGGGTCAATGCATCCATGTAAAAATACATGAAATTCATCTTAAAACTACTAATCCCCCCAACCTTGTTGTAATAGAGATGTTGGTAGTCCTAAAAGAAGAGCAGCCTATGATGACAACTATGGTTCACTTTAGAGATACAATTAAAGTAGTTGTACACCCTGTACAACCACTTTTACCTACAGGTAAGGCATAGTAGCCCATTATGCTTTACCTTTGCGGGGAAATAAAGAGGAAGTAAAAGCCACCAGGGTTTATTTACTCTTTAAGAATCCGTATCACCACCGAGTGGTACTGTGGATATGACACTTATGTATATAATGCCACGTCCCGATAATTTGGATTTTTAAAGGATAAATTTGTGGATGATGGACTTTATAGGCATAACACAGGTATATATTAAAAATACATTTATTACAAAACATAGAAACAAGACAATTACCATATATACTCGAGTATAAGTCGTTCCGAGTATAAGTCGAGGCCCTGATTTACCACAAAAAAATGGGAAAAACGTATTGACCCGAGTATAAGACGAGGGTGAGAAATGCACAGCTACTGTAAGTGGAAAAGAGGGTCAACAATGCCCATTTGCAGCCTCACTGTGCCCATTTGCATACCTCACTGTGCCCATTTGCAGCCATAGGTCCCCCGAACTTCAAACTCGGCAGTTAAGGGTTCCTAGATGCCCCCTAGCTGCAGCCAAAATTTTGGGTCTCTGAACCCAAATGGTCCTGAAATGACATTGCTGCAGATGGACACAGTTGACCAAATTTGGGGCCCCGTATCTCGGGGCTACTTAGTGCTAGGAACCCCAAATTTAGTGTGCAAACTCACTGGAACTAGCACTATAAAATATCCAAAGCTGGGGTTTCCAGCACCAAGTGTGCCCGAGATACAGGGCCCCAAAAATCAGTTCAGAAAATGTCAAGCACTTTTCTGCAGCAGAGAATGACATTTTCTGAACCGGCTTTGGGGCCCTGTATCTCGGGGACACTTGGTCCTAGGAACCCCAGCTTTGGATATGTTATGGGACCATTTACACTGGGCTTGTCCACCACATTTGGAGTTCCTAGCACCTAGTGGCCCTGAGATAAATGGCCCCAAATTGGGTTCAGAAAATGTCAAGCACTTTTCTGCAGCAGAGAATGACATTTTCCGAACTGGTTTTGGGGCCACTTAGTCCTAGGAACCCCAGCTTTGGATATGTTGTGGGTTTGCATACCAAATTTGAGGTTCCTAGCACAAAGTGGCCCTGAGATACGGGGCCCCAAAATCAGTTCGGAAAATGACATTTTTTGCTGCAGAAAAGTGCTTGACTCGAGTATAAGTCCAGGGGGGGGCACTTTCAGCACAAAAAAATGTGCTGAAAAACTCGACTTATACTCGAGTATATACGGTACATAAAATTTTCATCAATTATTCAAAATGTGCCAGGACATCTAATGAGATAACGGCTAAGTCAGTTTGGGGAATCTCCCACTAACTGAAAGCCCAGTTATCCAAAAGTATATAGTTCCTGATTGGGATCTTATAGAGTATATTTCCCCGGGAGTCTCCGCTCAGATGACAGCACCGCACGTGATGGAAACAGCTGTATATAGGCATTAGATGTCCTGGATACTCTTTATCGTTTGTGTCAAATACCACTAACTATCCTAGGGTATTAGGCTTCCTTATAGATTATTTTAGAAGTTTCCCTGAATTCCTAGCAGTACTAAGGATATCACTCTCCGCTCAATCTTTCCCTTTTTCCCTCAATCTTTCCCTTTTCGTTTTTGATTAATAATATGCCATAAGCTCCTGAAGAAGCGTCTGTTGAATACGCACAACACATAGAGCGAGCTGAGTTTTAATATGACACACTACCTCTTCAATTTTTCTCAGTATTGGAGAGTGATCTGATTGGTCCTCTGATTTCTTGATAAATACTTTTTATGTATGCAGGTGGTGCGTTGTTTATGCTCAAAGGCACATTTTGTGAATAATTAATGAACGTTTTATGTAATTGTCCTGTTTCAATTTTTTGTAATACATGTAATTTTTAATGTATACCTATAAAGTCCATCATCCACAAATGTATCCTTTACAAATCCACTCTAGAGATACAGCACAGGAAGAGAACATTGTCACCCTAGGAAAGGACGCTTGTCATTCACAGCATTAAGAAAATAATACTGAAAAAATACACACTAATACAGCCACCACGTCTAAGGTAAGCTGAAACATATACTAATGGGGCTTAGATACACTTTATCAGTGCCTGTCCATATAAGTTTGTAATGATTCTTAGCGGGTATTTTTACTTACCAGATAACTTGGATTAATTCTGAAGATGTCTTGAGTTTGTTATTTAACGAAGGAAAGTCTTCTTATGAGTCAATGTCATAAGATCCCATTTGTTTTATTATCATCTTTGAGAAGTACATTTTTTATCTTATACAGATAAAAGAGTGGCAGTGCTTGTCTTTGTTGGTCATCATCACTGACAACATTACTATAGTATGTTGATAACAAGAGAGACCAACTTCTAGGGTTAAAAATGTTACATTTTCACTACAATCTAATAGCCTCTTCTCTTCTCACTTCTTCTGGTTAGATTTCACTTCATCTAAAATAAAACGAGATAGAGGGAGCTTCTCTGTGTTTATTAAGCATGAATAAATGGCCAATCATGGTCCAGACTTGGACCCAGTGACAATTCTATTCAAACTGCCAGCCAGTCAGTCCCCAGTGCAGGTCCCCCCCCTCCTCTGCAGTGATTGGCTGCTAGGATCATATGTATCCTATCAAAAAATTATGTCATGTAGTTTCTATGTTTTCTCCTCTAGAAATTTTAAATATTGAACCACAATTCCACTTTAAGACCTAGTACTTTCCCCTGAATAATAAGCACAGGTACATTCCCAACAGGGTAAGGAGTGGAAAATGAATTGTTCCCAATGGATAAGTTATGTGGTCAGGTTGTCGAATTATAGGATCTTATATCTAAAATAAACAAACCCCCACGTTCTTTCCTGAAGAAGCCATATGGCGAAACATGTAGAAAAAACATGAACGTGACTACAGTAAATCATTGTCATCGATAGGATGTTTTGCACACACCTATGGCCATGATTATATTGCATGTATTGTTTTTATGACATTTTTCATTTAATAAAATCTGTATATACCTTTTACATATTGTTTCAATGCTTTGCAACAATAAAGTCCCATATCTTCCAAATGTTTTCCCTGTTCCCAATAGGTGTTAGTAAGTTGCCCATAGCTACCTCCATCCTATATAGGCACACACATTCCAACACTGCCTGGTTTGTATTACCTAGAAACAAAATATTAAATGATCACTATATTCAAAGGCAAGTGCTTTAAAGATATATAAAATGTTTATTTCACAAAGCACAGGATGTAGAAAAACATATCAATAGCAGAGAATATATAAAAATATTTCAGGAATAGTAATATAATATTTATTGCAATATAATAGTAAAATAGTACAAAATATATAATAGAATTATAGTATTATAGCATGTAATAGTAGTATAAAATGTAATTTTACATAGATATTTAAATTTGTGTTCAGCTGGATGACAAAGATGTAATATCATTATGACAACGTGCTGCCATAAGAGAGTAGACTTAGGGTGAAATTTAGACCTTGGGGGACCCAGGGCACTTCAGGTTCAGGGGTCCCCTCATACACAGGTTCAAAGGGGGCATCATGTACAGAGTTGGTTTACATTCTCAATGACAGTCACACATATTCAAAATGCAAGACACAACATCATTCTGAGGTCACACGTGCACATACAGTCATAGGCCACCTTCCTTAAGAACATAAGCGCTCTATTGGGTTGATTTACTATAACTGGACAGTGCAAAATGTGGTGCAGCTCTGCAGAAGAACCAGTCAGTTTCCAGGTTTTTCGGGTCAAAGCCTAAATGTACAAGCTAAAGTTAAAAGCTGATTGGCTACCATGCACAATTGCACCACATTTTGCACTCTCCAGTTTTAGTAAAGCAGCCCTTATGTGTGGTTCGCTTGGGCTGCCAAAATGTGTTTTTAAAAAATATGCAATATACTAGTCCAGAGTAAATTCTTTAACTGGTGATAGCTGGCAACATATTACTTCCCAAGATACATTTAATAAAATAAACCATTTATTTCTTATTATTATATTGTATATTTTATATTATTTACATTTTTTTTTATTATTTTATATAATTTTTTATAATGTTTTATATTATTTTTGTATAGAAGGAGGCCCCTTCTGGCATGGGGGTCCTTTTTGCCCCCTTATAAATCCAGCACCAAGTGGACACCTGAGAAATGGCACATTAGAGAAAAGAAAGCAACAGAATTGGTTTTGGTGATATTACATCAACTCATTTTTAAATTACCTATATTTTAAAGCCACAATAATATTTTGCATCTTTGTATTTCTTTATCTTCCCATATCCTTACAGGCTATGACTTGTGGCTAAAATTTGCATGCAGAGGAAGAAAAAGGGGGGGGGGGGATGTCTGACCAGGTCTGCTACCGAGTCCTGATTACTGTCCAGAGTATGCTTCAGAGTCTTGCCATTCTTAAACTGGCCATATATGGGTCAAAATGTAGCCGGTTAAGCAGGGACCAGAGACATTTTGATCAATGTTAGGCCACTGTGGTTGAATAGAGGTTTATCTACTGATTGACTTCTGTTCAACTGCCCTTTCAATATAGTGCCGCTTAATCAGATTTTTATTTACTCCTAACTTACTAATGAATGGAGAGGTTGGTGAACAAAATAAGGTAAGTATTTTCTTCTGGGTAGGAAAATCCTCTAGCTTTTTTCTTTGGTTCTGTGGATGCACTTACATGTTTGGTGATCCATTGGGCCATGTATTTGATGATGCAACCATGACTTATAAGACCATAGGAAACAGTTTGCAAACATAATCAAAAGTAGCACAGGAAAATATCTGCTTATGTCTATCATCCGTGCACCTTCAGGGGTTTGGTGGTCCATAATATAGCAGGAAATTATTACATAGTGAAGAAGTGGATGAGGAAAATTTACATAGATAGAACAGACTTTCTTCGCATCAGCTATCCTCAAGTTTTTCACTCATTGCATTCTCCAACCTGACCCTTATGGATTTTCTAAAATTGGCCCCGTGTGCATGACCCAGTAAGACATAAAGAATGGGATTGATGCAACTGCTGATTGAGATCAGGCAAAGGCAAAAATTACTTATTATGAAATCGGGAAGTGTTTCACTTATTCCCATAAGCCCTGCTAATGCCCCTTACACACGGTCGGATTTTCCGATGGAAAATGTCCGATCGGAGCGTGTTGTCGGAAATTCCGACTGTGTGTGGGCTCCATCGGACATTTTCCATCGGATTTTCCGACACACAAAGTTGGAGAGCAGAAATCCGTTGTCGAAAATTCCGATCGTGTGTACACAAATCCGACGGACAAAGTGCCACGCATGCTCAGAATAAATAAAGAGATGAAAGCTATTGGCCACTGCCCCGTTTATAGTCCCGACGTACGTGTTTTACGTCACCGCGTTTAGAACGATCCGATTTTTCGACAACTTTGTGCGACCGTGTGTAGACAAAACAAGTTTGAGCCAACATCCGTCTGAAAAAATCCTAGGATTTTGTTGTCGGAATGTCCGAACAAAGTCCGACCGTGTGTACGCCCTATAAGAGTGGCCATATGTTGAAAGGAAACCAGCAGATGAAAAAGCAAACCACTACTGCAATGATGATCCTGAAAGTTCTTTGAAATCCTTTTGGCCTTTTAAATCTGTTGTGACGTAGTTTGTAGACAATAAGACCATAACAAATAAGGATGATGATAAAAGGTATCCCAAACATGAAAAGATTTTTGTACATTATGGTATATGTTTCATAACTACCGTTAATTTCAGAATCTAAACTAACATTATAGATCATTATAGAAAAAAAATTATATATATATATATATATATATATATATATATATATAGGGTTTTCTAAAGTTTCAAAACTTTTCTACATAGTCACCTTCCGGACACAGATTTACTATAAAGTTGCAGTTTTGACTCATGAATTCCTACTTATGACACTCAATGGTAGTAAACTCTGCCCTTGGCTACTTCCTAATGTGCCTGTGCAGTGCTAATGTTGAGTAAAAACCTCATCACTGAGACAAAAACTGTTCCAGATGGCTGCCTAGAATTGTCAATGCAGATTTAACAAATCCACTTATGCAGGCCATAGACGGTTGCAGAAAATAAATTCACTCGATTCCCTCATCAACATAAACTGACAGGGGCAGTCTCCTGCCATCTCTCCTGCCAAGCTATTTACTGCTCCTGGCAGGATGGTGGGGGCAGGCGGGCAAAGTCATCCCCACTAGGAAAAGTCAGTGATTATTGCTAATGGCTATAGTAGCCTTTAGCGATAACTGTAAGAGAATCCGGCAGGCCGGTTGCACCCTTGTTGATTGATTGATCAACTTGGTACATTCAGCATGCCCATACATGGTTCGTGTCTCGGCTGGTTGCTGCTGAACCGGCCGAGATTTGACCTGTATGTGGCCGATTTTAGGGGGTGGATTTACCAAAGGCAAATAGACTGTGTAGCTTGCAAGTGCAGTCACACTCAACTTCCCTGGAGCTTTGTTAATGTGGTAAAGCTGTGCTGATTTCCATCATCCTACAAGAAAAAACTTTTTTTTTTTTTTTTTTCCTGGCACCTGGTAGGGATGAGCCGAACACCCCCTGGTTCGTTCGCACCAGAACCTGCGAACGGACCGAAAATTCGCACGAACGTTAGAACCCCATTGACGTCTATGGGACTCGAACGTTCAAAATCAAAAGTGCTAATTTTTAAGGCTAATTTGCATGGTATTGTCCTAAAAAGGGTTTGGGGACCCGGGTCCCGCCCCAGGGGACATGTATCAATGCAAAAAAAACTTTTAAAAACGGCCGTTTTTTTTGGGAGCAGTGATTTTAATGATGCTTAAAGTAAAAAAAAAAAAGTGAAATATTCCTTTAAATATCGTACCTGGGGGGTGTCTATAGTATGTAATATGTAAAATGTAATTTTTAAAGGAAAAGTCTTTAATGTAATGTCGGGTCCTGGCAATATGGATGAAAATCAGTGAGACAAACGGCATGGGTACCCCCCAGTCCATTACCAGGCCCTTTGGGTCTTGTATGGATATTAAGGGGAACCCCACACCCAAATTAAAAAAGAAAACTGCAGTATACAGGCTCTGTACTCTGAACAGCAGTATACAGGTGGTGCAAACAAGACAGAGACTGTAGGTTTGTTGTTAAGTAGAATCTGTTTGTAATTTTGAACTGGTACATTTTTAACGTGTTTTGCTCCAGCCAAAACATCTATTTTAAGCTTTTTGGAAAACATAGGGAAGGGTTGCTGTCTGTGCTCCTCTTCAGAAGATTTCACCTCACTTTTTTCCCAATGACAATTTTTTTTTGAAAATTTGGGGTTTTTTGTGAAACAAAGATTGGTGATAAAGCATCAGTGGAAAGGAGAAATGTTTTTCCCATATTAACTCTTACAGGAGAGAATTTCCCTTTCTAGGGGTAGATTTCATCTCACTTCCTGTTGTCTCCTTCCGTTTGCAAGTAGGAGTCATTTGTAAGTTGGATGTTTAAAAGTAGGGGTCTGCCCTATATACTCAGCAGAAATTTGGGCCTTAGGTGTTGTTGTGGCCACAACACTGTAAGCCCTCACAGGGCCCTGCTGTGAAATATTAGATCAAGAATTGTAATTACATGCCCCTGTTGAACAGGGGCAGAAAAATTAGGCGTTTGGTGGTGGTGCTGGTGCCACAACACTGTAAGTCCTCATTCGCTCTTGGTGGGCGCAGAAACGGGCCCTGCTGTGAAATATTAGATCAAGAATTGTAATTACATGCCCCTGTTGAACAGGGGCTGAAAAATTGGGCCTTAGGCACTGGTGCCACAACACTGCAACCCCTCACAGATACTCTAGTTGGAACGCAGAAACGAGCCCTGCTGCAAAGTATTGCATCAAAAATTGTAATTACACGTCCCTGTTAAACAGGGGCTGAAAAATTGGGCCTTAGGCACTGGTGCTGGTGCCACAACACTGCAACCCCTTACAGATACTCTAGTTGGAACTAGGGATGAGCTTCGAGTTCGAGTCGAACTCATGTTCTACTCGAACATTGGCTGTTCGCAAGTTCGCCGAACAGCGAACAATTTGGGGTGTTCGCGGCAAATTCGAATGCCGCGGAACACCCTTTAAAAGTCTATGGGAGAAATCAAAAGTGCTAATTTTAAAGGCTTATATGCAAGTTATTGTCATAAAAAGTGTTTGGGGACCCGGGTCCTGCCCCAGGGGACATGGATCAATGCAAAAAAAAGTTTTAAAAACGGACGTTTTTTCAGGAGCAGTGATTTTATTAATGCTTAAAGTCAAACAATAAAAGTGTAATATCCCTTTAAATTTCGTACCTGGGGGGTGTCTATAGTATGCCTGTAAAGGGGCGCATGTTTCCTGTGTTTAGAACAGTCTGACAGCAAAATGACATTTGGAAGGAAAAAACTCATTTAAAACTACCCGCGGCTATTGCATTGCCGACAATACACATAGAAGTTCATTGATAAAAACGGCATGGGAATTCCCCACAGGGCAACCCCGAACCAAAATAAAAAAAAAAAAATGATGTGGGGGTCCCCCTAAATTCCATACAAGGCCCTTCAGGTCTGGTATGGATATTAAGGGGAACCCCAGCCAAAATTTTAAAAAAAAATTGACGTGGGGTTCCCCCTAAATTCCATACCAGACCCTTCAGGTCTGGTATGGATTTTAAGGGGAACCCCGCGCCAAAAAAAAAAAAAAAAACGGCGTGGGGTCCCCCTAAAAATCCATACCAGACCCTTATCCGAGCACGCAACCTGGCAGGCCGCAGGAAAAGAGGGGGGGACGAGAGTGCGGCCCCCCCCCCTGAACCATACCAGGCCACATGCCCTCAACATTGGGAGGGTGCTTTGGGGTAGCCCCCCAAAACACCTTGTCCCCATGTTGATGAAGACAAGGGCCTCATCCCCACAACCCTGGCCGGTGGTTGTGGGGGTCTGCGGGCGGGGGGCTTATCGGAATATGGAAGCCCCCTTTAACAAGGGGACCCCCAGATCCCGCCCCCCCCCCTGTGTGAAATGGTAAGGGGGTACTTACCCCTACCATTTCACTAAAAAACTGTCAAAAATGTTAAAAATGACAAGAGACAGTTTTTGAGACGTGCGTCAGAGGGGGGCGGGGTCACCGGATGGCCCCGCCCCCCGTTATTTAAGAACCGTCAGACGAAGAGACGCCGTCACACAGCGGGAGCCTCCCACCATGCCAGCATGGCTGCGGAGCGGCCCGGAGAAGAAATGAAGAAGGAAGAAGAGATGAAGAAGAGAAGAAGAAGAAGAAGAAGATGAAGAAGAAGATGAAGATGAAGAAGAAGATGAAGAGAAGAGCGGGAGCCTCCCCCCTCATGCCATGGGTGCGGAGCGGCCCGAGGAGAAGAAGATAGAAGACGCCGCGGAGGAGATGCTGGACGAGAACGCCGGAGGAAGAACCAGAAGAGCCAGAAGAACCAGAAGAAGAAGAAGATGAAGGAAGAAAGAAGAAGCATTTAAATAAAGGAATTGTCAAAAACTGTCTCTTGTCATTTTTAACATTTTTGACAGTTTTTTAGTGAAATGGTAGGGGTAAGTACCCCCTTACCATTTCACACAGGGGGGGGGCCGGGATCTGGGGGCTTCCAGATTCCGATAAGCCCCCCGCCCGCAGACCCCCACAACCACCGGCCAGGGTTGTGGGGATGAGGCCCTTGTCTTCATCAACATGGGGACAAGGTGTTTTGGGGGGCTACCCCAAAGCACCCTCCCAATGTTGAGGGCATGTGGCCTGGTACAGTTCAGGAGGGGGGGGCCGCACTCTCGTCCCCCCCTCTTTTCCTGCGGCCTGCCAGGTTGCGTGCTCGGATAAGGGTCTGGTATGGATTTTTAGGGGGACCCCACGCCATTTTTTTTTTTTTTTTGGCGCGGGGTTCCCCTTAAAATCCATACCAGACCTGAAGGGTCTGGTATGGAATTTAGGGGGAACCCCACGTCAATTTTTTTTTAAATTTTGGCTGGGGTTCCCCTTAATATCCATACCAGACCTGAAGGGCCTTGTATGGAATTTAGGGGGACTCCCACATCATTTTTTTTTTTTTTTTTTGGTTCGGGGTTGCCCTGTGGGGAATTCCCATGCCGTTTTTATCAATGAACTTCTATGTGTATTGTCGGCAATGCAATAGCCGCGGTAGTTTTAAATGAGTTTTTTCCTTCAAAATGTCATTTTGCTGTCAGACTGTTCTAAACACGGGAAACATGCGCCCCTTTACAGGCATACTATAGACACCCCCCAGGTATGAAATTTAAAGGGATATTACACTTTTATTGTTTGACTTTAAGCATTAATAAAATCACTGCTCCTGAAAAAACGGCCGTTTTTAAAACTTTTTTTTGCATTGATCCATGTCCCCTGGGGCAGGACCCAGGTCCCCAAACACTTTTATTGACAATAACTTGCATATTAGCCTTTAAAATTAGCACTTTTGATTATTCATGTTCGTGTCCCATAGACTTTAACGGTGTTCGCGTGTTCGAACGAATTTTTTTCCTGTTCGCATGTTCTGGTGCGAACCGAACAGGGGGGTGTTCGGCTCATCCCTAGTTGGAACGCAGGAACGAGCCCTGCTGCAAAGTATTGCATCAAAAATTGTAATTACACGTCCCTGTTAAACAGGGGCTGAAAAATTGGGCCTTAGGCACTGGTGCTGGTGCCACAACACTGCAACCCCTCACAGATACTCTAGTTGGAGCGCAGGAACGAGCCCTGCTGCAAAGTATTGCATCAAAAATTATAATTACACGTCCCTGTTAAACAGGGGCTGAAAAATTGGGCCTTAGGCACTGGTGCTGGTGCCACAACACTGCAACCCCTTACAGATACTCTAGTTGGAACGCAGGAACGAGCCCTGCTGCAAAGTATTGCATCAAAAATTGTAATTACACGTCCCTGTTAAACAGGGGCTGAAAAATTGGGCCTTAGGCACTGGTGCTGGTGCCACAACACTGCAACCCCTCACAGAAACTCTAGTTGGAACGCAGGAACGAGCCCTGCTGCAAAGTATTGCATCAAAAATTGTAATTACACGTCCCTGTTAAACAGGGGCTGAAAAATTGGGCCTTAGGCACTGGTGCTGGTGCCACAACACTGCAACCCCTCACAGAAACTCTAGTTGGAACGCAGGAACGAGCCCTGCTGCAAAGTATTGCATCAAAAATTGTAATTACACGCCCCTGTTAAACAGGGGCTGAAAAATTGGGCCTTAGGCACTGGTGCTGGTGCCACAACACTGCAACCCCTCACAGATACTCTAGTTGGAATGCAGGAACGAGCCCTGGGGGCATGCAGGAACACTGTCTGGATAAAGGGGGCCTTGAGAGCTAAAGAAGTCCTCCTCTTCCTGCCTCTGTTCTGCCTCAAGTGCCCTCTCCATTCTTCCACGCAGCGTGTGCTCCAACAGATGGACAAGGGGGACAGTGTCACTGATGCATGCACTGTCACTGCCCACCATCCTCGTGGCCTCCTCAAATGGTGATAGGACAGTGCATGCATCCCTGATCATGGCCACTGGCGTGGGGAAAAAAAACAAGCTCCCCTGACCCTGTCCTGGTGCCATAGTCGCACAGGTACTCATTGATGGCCTTCTGCTGCATGTGCAGCCGCTGCAGCATGGCCAACGTTGAGTTCCACCTGGTGGACATGTCACAGATTAGGCGGTTCTTGGGCAGGTTAAACTCTTTTTGGAGGTCCGCCAGCCAAGCACTGGCATTATATGACCGGCGGAAATGCACACAGACTTTCCTGGCCTGCCTCAGGACATCCTGTAAGCCTGGGTACCTGCCCAAGAACCGCTGCACCACCAAGTTAAGGACATGAGCCAAACAGTGTACATGGGTCATTTGTCCCTGTCGGAGGGCAGAGAGGAGGTTGGTGCCATAGTCACAAACCACCATTCCTGCCTTAAGTTGGCGTGGCGTCAACCACCTCTGAACCTGCCCCTGCAGAGCTGACAGAACCTCAGCCCCAGTTTGGCTCCTGTCCCCCAAGCACATCAGCTCAAGCACCGCATGGCATCTTTTGGCCTGCATACTTGCGTAGCCCCTTGAACACCTACGGAGCACCGCTGGTTCCGAGGACAAAGCACAGGAAGAGGCCATGGAGGAAGAAGAGGAAGGGGTGGAGGAGAGAGGTGTGTCACAATCATTAGTAGTGGCATTTTGGAGGCTTGGTGGCGGAACAACCTCCAACACTACTGCACCTTGTCCTGCATCCTTCCCAGCTGCCAGCAGAGTCACCCAATGTGCCGTGAAACTTAGGTAACGTCCCTGTCCGTGCCTGCTGGACCATGAGTCAGCGGTAATATGCACCTTACCGCTGACCGCCTTGTCCAGCGAGGCATGGACATTGCCTTCCACATGCCGGTTAAGAGAACCGGAATCGCCTTCCGTGAGAAAAAGTGGCGTTTGGGTACCTGCCACCGAGGAACCGCACATTCCACAAACTCACGGAAGGGGGCAGAGTCTACCAACTGAAAAGGCAGCAGTTGAAGTGCTAGCAATTTTGCCAAGCTAGCATTCAACTGCTGGGCATGTGGATGGCTGGGAGCGAACTTCTTTCGGCGGTGCAGCAGCTGGGGCAGGGAAATTCTCGCAGTGCTGCCAACCTGCTGCAGTATATCTGCGTGAGCTAGTCGGCAAGTTGTCATCATCTCAAATGACTGGGGACTACTCCCAAAGGACAACTCATGCGCATTTGGCGCAATTGCACCAGTATAGAGGATTATGCCCAACAGTCTGAACTTGTGCTTAATAGGTTTAGAGAAAAGGGCTATCATGATAATGCATTATTACCCATTCAGGCACAAGTTAGAGATATGAATCGGCAATGTTTGTTGATTAACCCAAGAAGACGAATAAACAGTGACAATGCAGCTTTTTTGACAGATTTCAATAGGGATTATAAAACATTGGAACACATCATTAAAAAATACTGGCCGATTTTATTGAGAGATAAAACATTGACTAGTTTTCTTTCTAAACATCCCACATTTATTTATTGCAGGGCCCTAAATTTGAGAAATAAGATTTCCCCCAATATTTTCAATCCATCCAAAAAGCTACGTATCTTTTTAGATACCACCAGTTTTTATTATTGTAAAAGATGTAATGCTTGTAGGACAACCAAAACTTGTAATAAAAAAATAGAAACTTTTAAATCTCATAGTACTGGAAAAGAATATAAAATTGATACATTTATCTCATGTGATTCTACTTTTGTGACATATTTAATATCCTGCCCATGTGGGCTCCAATATGTGGGGTGCGCCACAAGAAAACTAGGGACCAGAATGAATGAACATTTAAACAACATAAAAAGGGGTTTCCAAAGCATAGTTTGTCTAATCATTTGGAACTCACCACAATAGAAACTCTAGTTTGGCTTTCTTTTGCAGAATTGATGGGGTTGAGCCACATTGGAGAGAAGAGAATATGAAGCAAAAGATATCCAAAAATGAAACCAAATCATTTTTTTAAATTAAATACTCTCAAAAGTATTAATGTAAATATTGATTTGAACTGTTATATCTCTAATTATTGAATTGTGATGGTCTTCCAATCCTCTTCTACCCTTGGAGTTTTTTTATACACATTTTTATGTGTATCTGAGGTCGACTTAATTAATCAATATAACAGTAGTAGGTAATGAAGTGTGATTATTATATGAATTATTGATGATTATGAGCCGGTTTGAAGGATTGGTTAACCTTGTTTGGCGGTTGTATATATTAGAGGAGGAAGTGACGGGCTCTATCAGATGACCCCTGATTATGTCAGACGCTGCCGGTGAAATGTGTCGGGTCGGGCAATATGTTCCACGTCACTTCCGCCATCCTTTGGAACGCAGGTGGAACGTGATCGGCGTCCCTGCTTATTTTATGAGTGTAATTTGATCTACCTTTTTGTAAGTGCAACTTTTAGCTGTTTTGCATTAAATGTTTTAAACGTACTGCACTATAAGGAGCTCCTTTCTTTCTTCTTGATTTTATGGTTTACCATACCACTACCTGGCGGGTGTGCTACTTCATGAGCCGGTGATCTGGAGATTTTTCTGCTTATCACGCTGGTTTTGATTACCTGTCATATACCTTTGGTGAGTAGGATGTTTGCCTAGGGGCTGGTGGTAGAAAAGCACTTTAACCACTTCAGCCCGGAAGATTTTACCCCCTTCCTGGCCAGAGCACTTTTTACAATTAGGCACTGCGTCGCGTTGCGTAACTGACAATTGCGCGGGTCGTGCAACGCTGTACCCAAACAAAATTCACATCCTTTTTTTTCCCACAAATACAGCTTTATTTTGGTATTTGATCACCTCTGTGGTTTTTATTTTTTGCGCTATAAACAAAAAAAGACCGGCAATTTTGAAAAATTTTTTTTTTTAAACTTCTGCTATATAAAATATCCCCAAAAAAGATATAAAAGAAACAAGTTTCTTCTTCAGTTTAGGCCAATATGTATTCTTCTACATATTTTTGGTAAAAAAAATTGCAATAAATGTATATTGATTGGTTTGTACAAAAGTTATAGTGTCTACAAAATAGGGGATAGATGTATGGCATTTTTATTATTTTTTTTTCTATTAGCAATGGCGGTGATCGGGGATTTTTATCGAGATTGCGACGTTGCGGTGGACAGATCGGACACTTTTGACACTATTTTGGGACCATTGTCATTTATACAGTGATCAGAGCTAAAAATAACCACTGATTGCTGTATAAATGTCACTGCAGGGAAGGGGTTAACACTAGGGGGAGATCAAGGGGTTAAGTGTGTTCCCTCAGCGTGTTCTAACTGTGGGGGGGATGGGCTACCACTGACATGACAGACATCGATGTTCCCGATCACTGGGAGCAGTAGATCCCTGTCATGTCACTAGGCAGAACAGGGAAATGCCTGGTTTACATAGGCAGTTCTCCGTGCTGCCTCTCCTCACCGTGATTGTGGGCCACCTGTGGACATCGAATCCGCGGGACCCACGGGCACACTTCTGCGGCGGGTGGCGGAAGCGCGTGCCCGATAGCCTGCTTTTGCGGACTGATGTACAGGTACGTCAGTTTGCGCAGGAGTGCCATTCTGCTGACGTATATCGGTCGGCAAGTGGTTCAAGCCACATTTATCTGATGATTTTAAGAAGATACCGCTATCACTTGTTTGGGACTTTTTTGGTGGTGGTGTACAGACATTGCACTTTATATATATATTTATTTCATTTGATTATTTATGATATGTTTTTAGTTTATTATTTGTGCTAAGCGCGGTATGAAATCACAGTTGTTTCCCTTTTTAAAGAAATAAAATATGCACAAAGGTAAAAAACCTTCTCTGTGCAGCAAACCCCCCAAATACTTACCTGTGCCCCATCGCTATCCAGCAATGTGCTCAATAGCCTCAGCGCTCCAGGGACTCTCACTCCTCATTAGCTGAGGCAGGAGCGGGAGCCATTGGCTTCAGCTGCTGTCAATCACAGCCAGTAAGCCAATGAGGAGAGAGAGAGGCAGCTCTGTATCTGAATAGACATGCAGGGGCTGCTCTGGTGCCCTCACAGCAAGTTGCTTTCTCTGCGGGCATTTGGCAGGAGGAAGGGGCCTGGAGCACTGGCAGGGAACCAAAAAAAATGGAGGATCGGGCTGCTCTGTGCAAAACCTCTGCACAGAGCAGGTAAGTATAACATGTTTGTTATTTAAAAACAAAAAAAAAAAATATTGCAGGTTATGACTTGTGGATACATTTTGCTTGCAGAGGAAGAAAGGGGGCGTGTCTGACCGGGTCCTGATTACTGATTGCGCTGAGTCTTAAGCTAGTTCTAAATGGATCAAAATTTGTCCGGTTAAGCAGGGACTGTATGAATTTAGATTTATGTGTGGCCAGTGTGGTAGAACAGAAGTCGATCTTCCGATTGCCTTGTGTTCAACCGCCCTGTCAGTATATTTCGGCAGGATGGAGCCCTGATCTGGCACAAGCAATGGCTGCAGCAATGATCTGTGTATTTTGATGGCGGGGGAGTCTCCCAGTTGTCAGAATACAAGGGCATAGCGGGGAGCATTCGCTCCATCCACATTAAAAGCGTGGATGGGAAAATCGGGTCATTTTTTTTCCTCCAATCTGCTGGTTGCACGAAAAAACTGACCCATGTATGGCCAGCTTAACTCTAGTGCCTATTGGACTGGACAGTCACATTTATACACCCAACACTATGGCTGGAACAAAAACATAGAGGTAAGATTAGAGAAATGAAACGATTGCAAGCCCTGTATGACTACATTCCTTTATTCTGTTACTTTAATTGGGCTTTAATAACCATTTGGAAGCATGCACTGATCTAATGATTTAAAACAAATAAAAACAGGTAATAGAAAATGTAAAAAAAAAAAAAGACTTGAACAGCTGAAATAGTTTAACAGAATTAAACATTAAGATAGAGACTGCTATCTACAGATAATAATAACGCTAAGTGAAATTAGCAGTCAGATTGCATTGAAATCATATACTGTATAATAATACCTTTGTTATAGTGAGAAAGCCAAAATACCATTAATGGCAAGGCAACAGATTTGCTTCCCCCCCCCCTATATACCCCACTATGCGCTTCCCTCACTTGCTGTCACTCCATTTAATGGTGAGCCAAAGGAAATGTCAGATGTTCTTGGATATGGACAAGCATGGCCATCGGCAATGTGAAACTCTTGGTCAATCATCACTGTGGCTTGGGAGGTCCTTAGCCTTATGTAAAATACAATGACTTTAGCGATTTATAGCTTGCGTGGAGACTTTTCTTTACCCCTGATGACTGAATAGAGAGGTGGTCAGGTAAGCATTTGCTTCTGAGTGTAGGAAAACCTCTTACTTTTTGTTCTAGTTCTGAGTTTGAGTTTACATGTTTTGTGATCCATTGGGCCATGTATTTGTTGATGCAACCATGACTCTTAAGACCATAGGAAAATGCTTTCAAACATAACCAAATGTGGAACATGGAAACATATGCCTAAGTCTATTAGTAGTGCACTTTCAAGGGGATTGTTGGTCCATAAGGTAGCAAGAAAAGAAAAGAGAAGACTTGGATGAGGCAAGGTCACTGTAACGGAAAAGATTTTCTTCCCTTCAGCTATCTTCAATCACGCATTGCATTTTCCAGTCTGGCCTTTATGGATTTTTTATAATTGGCCCCACGTGCTTGGCCCAGTAAGACATAAAGAATGGGATTGATGCAACTGCTGACTGAGATCAGGCAAAGGCAAACATTACTTATTATGAAATCGGGAAGTGTTTCATTCATCCCCATAAGCCATGCTAGGACTGGCCATGTGCTGAAAGGAAACCAGCAGATAAAAAAGCAAACCACTACTGCAATGATGATCCTGAAAGTTCTTTGAAACCCTTTTGGCCTTTTAAATCTGTTGTGACGTAGTTTGTAGACAATAAGGCCATAACAAATAAGGATGATGATAAAAGGTATCCCAAACATGAAAATATTTTTGGACATTATGATATATGTTTCATAATTAATTTCAGAATCTAAACTATAAATATAGCGCATTTCAAACTCATTTAACCATGGCACAGATATATAATAACTGTTGTATCCGGCAAAGCCATGTAAAAAAGCAATATTAATAAACAGCACAACAGCCAGAGGAACAAGCCAAAGAAAGACTGATGCAATCCTCACTAATCTCCGTGTTCGGTGCACTTTAGCCCAAAGAGGCCACACGATGGACACACAGCGGTCAATACTAATGATTGTTAAGAAAGTCACGCTAACAGCGGAGTTGAAGCTCATCATGTAAAAGTTGATGATCGTTGAAAAAGCATGTAAACTCTCCACGTAAGGTATATGATCCACAACACCAGAAACAGCCAGCCATTCTATTACACGAAATGGAAGGCAAAGGCAAAATATGAAGTCAGCGATGGCCAAGTTCAGGAACCACACCGCACTGATGGTCTTCATCCTAAATCCGGCGATCCATATTACCAATCCATTTCCTATGATTCCCACAATGCAGGAGATACAGTAACAGGAGGTGGTCAAAACCTTGATGACTTCGTATGCCTCTGCCACATATGTTTCATTCATGGTGCCAGCAGTGGATGGAGTGAACTCCTGTTAAAACAGAAAGGGGTGGATTACTAATTTTAAAACCAAATTTGGAATTCTCAGCCACAGAGCATATAAACTTGGTAGCTGCAGGATCCCCAGTCTCAGTGCAGAAGCAAAAAGTAAGTATTACTAGAATCTGAGTAATAAAAAATCAGTGCTGCTTCATTACCACGACAGTTCTACAAGCTATCCATCCATTGATTATTATAATGACAGGAAAAATTTTGGGATGCCCAACTTGATAGTGACAAAACTAGAAACATTTTCCTCCCTATATACACAGTTCCAATCGATTCTTCTCCTTTATCCAAAACAGCTCCAATTGATTCCTTTTCCTTGGACTGTACAACTCTGATTGATTGCTCTTTAGAAACTAACAGTCTCTGTTGGATCAGCAACATCCCCTTACAGGCTAGGAACTCTCAATCCCTTAGAAAAATGTGTTGTGAACTGCATCTTGGAGTACCTCCAACTCCCTTGAAGACACTATCCCAGCTCTGCCACAGGAAATGCTAGCCCACCTGGCAGATCTTTACAAGTCTCCAATGACCTCCCAGGGAAAGGTAGGGAAGATTTAAGCACACAGCTATCTTCCAGAGAGACCTGCTACATGTGGCAGCATCTCCCCTTGCAAGTCCCTGCACCATACTGTAGTCTTCCTTGTAGTCCTCCTTCTAGTCCTCCTTATTCCTGCTGATTTTCAGGGAAGACTCCCTCCAAGCTTCTACTGTTGTCAGGATCTTCCCAGGCCAGCTCCCAAGCCCCAGCCCAAGGCAGAGCACCCCCCTCCCCCAGACTAGGGTGTTTGCCTCAAGGGCCACCGACAGTCCCCTTAGCACTCCATCTCCATTTTCCACCCAACTCCCTTGCCGACATGACTTATCCATATTTAAGGATTGGCTTAGCCCCATGTCAGGGATTGGCAAAACTCCCTTAAGTATGAAGAACAATACTCCTTGCCTCTGCCCTCTAGCTTCTAGAATGTTCTCCAACTTTCCAGAACAAAGGAGAGGCATCAGAGAGCTGCCTATATGAGTCATTCAGTCCTATCGGGCAGCTTGAGAACAGTATAATGTCTATGTATGCCCTCCCGGTATTTTAAGCCCACGTTGTAGTCATCTTTCATCTATAGCACAGGCACCAAGTAGTTAATAAATGATTCCCTTTGTCTCCATAGAGAACACCAATATATAATTGCATTTAATAGTTGCAATGTATATCGTACTGCGGGCCAATGTATACAATTTTGCTGCACAACAAGCCAGTGCAAAACAGGATTCCGGACACAAATTTACTATAAAGTTATGGTTTTGACACATAAATTCCTTCTTCTGACACTCTATAGTGGTAAAATCTGCCCATGACCACTTCCTATTGTGCTACCTTGAATTATAGATGCAGATGTTGCAAATAGACTTAGGGGTGGATTTACTACAGGCAATTACATTGTGCACCTTGCAAGTGCAGTTGCACTCATTTTCCCCAGAGCTTAGTAAATGTGGCAAAGCTCTGCTGATTTCCATCATCCAATCATGCGCACACAAAAATGCTGTTTTTTTATTTTCCTTACACCTGATTGGGTATTCTTTACAAAGTGAAGCTTTACCACCTTTACTAAGGAAAATGAGTGCAGCTGTTCTTATAAAGTGCAAAGTCTATTTGCCTTTAGTAAATCCACCCCAACAGGTCTGTTGTTAATACTTTTCTAAACAAGAAGCAGCCAATAAATAATCATTTAATTCTGTCATTTATTATCTTGATGAGTATTTCGCCTTGTATCCTCTACTTATAGGATATCTCTGCTAAAGAAGAAGTATAGAAAATACCTGTTGATCCTGCCAGAAATCTCATGTCCTTGTCACTTCCTATTATCTTTCTTGCAGTCTATCTTCTTTAAAGCGGAATTCTCAACTTGCACAGTTACAAAGGTCCAGCTTGGACCAATGTATGTATGTGCGTGGCATACCTGTGGGATCCCAGTGGAAATTACTGTAGTAGGCACAGCTACTACAGTGATCTCCACCAGGTTCTGGGTCCTGTGCTGAGTGACTACCTTGCTGCTTACTGGACACAGGACGTTGCCCACTTGACACAGGTTCCACTCAGACACTTTCTGATTTCTTAATGAATGTAAAGTGTTCTCTTATTGGATGAGGTGAAGTGGGGCAGTGATTTCCCAATCTACACTTTGTCCAATCAGAGAACACATTTGTTAAGAAAATGGAAAGTGCCCTCTGGATTGTGCCCATTGTGAGCCGGTGAGACCTTCTGTATTCATTAAGAAGCAAGGCAGCCACTTAGCACCGGACCCAGAAGCTAACATCAATCACTGTAGAAGTTGAGCTTACCACAGTGGCTTTCAGAGGCATTCCACAGATATGGCACAAACAGACTTACATTGGTCCAACCTGGGTCAATGCATCCATGTAAAAATACATGAAATTCATCTTAAAACTACTAATCCCCCCACCCCTGTTGTAATAGAGATGTTGGTAGTCCTAAAACAAGAGCAGCCTATGATGACAAATATGGTTCACTCTAGAGATACAATTAAAGTGCCTATACACCCTGTACAGCCACTTTTACCTACAGATAAGCCTATATTAAGGCTTACCTGAAGGAGCTGAAAATATCTCCTAAACCTCCACGGTTTAGGAGATATTCATGAAAAAGCCGAGGCGCATGCTCCAATGTCATCAGCGCATGCGCACCTTAGAAAGGGCACATCGTGCCATTTCTATTAGGGGTCATGTCTTCACTGCGGCTCCCGCGCGCATGCGCAGGAGTGATGTCATGCGACTCTGGCCTGTCACAGAGCCAGAGTTTGTGGCCCCGGAAGGTAGAGGGGCGAAGATAGACGCTCCCCGCTAGTGGGGACAATGGTGACATTGTGGGCTTTGGTTTTAGGTAAGTGGCACATAAGGGGCTACTATGCGGTTCATAGTAGCCCATTATGCTTTACCTTTGCAGGGAAATAAAGAGGAAGTAAAAGCCACCAGGGTTTACTTCCTCTTTAAGAATCCGTATCACCACAGAGTGATACTGTGGATACGACACTTATGTATAAAATGCCACGTCCCGATAATTTGGATTTTTAAAGGATAAATTTGTGGATGATGGACTTTATAGGCATTACACAGGTATATATTAAAAAATACATTTATTACAAAAAAATAGAAACAGGACAATTACATAAAATGTTCATCAATTATTCACAAAATGTGCCTTTGAGCATAAACAACGAACCACCTACATAGATAAAAAGTATTTCTCAAGAAATCGGAGGACCAATCAGATCACTTTCCAATATTGAGGAAAATTGAAGACGTAGTGTGTCATATTAAAATTCAGCTCGCTCTACATGTTGCACGTATTCAACAGATGCTTTTTCAGGAGCTTATGGTGTATTATTAATCAAAAAAAGGGAAAGATTGAGCGGAGAGTGATATCCTCACGCCAAATACCCCAGGATAGTTAGTGGTATTTGACACACACAATAAAGAGTATCCAGGACATCTAATGCCTATATACAGCTGTTTCCATCACGTGCAGGGCTGTCATCTGAGTGGGGACTCCCGGGGAAATATACTCTATAAGATACCAATCAGGAACTATATACTTTTGGATAACTGGGCTTTCAGTTAGTGGGAGATTCCCCAAACTGACTTAGCCATTACCTCATTAGATGTCCTGGATACTCTGTATTGTTTGTGTCAAATACCACTAACTATCCTAGGGTATTTGGCATGGGGCTGCCTTATAGATTATTTTAGAAGTGATCTGAAGATCGGTTTCCCTGAATTCCTAGCAGTACTAAGGATATCACTCTCCGCTCAATCTTTCCTTTTTCGTTCTTTATTAATAACACGCCATAAGCTCCTGAAGAAGCGTCTGTTGAATACGCACAACATGTAGAGCGAGTGTTAATATGACACACTACCTCTTCAAATTTTCTAAATATTGGAGAGTGATCTGATTGGTCCTCCAATTTCTTGATAAATACTTTTTATGTATGTAGGTGGTACAGTGTTTATGCTCAAAGGCACATTTTGTGAATAATTGATGACATTTTATGTAATTGTCTTGTTTCTATTTTTTGTAATAAATGTATTTTTAATATATACCTGTGTTATGCCTATAAAGTCCATCATCCACAAATTTATCCTTTACAAATCCACTCTACAGATACAGCACAGGAAGAGAACATTGTCACCCTAGGAAAGGACGCTTGTCATTCACAGCATTACTAAGAAAATAATACTGAAAAAATAAACACTAATACAGCCACCACGTCTAAGGATTGGTAAGCTGAAACATATTACATTTTAATGGGTCTTAGATACACTTTCTCAGTGCCCGTTCTTATAAGTTTGTAATGATTTTTAGTGGGTATTATTACTTACCAGATAACTTGGATTAATTCAGAAGATGTCTTGAGTTTGTTATTTAACGATGTAAAGTCTTCTTATGAGTCGATGTCATAAGATCCCATTTGTTTTATTATCATCTTTGAGAAGTACATTTTTTATCTTATGCAGATAAAAGAGTGGCAGTGCCTGTCTTTGTTGGTCATCATCACTGACAACATTACTATAGTATGTTGATAACAAGAGAGACCAACTTCTAGGGTTAAAAATGTTACATTTTCACTACAATCTAATAGCCTCTTCTCGTCTGACTTCTTCTGGTTAGATTTCACTTCATCTAAAATAAAAAGAGATAGAGGGAGCTTCTCTGTGTTTATTAAGCATGAATAAATGGCCAATCATGGTCCAGACTTGGACCAAGTGACAATTCTACTCGAACTGCCAGCCAGTCAGTCCCCAGTGCAGGCCCCCCCCTTCCTCTGCAGTGATTGGCTGCTAGGACCATATGTATCCTATCAAAAAATTATGTCATGTAGTTTCTATGTTTTCTCTTCTAAAATGTTAAATATTGAACGACAATTCCACTTTAAGACCTGGTACTTTCCCCTGAAGAATAAGTACAGGTACATTCCCAACAGGGTAAGGGGTGGAAAATGAATTGTTCCCAATGGATAAGTTATGTGGTCAGGTTGTCGAATTATAGGTTCTTATATCTAAAATAAACAAACCCCCGCGTTCTTTCCTGAAGAAGCCACATGGCGAAACATGTAACAAAACATGAATGTGACTACAGTAAATTATTGTCATCAAAAGGATGCTTTGTACACACCTATGGCCATGATTATATTGCATGTATTGTTTGTATGACATTTTTCATTTAATAAAATCTGTATATACCTTTTACATATTGTTGTTTCAATGCTTTGCACCAATAAAGTCCCATATCTCCCAAATGTTTTCTCTGTTTCCAATGGATGTTAGTAAGTTGCCCATAGCTACCTCCATCCTATATAGGCACACACATTCCAACACTGCCTGGTTTGTATTACCTAGAGACAAAATATTAAATGATCACTATATTCAAAGGCAAGTGCTTTTAAAGAAATATAAAATGTTTATTTCACAAAGCACAGGATGTAGAAAAACATATCAATAGCAGAGAATATATAAAAATATTTCAGGAATAGTAATATAATATAATTTATATTGCAATATAATAGTAAAATAGTACAAAATATATAATAGAATTATAGTATCATATAATATGCATGTAAGAGTAGTATAAAATGTAATTTTACATAATTTGTGTTCAGCTGGTTGACAAAGATGTAATATCATTATGACAGCGTGCTGCCATAAGAGAGTAGACTTAGGGCCAGATTTAGACCTTGGGGGGGACCCAGGGCACTTCAGGTTCAGGGGGCCCCTCATACACAGGTTCAAAGGGGGCATCATGCACAGAGTTGGTTTACATTCTCAATGACAGTCACACATATTCAAAATGCAAGACACAACATCATTCTGAGGTCACACGTGCACATACAGTCATAGGCCACCTTCCTTAAGAACATAAACGCTCCATTGGGTTGATTTACTATAACTGGACAGTGCAAAATGTGGTGCAGCTCTGCAGAAGAACCAGTAAGTTTCCAGGTTTTTTGGGTCAAAGCTTAAATGTACAAGCTAAAGTTAGAAGCTGATTGACTACCGTGCACAATTGCACCACATTTTGCACTCTCCAGTTTTAGTAAAGCAGCCCTTATGTGTGGTTCGCTTGGGCTGCCAAAATTATTTTTTTTTTAAATATGCAATACACTAGTCCAGAGTAAATTCTTTTACTGGTGATAGCTGGCAACATATTACTTCCCAAGATACATTTAATAAAATAAACCATTTATTTCTTATTATTATATTGTATATTTTATATTATTTACATTTTTTAAAATTATTTTATATAATTTTTTATAATGTTTTATATTATTTTTGTATAGAAGGAGGCCCCTTCTGTCATGGGGGTCCAGGGCAGTTGTCTTTTTTGCCTCCTTATAAATCCAGCACCAAATGGCCACCTGAGAAATGGCACATTAGAGAAAAGAAAGCAACAGAATTGGTTTGATGATATTACATTACCTAATTTTTAAATTACCTATATTTTAAAGCCACAATAATTTTTTACATCTTTGTATTTCTTTATCTTCCCATATCCTTATAGGTTATGACTTGTGGCTAAAATTTGCATGCAGAGGAAGAAAAGGGGGGGGTGTCTGACCAGATCTGCTACTGAGTCCTGATTACTGTCCTGAGTATGCTTAAGTCTTGCCAGTCTTAAGCTGGCCATATATGGGTCAAAATTTGGCCGGTTAAGCAGGGACCGGAGAAATTTTGATCCATGTTAGGCCACTGTGGTTGAGTAGAGGTTGATCTACTGATTGACTTCTGTTCAACTGCCCTTTCAATATATTTCCGCTTAATCAGATTTTTATTTACTCCTAACTTACTAATGAATGGAGAGGTTGGTAAACAAAATAAGGTAAGTATTTCCTTCTGGGTAGGAAAATCCTCTTGCTTTTTTCTTTGGTTCTGTGGATGCACTTACATGTTTGGTGAGCCATTAGGCCATGTATTTGATGACGCAACCATAACTTATAAGACCATAGGAAACAGTTTGCAAACATAATCAAAAGTAGCACAGGGAAATATCTGCTTATGTCTATCATTCGTGCACCTTCAGGGGTTTGGTGGTCCAAAATATAGCAGGAAATTATTACATAGCGAAGAAAAATTTACATAGATGGAACAGACTTTCTTCGCATCAGCTATCCTCAAGTTTTTCACTCATTGCATTTTCCAACCTGGCCCTTATAGATTTTTTAAAATTGGCCCCGTGTGCATGACCCAGTAAGACATAAAGAATGGGATTGATGCAACTGCTGATTGAGATCAGGCAAAGGCAAAAATTACTTATTATGAAATCGGGAAGTGTGTCACTCATTCCCATAAGCCCTGCTAAGAGTGGCCATATGTTGAAAGGAAACCAGCAGATGAAAAAACAAACCACTACTGCAATGATGATCCTGAATGTTCTTTGAAATCCTTTTGGCCTTTTAAATCTGTTGTGACGTAGTTTGTAGACAATAAGGCCATAACAAATAAGGATGATGATAAAAGGTATCCCAAACATGAAAAGATTTTTGTACATTATGGTATATGTTTCATAACTATCGGTAATTTCAGAATCTAAACTAACATTATAGATCATTTCAAGCTCTTCTAAACTTGGGACATCCAGATAAAATCTGTGGATTACAGTAAAATGATTTATTAAACCCGTGTTAATAAAAAAAACAATGGTCAGAGGAACAAACCAAAGAAAGACTGAAACAATCCTGACTAATCTCCGTGTTCGGTGAACTTTAGCCCAAAGTGGCCACATGATGGACACACAGCGGTCAACACTAATGACTGTTAAGAAAGTCACACTAACAGCGGAGTTCAAGTTCATCATGAAAAAATGTATCATATGTGAAGAAATATAAAACTTTTCTTTGTCAGGTATGTGATCCATAACACCAGAAACAGTCAGCCATGCCATGAAACGAAAAGGAAGACAAAGGCAGAATATGAAGTCAGCGATGGCCAAATTCAGGAACCACACTGCACTGATGGTCTTCATCCTGAAGCCGGAGATCCATATTACCAATCCATTTCCTATGATTCCCACAATGAAGGTGATACAGTAACAGGAGATGGTCAAAATTTTGGTAGCTTGGTGTGCCTCCTCCCCATATGTTTCATTCATGGTGCCAGTAGTGGATGGAGAAGGATTACGTGAACTCCTGTTAAAACAGGAAGGATGGATTACTCATTTTAACATCTACATTTGAGATACTCAGTCACTAAACATAAGAACTTGGTAGCTGCAGGATCTTCAGTCTCAGTGTAAAAGCCAAACTTAGGTTTAATAGAAGATAATGCTATTTTGTTACCAAGGCAGTTCTACAAGCTATCCATCCATTTATCATTATAGTAACATGAATATAAAAGCCCACCCAGAGAGAAGGAAAGTGTGTAAATGGACCCCATAGCAACCCTTCCCTCACACTCTCTATATCAAAGACAACCTCTCTAATCAACAAAAATAAGAAATAAAAAAATATATATATATGTATATGTATATATATATATATATATATATATATTTATATATATATATATATGTATATATATATATATATATATATATATATATATATATAAATATATATATATATATATATATATATATATATATATATATATATATATATATATATATATATATAGGGTTTTCAAAAAGTTTCTGCACTTTTTCAACTCTATTTATTAAGAATTTCAAAAACAAATGACGATATTTTTCTACATAGTCACCTTCCGGACACAGATTTACTATAAAGTTGCAGTTTTGACTCATGAATTCCTACTTATGACACTCATTGGTAGTAAACTCGGTCCTTGGCTACCGTATTTATCGGCGTATAACACACACATTTTTCCCCTTAAAATCAGGGGAAAATCGTGGGTGCATGTTATACGCCGATCCCCGCTGTCTGGATGAGCGAGCGCCACCGATATGCACATAGCCGAGTGTACTGTGTACTCGGCTAGGCTTGGCTCCGCTCGGCCCTGCTCGCAGTCATGCCCAGTCCCGGCATTGGACCTGTGTTATGTCCATCATAGGAGCCGGGCCAAGGGGCGGGACTGCGAGAGGAGACGAGAGGAGCCGAGTACACAGGACATCCGGCTCTGTGTATTTCGACTGCGCTAATTTTAAACGATAAGGCTGCAATGACACTGGGCAAGGCTGCAATGACACTGGGCAAGGCTGCAAATGACACTGGGCAAGGCTGCAATGACACTGGGAAGGCTGCAATGACACTGGGCAAGGCTGCAAATGACACTGGGAAGGCTGCAATGACACTGGGCAAGGCTGCAAATGACACTGGGCAAGGCTGCAATGACACTGGGCAAGGCTGCAAATGACACTGGGCAAGGCTGCAGTGACGCTGGGCAAGGCTGCAATGACACTGGGCAAGGCTGCAAATGACACTGGGCAAGGCTGCAGATGGGCACTCATCATTCTGCAATGATGGACAAGGCTGCAGATGGACACTGATAAGGCTGCATTGATGGGCATTTAAATGTAAGTTTTTTCCTTAAACTTCCCTCCTAAAAGGTTTTTTCCTTAAAATACCCTCCTAAACTTGGGGTGCGTGATATATGCCGTTATACGACGATAAATACTGTATTTCCTATTGTGCCTGTGCAGTGCTACTGTTGAGTAAAAACCTTATCACTGAGACAAAAACTGTTCCAGATGGCTGCCCAGAATTGTCAATGCAGATTTTACAAATACACTTATGCAGGCCATAGATGGTTGCAGAAAAGAAATTCAGACGATTCCCCCATCAACATAGACTGACAGGGAAATCACTCCTGCCAAGCAATTTACTGCTCCTGGCAGGATGGTGGGGGCAGGCAGGGGAAATCATCCCCACTGGGAGAAGTCAGTGATTATTGCTAATGGCTATAGCAGCCTCTAGCGATAATCGTAAGAGAATCCGGCAGGCTGGTTGCACCCAAGTTGATTGATTGATCAACCTGGTACATTCAGCATGCCCATACATGGTTCGTGTCTTGGCTGGTTGCTGCTGAACCGGCCGAGATTTGACCTGTATGTGGCCGATTTTAGGGGGTGGATTTACCAAAGGCAAATAGACTGTGCACCATGCAAGTGCAGTTGCACTCACCTTCCCTGGAGTTTTGTTAATGTGGTAAAGCTGTGCTGATTTCCATCATCCTACAAGTAAAAACTTTTTTTTTTTCCCCTGGCACCTGATTGGGTATTTTTTTTTACAAAGTGCAGCTTTACCACCTTTACATTTACTTAGAAAATGAGTGCAACTGTACTTGCAAAGTGCACAGTCTATTTGCCTTTAGTAAATCCACTCCAAACAATCTGTTGTGTTTTCTAAACAAGAAGCAGACAATTTTTTTCTGTCATTCATTTGCTTGATAAATCTCTTGCTTTGCATCTTTAATTGTAAGGATATCTATACTCAAGAAGAGCAAGAGCAGAAAATACCTGTTGATCCTTCCAGAAGTCTTGTGTCTTTGTCACTTCCTGTGAACTGAACCGAAAGCACAAACATTTTTGTCTTTCTTCCAGACTATCTTCTTTAAAGAAGAACTCCTGGAGTTTTTTTTTCCCTATGAGGTGGGGCTGTACCCGCACTGCAAGGGTTAACTGCTCGTTTTTGCCTAAGGGTGAGGAGAGTGGATATATACCTACCTAATCTGCCGATCTTCTGAGTGCAAGAACGGTCCCTGCCGCTCCTACCCCCCCCCTACACAAAAGCGGTCTTGTGCATAGACTGTTTCTGATATCATAATTCCCATAGACTGACTTTGGACGTGAGGACAATAGGAACAGTACACCACTGGACGTGCAGTGCTGTTTTCCAGAGGATTAAATTATCGGGTAAGTGTAGCCTTTTGGGGCTCCCCTGAACAAAACGAGCAATTAACCCATGCAGTGCAGGCACAGCCCCACTGCAGGGGAGAAAACATTTAATCCCAGAGTTCTTATTTAAAGCCAAATTCTGATCTTTGCACAGTAACATTAGTCCAGCTTGGACCAATGTATGTATGTGGCATACCTGTGGGATCCCTGATGAAATTACTGTAGTAAGCACCAATACAACAGTCATCTCCCTAAGTATTCTGGGTCCCATGCTGAGTGACTTCCTTGTTGCTTACTTAACACAGGACATTGCCCACTTGGCATGGGCGCCATTCAATCAGAAAACACTGTCCAATATGGTGGATTGGAAAGGTGGAAGGGTGGGGCAGTGATGTCACAATCTGCACCTTGTCCAATCAGAGAACAAGTTGCATTCCTTGGTGAGAGCCAGAACTGTGTAGTTAGGGGAGGCAGGTAAAAAAAAAAATCAAGCTTCGAGGGTCATAGCTTGGTGACCTGAGGCCATGGGGGGTAGGTAGCTTAAGCCCTACCCCACCACTGGTAAAAATTTGGGGCTCCTACGACCTACGGTTCCAGAGATAGGGGGCTATTTGAGCAGCCTGTCAGAAGCTACATACAGAGCAGCCAGTTTAAATACAAGCTGGCACACTTTGCAGCAGACTGAGAGGATGAGCTAACAGTGCCTCTCCTCACTTCTTGTCAGAGGCACTGAGCTCAATGGACAGCTTGGAGTCTTGGACCAATGGTAAAGTACCATTAGCCCCAACTGTCCAAGAAAAATGCTGCAGTGGATAACCCGATTTTTCTGTATAATGTACAAGATGATGTTACACCAAGTATATAAATACCTAACATGTCACGCTTTTTAAAATTGCGCACATTCGTGGAATGGCGCCAAACTTCAGTACTTAAAAATCTCCATAGGCGACGCTTTAATATTTTTTACAGATTACATGTTTAGAGTTACAGAGGAGGTCTAGTGCTAGAATTATTGCTCTCGCTCTAACGATCGTGGCATATGTAACCTGTGTGTATCTGGCTCTGATACTAGCCAGTGCCCCACCAGCCACTGACCTCACCGCACGTCCCTTGTAAGATTGCAACCTTCTGTGTTCACTAAGTAGCAAGGCAGCCATTTGGCATTGGACCTAGAAGCTAGCAGCAATCACTATAGTAGGGGTGACTACTACAGTGACTTCCAGGGGGTTACCACAGGTATGGCACATACAGACTTACATTGGTTCAAACTGGATCAATTTATCTGTGTAAAAATATCTGAAATTCAGCTAAAATGACTCATTCCCTTAACCTTGTTGTAATATCCTTGGGTACCGAGAAAGTCCTTTTTCCTTCACTTTACGGGGCATGTTCTGGGGAAGCCCCAGGTATTCCATTTCTTGTTGTAGTAGGGATGAAGAGAAGAATACATGTTGGTAGTTCACAAAAGAAGAGCATCCTACGGTGACAACTATGGTTCCCTCTAGAGACACAGCACAGGAAGAGAGCATTGTCACCCTAGGATAGAAGGTTTGTTATTCTCAGCATTACCAAGCAAGAATAAAGGAATACAGTAAGGACAGAAAAATCAACACAAATACAGCCACCACATCTAAGGATTGGTAAGCTGAAGCAGTGCTGGGACAAGGCCATTTGGTGCCCAGGGCGAAGATGACAAACTGCGCCCCCCCCCATTTTTAAGAGGCAGCGGAAGCCAATCAGCAGGCAGTGGTAGCATAGGATGCGACCCCCCCCAGTGGAATCCCACATAGGTGGGGGTAAGTGCAGGGTGGAGGGAGGGGTCGAGGGCTGCCAATCACAGATGGGCACACTGGGATTGAGCTGTCCTTACTGATTGTGACACTAATGATCAGGAGGAAGGGAGTGGAATGGATGGGATGGGACAGGGGGTGGATATAAAGGCCAGTCTGTGGCTGAGGGATGCTGTGGGGGGGTGCTGGCTCTTTCTCGTATTGGTGGTCGCTGGCTGCAGAAAGAGGTTGTGGCATGGTGGTAGCTGTATGTAAAAAAGGGGAAGCTGCGCTGAATAAATTGACCTGTGAGGCTACCAACTATTAAATTAAGCACTCACATAAAGTGTTGAATGTGAACAGACGTGTGAAATAACACAGTACAATACTTAAATTAGGCTGCTACAATAAATGTGCACAGAAGTGCCAGTGAAATAATCTAAAGAAACAATAATGTAATAAGGTGACAAAAATTAGTGCACATAAAACTATACACATAAACTGTCAACAAACCAAATGGCTGATGACATAAATAAACAATAAACCACAAAAGCAGTGAACAAGTTCATGAAAGTGAGTCCATGTACAGTAATAGTGACCATATAAATCAGAATTTGACAAAAATTGAGTGAAACAATATAGTCCATGCAAATGGTTGTTGGCTGGAAATTGCCTCCACCACTGCAAACACTGCCGCTTACCAGATCACTATGGTCCCTTGTTACAGGGGACCACAGAGCGCAGATGGCTAATACCCCAGCCTGGGATCTTTAGGTAGACACTGGTCTTTAGCTTCAAAACCCTATGGTCCCTTATTACAGGGGACCACAGAACACGGATGGTTGATGCCCTAGCCCGGGATCTCCAAACGGACACCAGACTCTTAAAACTTAGGTAGAATAAAATTCGCATAAAACAAATCAGGCTGGCCAGCTCTCAATAGCTGCCCGTGACGGGCAGCCCGCCTGATCTGGTAAGCGGCAGTGTTTGCTGTGGTGGAGGCAATTTCCAGCCAACAAGCATTTGCATGGACTATATCGTTTCACTAATTTTTTGTCAAATTCTGATTTATATGGTCACTATTACTGTACATGGACTCACTTTCATGAACTTGTTCACTGCTTTTGTGGTTTATTGTTTATTTATGTCATCAGCCATTTGGTTTGTTGACAGTTTATGTGTATAATTTTATGTGCACTAATTTTTGCCACCTATTTAAATTATTGTTTCTTTAGATTATTTCACTGGCACTTCTGTGCACATTTATTGTAGCAGCCTAATTTAAGTATTGTACTGTGTTATTTCACATATCTGTTCACATTCAACACTTTATGTGAGTGCTTAATTTAATAGTTGGTAGCCTCACAGGTCAATTTATTCAGCGCAGCTTCCCCTTTTTTACATATTCTATTGATGTCATATAACATTCTGAGTTGCAGCTTGATCTCTTTTTGCTATTAGCTCAGTTTCCCCTTTTTTTTCCATGGTGGTAGCTGTGCCTCTCCCTGCAGCTGGAGCCCCGGTCCCCCCTCCCCCACTGATTGACAGCCCCAGAGAGGGGTGGCCCGGTCCAGACACCTCTTCTTTCCTACCTCCCTTTCAATCAGCTACATACAGCGCTCGTGGGGCCTCCTCTGCAGGACCTTCCTTTTCCAGTCCTCGCCACTGCATGTCAGATGCCTCCTCCAGGTGTGCGGGGACCGCTCCGCTGAGCACTCCAGTGGTGCTGGGGTGATTGCTGGGGGAGCGCGATCTGTGTCTCTGGAGCAGCGGGAAACATTTTGCTCCGACTGCTGGAATCTCCTCCCCTTCCCCTCTCCTTCCCCGGACAACACAGCGCTGGCCCCGCCTCCTACCTAAGACACAGCCATGCTTCGTCCTCTCTCTCCACTGCCTGGCCATGGAACACACAGGCAATGTTAAACCACTCCTGGCCGGAGCTTAACTTCGCAGCGGCATTGTTAGCAGAGGCAGCTCTTCACTACACTGCGCCCCCCCACCCCCAATAAATTGTCCTATCCAGGGCATCCGCCCCTTCCGCCCCCCCTTGTACCGGCTCTGAGCTGAAGCACATTTTTAATGGGTCTTAGATACACTTTATCAGTGCCCATCCTTATAAATTTGTAATTGTTCTTAGTGGATATTATTACTTACCAGATAACTTGGGTTTATTTCTGAAGATGTCTTGACTCTTGAGTCTGTTTTTCAGCGAACAAAACTCTTCTTGTGAGTCGATGTCATGAGATCCCGTTCGTTTTATTATCATCTTTGAGAAATACATTTTTATCTTATACAGATAAACTGCCTTTGTTGGAGCATCACTGACAACAGTGTTACAGCGTGTTTAATAAGAAAGACCAACTTCTATGGCAAAACATGTTACATTTTCACTACAATCTAATAGCGGCTTCTCTTCTGACTTCTTCTGGTTACATTTCACTTCATCTAGCATAAAAATAGATAGAGGGAACTTCTAGATGTTTATTAAGCATGACTAAATGGCCAACCGTGGTCCAGACTTGGACCCAATGACAGTTCTATTCAGACTGCCAGCCAGTTAGTTCCCAGTACAGGTCCCCCCCTCCTCCTCTGCAATGATTGGTTGCTGGGACTGCAGGTATCCTATCAAACAATGATGTCATGTAACCAATTTGTTGTTTGTGTGCCGCTCAGGCTCGTGGATGGGGGGATGTACAAGCTGCTACATCGGCCGCTGCTACAGAGAGTGCTGGCAGGGGATGGAGCTTATCCTGGCTCCTGCAGTAGCTCAAGGGAAGAGGGGTAGACTCGTGGCCTGGTTGAAATCCAGGCTGAGGTTGCCACTCCATCCACCTCCATAAGACATTTCAGATGAGCGGTATCTGGGGGCTAGCCCCCAGATGTCATTTAGTTTATGTGTTTTCTCTTCTGAGATTTTAAATCTTGAACCACAATTCCTCTTTGAGACCTATTACTTTTCCCTGAATAATAAGTACAGGTACATTCACAACAGGGTAAGGGGTGAAAAATGAATTGTTCCCACTGGGTGCTAGAATGTTACCCATTGCTACCCACATCCTATATACAAGCACATTCTCACACATATGCACACATTCCCACACTGCTTGGTTTATATTATGAAATTAATGAATGTTCACTATTTCTTTAAAGAAATAGAAAATGTCTGTTTCACATAGCACAGGATGTAGAAAAAGATATCAATAACACAGTATGTAAATAAAAAAAAACAAAACAGAAATAGTAATATAATAATAATCCAATCTAATATATACTGTAATATAATAGTAATATAATATAACATATAATATAATAATAATATAACACATAATATAATAGTAATACAATAAAACATACAATATAATAGTAATATAATATAAAATATAATATAATAATAATAATAATAATAATAATAATAATAATAATATAATATAACACATACTATAATAGTAATACAATGTAACATAATATAATAGTAATATAATATATAATATAATAGTAATATAATATAACACATCATATAATAGTAATATAATATAACACATAATATAATAGTAATATAGCATGTAATAGTAATGTAACTTTACATAGATATTTACATTTCTGTTCAGCTGGGTTTAAGAGTTGTAATATCATGTTGACGGCATGCTACCATAGGTCAATGGATTTAGGGCCAGATTTAGACCTTGGGGGTCCCAGGTCACGTGTGCACACACACATGCAGTCATAGGCCTTCTCCCTTAAAGTATAACTAAAGGCAAAACGTTTTTTTTTAGTTTTGGATAGAGGGGAGAGGGATTCATTTTAATCCCTGTCTGTGTCCCTGTTAATTAGAATCACCCTCTCTATTTGTCCTGTTTACCATTATCTTTGAAAGTGAAAGTAAAAGAAAATCCCAAATTCTGGTTTGTCCCCAGAAACGTAATACTGGGAAAATTTTCCAATGGGGACACTAGTCCTGGTGACCTGGAGGGCCCCAAAGAATTCCCTTAATTTGCAGAGATTTCCTATTACTTCCTGTTTGTCTACGGGACAGGAAATGAAGGGAAATCTCTGCAATAGGACATAGATGGCAAAAAAAAAAGAAAAAATCTGACAAGGGTTATAACCCTCCCTTGCTCTATCAAAATTTTTTAAAAAAAGTTTTGCTTATAGTTCTACTTTAAGAATGTAAGTGCTCTATGTGTGCTCTATCCTTCGATCTAAGTGCTACAGCAGGAGGGGCTGAGATCCCGGCTGATGCCATAGGTCATGTGACCGCTGTGCTTTCCGCTCAGCCCCTCCCGCTGTAACACTTAGATGGGGGAGGAGAGCGGCCTGAGGTCACGTGACTGGCCAGAACAGATCTGAAAAAAGTATTTAGAGGCATCGTTTTCCACAAACACTTGCAACAGAATAGGGTATAAAAGAGAGGAGCTGACAGTGATATTTATTAAGTTTACTTTACCACTAATATTAGCAGGAGAGGGGGCTCACACACAGGAGCTGACAGGCAGGGAGGGAGGGGGAGAGGGAGAGAGGCGAGCAGTGGGATGTCCTTGGCACACAAACTGACTACGGTAATCAGGGATCAGCAGCCATAATTACTGTGGTCAGCACACTAAGGGGGACACAGGAACAGGCAGGATCAACCAGGTTTTTTACAGCTTAGAGAGGGACAGGTTATACAGCACAATCACTATGCTGTTTAACCTGCTATAAGGGAACAGGAGCTCTTTTTTTTAGGGTTACAACCACTTTAAATCTAGTGCCAATTGGACTGCACAGTCATATTTATACACGCAGCACAATGGCTGGAGCAAAAACATGGAGGTAAGATTAGAGAAATAAAATTAGTGCAATCTCTATTTGACTACATTCCTTTATTCTGTTACTTTAATTGGGCTTTAATAACCATAGAGAAGTACACATCTAAATCATTAAAACACAAAACGGGATAGAAAATGTAAAAAAAAAAACACTTGAACAGCTGAAATAATTAAACAGTGGATTGACCATTAAGATAGAAATGGCTACCTACAGATAAAAATAATGGCAGGTGAAATCAGCAAAGTCAGAATGCATTGAAGTTATATACAATAATATCTTTGTTATAGTGAGAAATCCAAAAGAAATCATTGAAGGCAAGGCAACAGGTTTGCTTTAATCCCCTATATACCCCACTATGCACGTCCCTCCCTTGCTGCCACTCCATTCAGTGGTGAGCCGAAGGAAATATCTGATGTTCTTGGATATGAACAAGCATGGCCATCAGCAATGTGATAGCGCTTGGTCAATCATCACTGTAACTTGGAAAGTCCATAGCCTTATGTAAACTACAATGACTTTATAGCTTGCTTTCTATATCCCTGATGACTGAATGGAGAGGTGGGTGAACAATATAAAGTAAGTGATTGCTTCTGAGTGTGGGAAAACCTCTTACATTTTGTTCTGTTTCTGCAGCTGCACTTAAACGTTTGGTGATCTATTCAGCCTTTGATTTGTGGATGCAACCATGACTCTTAAGACTATAGTAAACAGTTTTCAAACACAACCAGAAGTAGCACTTGGAAACATATGCTTAAGTCCATCAGTAATGCAACTTCAGGGGGGTTGGTGGTCCTCAAGGTAGCAGGAAATTAGTACTTAGCTAGGAAGCGAATGAGGAAAGTCTACATAGATGGAACAGACTTTCTTCAGTTCAGCTATCCTCAGGTTATTCACTCATTGCATTTTCCAACCTGGCCTTTATCGATTTTCTAAAATTGGCCCCACGGGCTTGGCCCAGTAAGACATAAAGAATGGAATGGATGCAAATGCTGATTGAGATCAGGCAAAGGCAAAATTACTTATTATGAAATCGGAAAGAGTTTCACTCATCCCCATAAGCCATGCTGCAACTGGCCATGTGTTGAAAGGAAACCAGCAGATAAAAAAACAAACCACTACTGCAACGATGATCCTAAAAGTTCTTTGAAACCCTTTTGGCCTTTTAAATCTGCTGTGATGTAGTTTGTAGACAATAAGACCATAACAAAAAAGGATGATGATCAAAGGTATCCCAAACATGAAAAGATTTTTGTACATTATGACATACCGTATGTCTTAGAACTAATTTCAGAATCTAAACTAAAACTAGAGCTAATTTCAAGTTCTTTCGAAATTTGGGACTACCATATAAAAACCATAGATTATGGCAAAATCATGTATTAAAGCAATGTTAATAAACAGCACAACAGTGAGAGGAACAAACCAAACAAATACTGATGCAATCCTTACTAATCTCCGTGTTCGGTGCACTTTAGTCCAAAGTGGCCACATGATGGACACACAACGGTAAACACTAATGACTGTTAAAAAACTCACACTAACAGCGGAGTTCAAGTTCATCATGAAAAAATGTATGATAGATGAAAAAAGATTTAAATTTTGTTGGTCAGGTATGTGATCCATAACAGCAGAAACAGTCAGCCATGCTATTAAACGAAAAGGAAGACAAAGGCAGAATATGAAGTCAGCAATGGCCAAGTTCAGGAACCACACCGCACTGATGGTCTTCATCCTGAAGCTGGATATCCATATTACCAATCCATTTCCTATGATCCCCACAATGAAGGAGATACAGTAACAGGAGATGGTCAAAATTTTGGTGACTTGGTATGCCTCCTCCCCATATGTTTTATTCATGGTGCCAGTAGTGGATGGAGTAGGATTAAGTGAACTCCTGTTAAAACAGAAAGGATGTATTACTAATTTAAAGCTCCAAATCTGGGATACTCGTCCACTGAACATAAGAACTTGGTAGCTAGGGATGGGCTTTATGTTCGGGTCGAACATGAGTTTGACTCGAACATTGGCTGTTCGCCAGTTCGCTGAATAGCGAACAATTTGGGGTAAGTTCGAAAGCCGCGGAACACCCTTTAAAAGTCTATGGGAGAAATCAAAAGTGCTAATTTTAAAGGCTTACATGCATGGTATTGTCATAAAAAGTTTTTGGGGACCTGGGTCCTGCCCCAGGGGACATGTATCGATGCAAAAAGAAGTTTTAAAAACGGCCGTTTTTTCAAGAGAAGTGATTTTAATAATACTTAAAGTGAAACAATAAAAGTGTAATATTCCTTTAAATTTTGTACCTGGGGGGTGTCTATAGTATGCCTGTAAAGGGGCGTATGTTTCCCATGTTTAGAACAGTCTGAGAGCAAAATGACATTTCAAAGGAAAAAAAGTCATTTAAAACTACTGACAGCTATTAAGGAATTGTTGGTCTGACAATACACATAAAAGTTAATTGATTAAAACGGCATGGGATTTGCCCACAGGGGAACCCCGAACCAAAATAAAAAAAAAATGCGTGGGGGTCCCCCTAAATTTCATACCAGGCCCTTCAGGTCTGGTGTGGATTTTAAGGGGAAACCTGCACCAAAATTGTTTAAAAAATGGCATGGGGTCCCCCAAAAAATCCATACCAGACCCTTATCCGAGCACGCAACCTGACTGGCTGCAGGAAAAGAGGGGGGACGAGAGAGCGCCCCCCCTTCTGAACTGTACCAGGACACATGCCCCCCAAAGCACCTTGTCCCCATGTTAAAGGGGAGAAGGGCCTCATCCCCACAACCCTTGCCCGGTGGTTGTAGGGGTTTGCGGGCGGGGGGCTTATCGGAATCTGGACCCCCAGATCCTGCCCCCCTGTGTGAATTGGTAATGGGGTACATATGTACCCCTACCATTTCACAAAAAAAGTGTCAAAAAGGTTCAAAAACACAAGAGACGTTTTCTTGACAAGTCCTTTATCATTTTCTTTTTCTTTCATCTTCTTTCTTCTGGTCTTTCCCCGTGTTGTTAGAAGGGGGTGGGGTCACCTGTTTACATACCCGGGTGACCCCGCCCCCTCTGACAACAGGGGGAAAGCCACAGGGAAGTTCCCCGTGCGTCAGAGGAGGGCGGGGTCACCAGGTGGCCCCACCATCCGTTATATAAGAAATGTCAGAAGAACCGAAGCGTCAGACAGTGGAAGACTCCCACTGAGGTGGCTCGTGCGGACAGAGGGGAGAAGAAGCCTGGAGGAAGATGCGGGACGAGAAGAGCAGAGGAAGAAGAGGATGGAGAAGAAGAAGATGAAGAAGAAGATGGAGGAAGAAGAAGAACACCGAAGGAAGACCAGAAGAAAGAAGATGAAAGAAGAAGTAATTAATAAAGGACTTGTCAAAAACCGTCTCTTGTGTTTTTTAACCTTTTTGACACTTTTTTGTGAAATAGTAAGGGTACATTTGTACCCCATTACAAATTCACACAGGGGGGGCGGGATCTGGGGGTCCCCTTGTTAAAGGGGGCTTCCCAATTCCGATAAGCCCTCAGCCCGCAGACCCCCACAACCACTGGGCAAGGGTTGCAGGGATGAGGACCTTCTCCCCATCAACATTGGGACAAGGTGCTTTGGGGGCTACCTCAAAGCACCCTCCCAATGTTGAGGGCATGTGGCCTGGTACGGTTCAGGAGGGGGGCGCTCTCTCGTCCCCCTCTTTTCCTGTGACCTGCCAGGCTGCATGCTCGGGTAAGGGTCTGGTATGGATTTTTGGGGGACCCCATGCCATTTTAAAAAAAATTTTGGCGCAGGGTTCCCTTTAAAATCCATACCAGACCTGAAGGGTCTGGTATGGATTTTGAGGGAGACCCCCACGCCATTTTTTTTCAAAATTTTGTTGCGGGGTTCCCCTTAATATCCATACCAGATCTGAAGGGCCTGGTATGGAATTTAGGGGGACCCCCACGCAATTTTTAAAAAAAACTTTGGCGTGGGGTTCCCCTTAATATCCACACCAGACCTGAAGGGCCTGGTATGGAATTTAGGAGGACCCCCACGCAATTTTGTTTTACATTTTGGCGCGGGGTTCCGCTTAATAGCCATACCAGACCTGAAGGGCCTGGTATGGAATTTAGGGGGACCCCCACGCATTTTTTTTTACTTTGGTTCGGGGTTCCCCTGTGGGCAAATCCCATGCCGTTTTTATAAATTTTTTCCTTTGAAATGTCATTTTGCTGTCAGACTGTTCTAAATACAGGAAACCTGTGCCCCTTTACAGGCATACTATAGACACCCCCAGGTACGAAATTTAAAGGAATATTACACTTTTATTGTTTCACTTTAAGCATTATTAAAATCACTGCTCCCGAAAAAACGGCCATTTTTAAAACTTCTTTTTGCATTGAAACATGTCCCCTGGGGCAGGACCCAGGTCCCCAAACACTTTTTATGACAATAACTTGCATATAAGCCTTTAAAATGAGCTCTTTTGATTATTCATGTTCATGTTTAACGGTGTTCGCGTGCTCAAACAAATTTTTTGCCTGTTCGCAGGTTCTGCTGTGGTCCGAACCGGGGGATGTTCAGCTCATACCTATTGGTAGCTAAAGAATCTCAAACCTCTTAGAAGAAAAAAAAAAAAAAAAAAAAGAATCTCAAACCTCAGGGTAAAAGCCAAAAGTCAGTACAATTAGAATAGAGTTACAGAGGCATAACTAGAACCTTCAGGGCCACGGTGTAAGAAACCATCAAGAGCCCCCCTGAGCCCCCCCCCAGCGGGGTCCTTTCCACTGATCCTGTGGCCTTTTACTCCTGTTGTGGGGCTCTTTATTACAGTCCTGCATAAAGATCCTATTTACATGTTCTGCAGCGGTTCCCCTTCCTGCCATCTTTGGGCCTCCCCACGGTGGCAGAATGCCAGGGCCTGGCCGAAAAATGCAACCTTTAAAACCCTGGTAATTCCACCACTGGTGTCAATAGGACTATGAATGGTGTTAGTCAGTACAGCAGTGAACAGTGTCAGTATGGGAGTTGACTTTGGCTTCGACTTTTAAAGGTAATGTAAAAAAAATAACAAACATGTCATACTTACTTGTTCTGTGCAATGGTTTTGCACAGACCAGCCCCCGATCCTCTTCTTGGGTCCCCAAACAGAGTTTCTGGCCCCTCCTCCTTGCCAACTGCCCCCATAGCAATTTGCTTGCTCTGGGGGCACTCGTGGGGGCTCACTCCAAAACTGGCTCTATGTATCCATAAGACACACAGAGTGCGGCTCAGCCCCGCCCCTCTCTCCTTTCTCACTGGCTGTGATTGACAGCAGCTGGAGCCAATAACCCAAAGAGCCAATAAGGAGGGAGGGAGCCGGGAGAGCAGCAGCTCTTGTGCACATTGCTGGATCGAGATCAGGCTCAGGTAAGTATTAGGGGGGGCTGGGGGGAAACTACACACTGAAGGTTTTTTTACCCTAATGCATAGAATTGCTTGAAGGTACAACCACTTTAAAGAAAATTTCCGGGCATGGATGTGTTTACTTAGTTCCATTTGTCCAGTTTGGACCAATGTAAATATGCATATACCATACCCGTGGGATTCCCCTAGAAGCTGGAAATGACTGCAGTAGGCACTCCTACTCCAGTGATCTACATTTGCTTTCAGGTTCCATACTGAGTGGCTGCCCTGCTGCAATGAACATACAGGAGGTTGGCCTTTTTCTCAATAAATGCAAAGCGATCTTTGATTGGATAGGGTGGGGAGGTGACGTCACCCTCTCCATCTTGTCCAGTCAGAGAATGCTTTGCATTCATTGAGAAAATGCAAGAAATTCTCTGAATGGTACCTGTCCCAAGCAAGCAACCTCCTGAGTTCGGAATGCAGCAGGGCAGACCTGGAAGCTAGTGGAGATCACTATACTAGCAGTGCCTACTGCAGTAATTTCCAGCTTCTAGAGGGATTCCACAGGTATGGCATATGCAAAGTTACTTTGGTCTAAGCTAGATATATGTAAACATATCCATACCTTTCATCCTTCTTTAAGGCACAAATAAAAGACAATTTAACTTGATGTAAAGATATCCATACCTGCAAAGTACAACTTCCCCTTCAAAGTGAGTAGCCTATTTACTATAGTAATTCAACCCTTTTCTCGCCATAGGGAACCAACACCAATATATAAATGCACTCATTAGTTATAATCTTGCTGCACAACAAGGCAGTGCAAAACTGGAACATGGACACAGGTTTACTATAAAGTTGCAGTTTACACTTATAAATTTCTCCTTCCAAAACCTCCTTCTAATGCCCCGTACACACGGTCGGATTTTCCGACGGAAAATGTGTGATAGGACCTTGTTGTCGGAAATTCTGACCGTGTGTAGGCTCCATCACACATTTTCCATCGGATTTTCCGACACACAAAGTTTGAGAGCAGGCTATAAAATTTTCGAAAAACAAAATCCGTTGTCGGAATTTCCGATCGTGTGTACACAAATCCGACGCACAAAGTACCACGCATGCTCAGAATAAATAAAGAGATGAAAGCTATTGGCTACTGCCCCGTTTATAGTCCCAATGTACGAGTTTTACGTCACCGCGTTCAGAATGATTGGATTTTCCGACAACTTTGTGTGACTGTGTGTATGCAAGACAAGTTTGAGCCAACATCCGTCCGAAAAAATCCTAGGATTTTGTTGTCGGAATGTCCGATCAATGTCCGACCGTGTGTACGGGGGATTAGTAGTAAAATCTGCCCTATACAGGGCTCTGAGGAAGAAGGTCATCCTTTGAAATGTGTCAGCCGGCAGGACTCCTGCAATCTCCTCTGTTACGATCGGAAGTCTGTTACCAACTTGAACAATTGCTGTAATCTGAAGACTACTTGTATCATGATTTTTTCATTTATACGTTTGTGAGAAGGTTTTCTATTTTACTTTTGAATAAAATATTTACCTAAGGATAATGCACAAGGTAAGTGCACCCTTGTTTTCTTTCTTTTCCCTTTGACTGTTAGGATACCCCTATCCTTGAGGGCAGCAAGACCAGAGACATTAACCATTACGAGATCTAGTTCATCTGGTACTCACTTGTGCACAGGAGTGTATTGTTTTCTGCTATCAAAAATGAGCAAGCAGCAATGACTGTAGTGGTGGTACCTACTACCATGGTTTTCAAGGGGATTCCACAGGTATGTTATGGGGAAACTGTATATTTTATATTTCTTATTAAGGTTGGCTTCACAAATATCCAAGATATCTAATATCCTGGTTATTTTGGTTACTTTGAATGACTCATCCTATTGGAATGTGAACTGTCTATATGGACAAGCCAGCTTCCTCTAATTCAGGAATTTGCCATTTTCCTTAGAAGGTCATTTTGCTCTGAAGGTGGGCTTGACCATTTCCTACATACAAGACCTACATACCCTAGCTAGAACTTGTAGGGTTAGTCTAACGCAGAACAGCCATGAGGCAAGTGTCTGATCCTGTTTACCTGTGCCATGTTGCGTAACAGCAAACAGTAGACATGTTCATTCGTTTTCGTCCGAATGCATTTTTGTCCGAATTTCAGGTATTTTCATTATCGTTTTAACAAACGATAACGAAAGTGCAGAGTCCGAAAAACGAAAGATCCGACATAAACAAATGCTTTATTTTCGTTTTCGTTGTGACAACAGTTCGATATAGATAGGAGATTCGACATGATGCTAACAATAACAATCTGTGTCCATCAAACCTGTGGTCGAATGTGCCTAACCCTAACTCTATTAGTCCAAGATTATTCTACATAGAGAGAAAAGATTTGACATAGAGTGAAAAGATTCGCCATAGAGAGAAAAGATCGCTGCTGGAATTGGGTGGGGGAAGTAAAATAAAAATAATGATAATGATGAATGTTATTGGCTGATTGTAACCAAAAAGGAGGAGCAGTAAAATAGCTAGAACTAAGTACACACGTACAGCCAACTTACTTTCACTTACGATTTGCTAGCAGAGAGAGACACACACACTGAATCATTTCAGAAGACAGTCAATCTTAGCTGGTCCGTTTGTCAGAGAACCTGAATTAGTTAGCAATTAAGCATAAGCACAGCAGCAGAACAATAGTGAAGCAAGCTACAGTTCAACTTAACTTTTTCATAATAATCTGCTGCTATTGTGTTAGTGTTGTGAACTTGATAGTGGTACTAGTGTTGCTAGTGTTGTGATAGCCTCAGAGGCTGCCCGTGTTGTAGGGGGGGGGGGATTTATTATTATAGATTCTATATTATAGATTGCGATTCTATAGATTCTATATACCCTATCGTGTTACCTGTCTGATCAGTGATTACTATCACCAGTCCATTTTCTGTTTGAACTGTATACATTCATCATGAACAACGAAGATTCGACAAAGCAGCAAAACATTTGACAGACACCATAAGCCTTCAATGACAGATTCGACCTTAATTAATTTGGATTTTCGGACAAATGCAATTTTTAACGAAAAACGAGATGAATAAAAACGAATTTCGGGAGTAACTAAATAAATGTATTTTTCAGACGAAAACGAAATTCCAAAACAAAATATTTCAGTGTGCACATGTCTAGCAAACAGGACTCCATGGTGGGAAACAAGCATCTTTAGTTAAGTATTCTTGTTATATTTTCTAATACTATCTGTATCTGTTGTTACTTTAAATACATGTTATACTTTTAAGTATTTGTTGGATCTCTCTTTGCACATATCGAACACAAGCCCAAAAACATGACAAAACGTAATGTCACATACATACTTACACTGGTCCAAGCTGGATCAAAGTATCTATGCAAAAAGAAAAGTCTTCTTGTGAGTCAATGTCATAAGATCCAATTTGTTTTATTATCATCCTTGAGAAGTGCATTTTAATCTTATACAGATAAAAGAATGTCAGTGCCTGCCTTTGTTGGTCATCATTGACAACATTGTTACAGAGTGTTTAACAAGATAAAACCCAACTTCCAGAGTAAAAAATATTACATTTCTATTATAATCCAATAGCTGTTTATCTGGCTTCTTCTGTTTAGAGTTCAATTCATCTAAAATAAAATTGATGAATAAAAATTGATAGATGGAGCTTCTCTGCATTTATCAGGCATGACTAAATGGCCAACCATCTTCCAAACTCAGGTTGAATGACAGTTGTATTTGGACCACCAGCCAGTCAGTCCTGAGCACAGGTTCTCTCTCCTGTGCAGTGATTGGTTCTTAGGACCGCCAGCATCCTAACAAACAATGATGTCAGGCTCGGGCAAGATTGCGACAATGAAGTCAGGATCTGCCCACATAACTGGACCAGCATCCGGCTCAGCCTTTCAGCGACTTGCCGAGAGCCGGAGGCGGCCGCTTCCACCCTCTCCACAGCCCAGCTCTCCAGTGAGCAGAGCAGAGAGCCAGTGACTGACAGTCACCAGGTCTTTGCTTGGAGAGCACTGAGAACTGAGCGATCGTCTTTGTTTGATTGCTTGGTTCTCAGTCTTATAGCCAGCGGGGAACAATGCTGCATCCACCTAGGAAAGGATGATTCTGGAAAAAAAAACATACTTCTTTTTTAAGAATTAACCCCCCATGCCCTTCCTCAAAGAGTTCTCAGTTGCAAACATTCCGGACAAAAGTACCATTATGCCCAATAGGGATGATATTCTCACTTCAACCAAAAAAATACTAATATTGTATCAACAGTTTGATATCAAAACAAAACTTGCAAAGATAAATATTCAGAAATGGCCAGTGTACTGGGACATCTGATTTATATGAAAACACTTTGCTACATGAAAGGCCTTGTTGGCCCATTTTGGTCCATTGGAAGTCAGGGTGGGTATGTATGCTATGGGCAATACAATATCCCACACGTCTACATTCACTGTTCACCCAATAAGTAAGTGTGAGATTAGTAGTGTTTCCAGGATCCAGAATTATATTTCCATTGCTGAATAAGAGCAAAGGTAGCCAAGTTCAATCCAGCTGATAAAATAGTCCAAGTTAAGTTAGCAGTTGCACACATCAAGTAGTGGATTGTTTATGATCCCTTAAATGCTAAAACCAAACAAAAAAAAGAAAGAAAGAAGAAAAATAAGCTTTGGCTGAATGATAAATGAACACAACGCAAAGCCATAGCTTATTATGACTCCTTGGGGTAATTCTGATAGACAACCTCTCCTGCATATACACTTGATGGTTCCTCCCAAAGGGACACAGATGATGTTTATGCATTATCCATCTTTGTAATATCTGTACAAAAACACATTTGTGGAAATGGGGAGATAATTATCACTGACCACTATAGCAGGTTTAGATATGTCCCCTACTCCACACTCCCAGGCGGAGGAACAACCCTCAACCCCATTGTATTCCTTGTGAAGAGAACTCCCTATTCAATGTCAGACCAGAATTTCATCCATAGGATCCAAGGGGGTTTACAGTTCAAACATAATAAATGTATGATTTCCAATGATCCAAGCCACATATGTACAGTTTCCGCTATGACTTACAAACCTCCACAAAACAGTCACATTTAGACAGTAGACGATTGACAGACAGTTAAAGGAAATGAACCTAGGCAAAGCATAATTTTCTTCATGTCAGCTATTTTCAAACTATTTAAAATCATTGATTGCATTTTCCAGTGTGGCCTTTATGGATTTCATAGATTTGGACCCACGTGCACGGCCCAATAAGACATAAAGAATGGGATTCATACAACTGCTGATTGAGACTAAGCAAGGACATAAGCTAATTATTATGAAATCAGCAAGTGATCCAATCATATTTGCCTGAATGGCTATGTAGGGCCACACGTTGAATGGAAACCAACAGATGAAAAAACAAACCACAACTGCAATGATCAGCTTGAAAGTTCTTCTAAATGCCTTTGGTCTTTTAAATCTGTTGGAGCGCAGTTTAAAGATGATGAGTCCATTGGAAATAAGGATGCTGGTGAAAGGTATCCCAAAGGTGAATACACTGTTTATAGTTAACATTAATGTTGGAATATGACTTGGTCCATAATAATCATCACTAGCTAATAAATCACTAGGTTTGGGGACAAGCAGAAGAAAACTCCTGGATATTGTAGAATAAAGTATGGATATCACATTTATGAGCACAGTACAAGTCAGAGAAACCTGCCAAAGAAAGACTGAAGCAGTTTGGGTTAATTTCCATGTCCAGTGTACTTTAGCCCATTGCGGCAATAAGATGGACAAACAGCGATGAACACTGATGACTGTTAAGAAAGTCACACTAACAACAGAGTTTATGGCCAGCACGAGAAAGTTAAAATTGATTACGAATACATAGAGACTATTTATGTGATTAACATATTGGGATATGAACAGCCAGTCTATTACACATACAGGAAGCGATAGGCAGAATATGAAGTCAGCAATGGCCAAATTAAGGAACCACACCGCACAGCTTGGTCCCTCAACACGTATTCCCTGAGGAAGCCCCAACGGGCGAAACATGTCGGGACTATAGTGCTGAGTGACCCCTCATTTTTTATGTTGTTATGTATAACTGTTGGTTCTATATTATGCATAGCCAGCATAATGTTTAAACATTGTTTATGCTCAATAAAATGTAATTTATACTTTTCACCTTGATATTTGTTTAAATTTTTTTGCCTGGTGCCTATAAAATCCCACTAAATTACAATTATATGCTACTCAGGGATGGTGGCACCCTCCTTTTGACACTGTCACCTATCCATACCAACCAGCATTTATTTATTATTATTTTTTGCTATATTTGTCTTGTTGGAGAGGTTTCCCTCAACTTCCTGGCATGGTGAAACAACAGTTGGCGAAAAGAATATTATACAAAATGATGGAAATGAGATGCTTTTAGAACAGATACCCCATTGGAACACTTATCCCCCCCTCACTCGTTCTGGTGACAGAACCTTGTGTCAATGACTTCAACCCAAATAAATATAAAGGCATTTATGGACAGAATTAAGAATAAGCATAGAGAATTGGCATAAATAAAAAGAAAAAGTGACAAATGCCACATAAAGATAGAAATAAAATAAAAAGAGCCAGCTAAAATACAGATTAAGCATTTACAGAGGCTTTTAATAATAGTCAGTCACACAAAGTTATCGGAAAATCCGATCATTCTGAACGCGGTGACGTAAAACACGTACGTCGGGACTATAAACGGGGCAGTGGCCAATAGCTTTCATCTCTTTATTTATTCTGAGCATGCGTGGCACTTTGTCCGTCGGATTTGTGTACACACGATCGGAATTTCCGACAACGAATTTTGTTGCCGGAAAATTTTATCTCCTGCTCTCCAACTTTGTGTGTCGGAAAATCCGATGGAAAATGTCTGATGGAGCCCATACACGGTCGGAATTTCCGACAACACGCTCCGATCGGACATTTTCCATCGGAAAATCCGACCGTGTGTACGGGGCATAACAGTGATAATAATAATCATAATAATAATAAAAATGCAGAATCTATTTGATTCTACTATATACTTATATAATTTGTATACATTTGTTTGGGAATGTACTGTATACCTTTGGTCTACAATAGGTATACACTGAATTCCAAATATTAATAAAATAAGACTGTTCGGAAAAATGCAGATTCCATATATATTTAATGCCTATGTATGCATACTGAATACATTTTGTAAGAAAAGTATTGAGAGGTTTTTGTACACATAAGTGAATTTATTCATTTCCCTCTTACTGTCTCAATTGCTTTGTCTATCTCTCTCTTTCTCGAACCTCTCTATAAAATGACATCAGTTAGAATTTTGACTATGCGTTGTCTACTAAATGGCGTGCTTCCTATAATTTTTATGACTCTCTTACAATTTTTTGCAGGTATATTCTCTTACCAGACAACTTGTACTGATTATCATGGTGCCCTCCTTGAGTTGGGTTTGTTCAGCATAGAAAAGTCTTCCAGTGAGTAAGATTCCACACACTTTATAAGCACATTTCTACAAACTTATATATATCTGCTATAGTTTAAAGAACATCAGTTCCTGTTTCCTTCCCTTATCAGTAAAGGCGCATAACCATAAAAAAAAAAAAAAAAAAAGGTTAAAGCAGACATATACTTTAATCGTTGTACATAGTTAACATATTACAATTGTCTTTGGAGCCTGCTTGATGATCTGAATATTGTGATTAACATGAAATACTTTTTTGTGGTTTTGCCAATTAATATATTTATGTACTTCTATGTATTGTCAAAGTATATACTTTTAACGATTTTTATATTATTTAGCCACTTGCCGCCAAATCACGTACCTGGTATGCCATTTGACTTCAAGTGGTTGAACCAGGGTGATGTCTGCACTACCGTTTTTAGAGCCGACGGTTGGCTCTCCTGTGATAGCAACTGGATTGGCTAATCAGCTGCTTGGTTGTTATTACAAGCAGTGGGAGGGGGCTATCCCCCCTCCCGCTGCCTTCCGTGGCTCGCTCGGGCTCTCCCCTCCCACCGGGAGATCCGAGCCACTAACCAGCATGTCCGCCGGCTAGTCAGGGCCCAAAGAAATCCGGGGTCAGCTGTGATCGGGTCACCGCTATGGTAACCCAGAAATTATGACATGACAATAGGGATAAAACTTTTTCATGGAAGGGAGTTTAACAAGACATGTGACCACTCATTAAAATTAGAAGAAAAGAGGTTTAACCTTAAACTACGTAGAGGGTTCTTTACTGTAAGAGCGGCAAGGATGTTGAATTCCCTTTCCACAGGCGGTGGTCTCAGCGGGGGGCATCGATAGTTTCAAAAAACTATTAGATAAGCACCTGAACAACCACAACATACAGGGATACACAATGTAATACTGACATATAATCACACACATAGGTTGGACTTGATGGACTTGTGTCTTTTTTCAACCTCACCTACTATGTAACTATGTAACATCACTTCTATTTTACCGGCATCTTTCATTTTTTGAAAATCAAAAGTATTCAAAAACGATGATCTTACCGCTTTGAATGCTTTTAAAGTGGTTGTAAACCTACACACCACTTTTACTTACAGGTAAGCCTATAATACGGCTTACCTGTAGGTACCGTGAATATCTCCTAAACCTGCACCACTTAGTAGATATTCACTGTATCCGCATGTGCCGACGTCATCGGCTCAAGTGCATTGAAGAAACGGCTTGCTCATGCCGTCTCTTCAGCTCCTGTGGCGTTACCGGCGGCTCCTGCATGCATGCGCGGGAGTGACGTCATCGTGGCACCAGCCAATCTTAGCGCTGGAGCCCATGATACCCAGAAATGGGTCTGGGAGACATGTCACCGGCGACAGCAGTGTGCCGGGGACTGTTGCGGGGGCTTTGATCTAAGGTAAGTATTTCATAATGAGCTAGTATGCTATGCATCTCACATGACTATATGTCTATACATGACTGCGCAATTGTCATTCAAAGTGTGACAGCGCTGAAAGCTGAAAATTGGCCTGGGCAGGAACGGGTTAAAAGTGCCCGGTATTAAAGTGGTTCAGGGGCGGTCCATCCATTATGGGTGCACCGGCGCTGCCCCCTTTCTCCAGCTACCCCCTCTATGACTAATAGATAGATTCATGAATCTATCCATGGCCGCCGCTGCCACCCCCTATTCAGGCATCCAGCCCCATTTTGGACGCCGGGTGCCTGAATTTCAGCGGAGGGGGTGGTTTTTTTGAAGCACCAGATTAGAGCCATAGGCTCTAATAGGCTTAAAAAAAGGTGAACTTGGAGCACAGAGCATTGCGCTGGCAGGCCACCCAGATGTGTTAGAAAAGCAAATTAGTGTTTGCCTTTCTAACACTGAACTGCCTCTCTGCCAATCAGGTAGCGCGGGTGTAATACCCATTACATGATTGCCTGAAGGCACAGGTGCCCCTATTGGACGTCTAGCAGAACAGAAGAGAGAAGGGGGAAGCATGGAGGACACACTAGCCATCCCACAACTCACCGCCGCCACCCACTGCCTGACCCGCCACTAAGATGGGGTAAGTGCCAGGCAGACAGCGGGTGGGCAGGGGTCACAGTGGCGGCATTTGATGGGCGCAAGTGGCAGCATTTAAAGGGCACAAGTGACAGCATTTCATGGGCACAGGTGGCAGCATTTAATGGGCACAAGTGGCTGCATTTCATGGGCAAAAGTGGCTGCATTTGATGGGCACAAGTGGCTGCAAATGATGGACACAGGTTGCTGCATTTGATGGGCACAAGTGCCTGCATTTGATGGGCACTAGTGGCTGCATTTGATGGGGCATAAGTGGCTGCATATGATGGGGTACAAGTGACGGCATATGATGGGCACAATGGCTGCATATGATGGGCACAGTGGCTGCATATGATGGACACAAGTGGCTGCATATGATGGACACAAGTGGCTGCATTTGATGGGCACAAGTGGCTGCATATGATGGGCAAAAGTCCCTGCATTTGATGGGTATAAGTGGCTGCATATGATGGGCACAAGTAGCTGCATATGATGGGCATAGTGGTTGCATATGATGGGCACAGTGGCTGCATATGATAGGCACAGTGGCTGCATTTGATGGGGCATACATGACTGCATATGATGGGCACAAGCAGCTGCATATGATGGGCACAATGGCTGCATATGACTGGCACAGTGGCTGCATTTGATGGGGCATAAGTGGCTGCATATGATGGGCACAGGTGGCTGCATATGATGGGCACAGTGGCTGCATATGATGGGCACAGTGGCTGCATTTGATGGGCACAAGTGGCTGCATATGATGGGCACAAGTGGCTGCATATGATGGGCACAGGTGGCTGCATTTGATGGGCAAAAGTGGCTGCATATGATGGGCACAAATGGATGCATTTGGTGGGCCCAAGTGGCTGCATATGATGGGCACAAATGGCTGCATATGATGGGCACAGTGGCTGCATATAATGGGTACAGTGGCTGCATATGATGGGTACAGTGGCTGCATAAGATGGGCACAGTGACTGCATATGATGGTCACAGTTGGCTGCACATGATGGGAACAGTGGCTGCATTTGATGGGCACAATGGCTGCAATTGATGGCACAGTGGCTGCATTTGATGGACACAATGGCTGAAATTGATGGCACAGTGGCTGCATTTGATGGGCACAATGGCTGCATTTGATGGGGCATAAGTGACTGCATATGATGGGCACAAGTGACTCCATAAGATGGGCACAAGGCTTGCAAATGATGGGCACAGTGGCTGCAGTTGATGGGGCATAAGTGGCTGCATATGATGGGCACAAATGGCTGCATATGATGGGCACAGGTGGCTGCATATGATGGGCACAATGGCTGCATATGATGGGCACAGTGGCTGCATATGATGGGCACAGTGGCTGCATTTGATGGACACAATGACTGCATATGATAGGCACAAGTGGCTGCATATGATAGGTACAGTGGCTGCATATGATGGGCACAGTGGCTGCATAAGTTGGGCACAGTGGCTGCATATGATGGGCACAGTTGGCTGCATATGATGGGCACAGTGGCTGCATTTGATGGGCACAATGGTTGCAAATGATGGCACAGTGGCTGCATTTGATGGGCACAATGGCTGCAATTGATGGCACAGTGGCTGCATTTGATGGGCACAATGGCTGCATATGATGGGCACAGTGGCTGCATAATGTGGGCACAGTGGCTGCATTTAATGGACACAATGACAGCATATGATAGGCACAAGTGGCTGCATATGATGGGTACATGTGGCTGCATTTGATGGTCACAAGTGGCTGCATATGATGCGCACAAATGGCTGCATATGATGGGCACAAGTGGCTGCATATGATGGGCATGGGTGGCTGCATTTGATGGGCAAAAGTGGCTGCATATGATGGGCACAAATGGCTGCATTTGGTGGGCACAAGTGGCTGCATATGATGGGCACAAGTGGCTGCATATGATGGGCACAGTGGCTGCATATGATTGGTATAGTGGCTGCATATGATGGGCACAGTGGCTGCATAAGTTGGGCACAGTGGCTGCATATGATGGGCACAGTTGGCTGCATATGATGGGCACAGTGGCTGCATTTGATGGGCAGAATGGTTGCAATTGGTGGCACAGTGGCTGCATTTGATGGGCACAATGGCTGCAATTTATGTTTTTTTTTTTTTCAGTATATTTCAGTTTGTTTGCGCCCCCCCTAAAAAATTTGAGCACCAGCCACCTCTGAAGTGGTTAATATTCTTCATAAGCGGTGAAACAAAACAATTACTGTAGATAGTTTATAATGGCAGATCACGATGCGATGTAGAACTGATACTAGTTCAAACAGGAAGCAAGGAACTGTGATAGCGGATCACCACAAAGCAATGTTCAGATCTAATATTGGCATAAAATAAAACATTGCTGCAGTTTCAAGAAAGTAGAACTCTTTATGTAGGATAAACTAATCCAACTCAAAAAAATAGGACAATCTAACTCAAACTATTTAATCAAATCCACTACACAGCAGTAAAGCTGCATGTGCGGTCTCATGGAAAGGCTGGAGACCTTCTATGTATGCTTTGGCAATGTAAGCTTATACAATGCTTCTTGTCTTGAATCGCTGTGTTTATTGTTTAGATTTGTTGCCCAAAAATATGGCTATTGGGTACCCTGGAAAATCTACGACTTAAAGCAGAATTAGAGCCAAACATAAAAATAAATAAACCATAAAATGATCAAATAAAAAATGCTTTTCTGTAATATTGACTTTCAATTTGTAGTTGTTCTGAACAGTTTTGCAAGGTTTAATTACTGACTGTTTCCCCTACTGAGGAAAAACACTACTTATCCAGGCATATATTGTCACTGGGGAAGAAAATAGAAAATCTAAGATCTTTTTGGTTGTGTTATGAACATGAATAGTTTAGGGAAAATTTTCCACAGGGGGCACCTGCTCTGATGATAACATCTAAGGCAGCCCATAAATTAGTCCTTTTTTCATTCATCCAAAAAAAAAAAAAATAAACAAATTCCCCCATCCACACAATAGGGGAACCCTTCCCGCTGAGTTGTTATTGTATTCTGACAGCCTGGAGACTTCCCCACCATCAGAATACACTCATCAGAGATGCAGACTAAAGCCGCCAGATCAATCAGGAAAAGCCAGACAGGGTGGTTGCACAGAAGTCAATTGGTGTAATGTATTCTGTACAAGCGGCCTGCCCAAACATAGATCATAAATTGGCCAGTCCCTGCTGAACCAGATGTATGGTCAACTTAAGAAGAGTTGTACCCTCAGTTTGGAGTTATTATTTTTAAATTGTAGCACCACCCCCGTATGAGCCGCTAAAATCCTCTCTTGCTTCAACTCTTCAGTCAGGCACACAATATTTTCCGCAGCCAGGTACACACTTAGGCTAGTTTCTTGAATAATCAGACTAGGGATTTTGGTTGTTTTTGATGTATTATTGAGAGCTTGGATAGAGATTGTGGTGGTATACTCCAGATTCAACTAATTACATGGAGGACAACTTGACTGTGGAATTCCTACTTGATGCAACATGCACACTTGAGCAAGTCCTCTATGGGAAGTTGGACTGTTGCTCTTCAGGACACTAGTCAGTATCCCCTTTCTGCTGTAACCAGTAGCTGACTCTCCTAGCACAGAGGGGTAGCCTAAAAAAACAGGCCCCAAAATCTTTAGTCTGTACTCACAAGAGTCTCAAACAGATCCTCTTCAGCACGGCTCCCCTCAGTCAGCTCTTCAGAACAAATGGGTCAGCTCTCCATCTTCCCGGCCTCCAGCCTGATAGCACATGGCAGAAGGTGTTGAGGAGGGCAAAGTGTCCCCTCCTCAGCTGGATTCTCCTCTCTGAGCAAAGACACCTTCAGTGGAGGTCCATGCATTGTGGGCGCAAGGGCGCCGACCCCTATGCCTGCCGGCGCCTCCCTATGCATGCGATCATCCTCTTTCAGGACGCCAGACACATGAACTCCTATGGCGGAGTGGAAGGGGGTGGTTTTTTTTAAGCACCTGATTAGAGCCAAAGGCTCTAATAGGCTTCAAAAAAGGGTGGGCTCTGGGCTCAGAGAGTGCCCCCTGATCCCACCCAATGGTGTGACCATAGCGAATTAATTTTTGCTATTTTCACACCATAGTGCCTCCCTGCCAATCAGGAGGAAGGTCAGTGAGACCTGTTTCCAGATTGGCCAAAGCACCAGGTGATCCTTTTGGATGCCCAGTGCTTTGGTGGAAGAGGAGACAGAGCGGAGGAAGCAGGAGGAGTGGACTCCTCCGCCGCCGAAGCTGCCTGGAGGAGACACAGGAGGAGAGGACACCACAGCCCGGTAAGTGCCAGACCTCCTGGATTTTTTTGCTATAAGTGTGCCGCGAGTAGGGATGGGCTCTATGTTCGGGTCAAACATGAGTTCGACTCGAACATTGGCTGTTCGCCCGTTCGCCGAACAGCGAACAATTTGGGGTGTTCGTGGCAAATTTGAAAGCCGCGGAACACCCTTTAAAAGTCTATGGGAAAAATCAAACGTGCTAATTTTAAAGGCTTATATGCATGGTATTGTCATAAAAAGTGTTTGGGGACATGGGTCCTGCCCCAGGGGACATGTATCAATGCAAAAAAAGTTTTAAAAATTACCATTTTTTCGGGAGCAGTGATTTTAATAATGCTTAAAGTGAAACAATAAAAGTGTAATATTCCTTTAAATTTCGTACCTGGGGGGTGTCTATAGTATGCCTGTAAAGGGGCACATGTTTTCCGTGTTTAGAACAGTCTGACAGCAAAATTACATTTCTAAAGGAAAAAAAGTCATGTAAAACTACTATAGCTAGCACCGGCTATAATGAATTGTCGGTCCGGCAATACACATAAAAGTTCATTGATAAAGTGGGGCGTGGTTTGCAAGCAGAGCGGATGGTCGCACATTAGAACAGCTCCGTAGGATCCCAAGCTATTGCAGGGAGATATAGCGACACCGAGCCTCGTTTCACACCACCGACTACTGGACCTACAGCAGGATCACCTCCTGATGCCTTCCCGCAAGCGGAAAGAATCCACAAATCCACCTCCTTCTGCCTCATCAAGTCAAGCAAAAAGCAGACCAAAAATGTCACAAGCTCCAACAGACAACACAGAGGTAAGAGGCTTTTACTCTTCATTAGATGACACCAGGGAGTTACAGGACTCCATAACTGACTTTCCTACACTAAACCAGCCAGTCATGGACACTGCTCTCAAAGACATACCGGTATCTCTGCGATCTTCACTTCATGCTGCCATAATGTCCATTACTCAGCAATTTAAATCAGAAGTGTCAGCAGTAGCTAACAGAGTATCCCACATTGAAATTAAGATGGGCGAATTTGCGTCCACCTTCAACGACATGGTTGATGCCCACAATGATAGGGATGATGAACTTATGTCCCTCAAAATGAAAATAGCCGATTTGGAAGATAGATCAAGACATAACAACGTTAAAATAAGGGGGATCCCCGAATCGGTGAAACCCCCTGATCTGAAAGAATACTTTTTAAAGCTTATGAAAGCTGCACTTCCAGATGCGCCACTAGAGGACTTAGTTATCGACAGTATCCACTGACTACCAAAACCCAGGAACATACCAGCTCATCTTTCCAGGGACACAATAGTCCGAGTCCACTTTTACCACATCAAAGAGAAGTTCATGGCAGCAGCAAGAAGACGCGACAGCCTTCCCTTAGAACTGCAAGATTTATCATTCTTTGCTGATCTCTCTGCATTCACCATGCAACAACACAAGCAACTGGCCACTATAACCAAACCTCTCAACAACCACCACATTCAATACAGATGGCTATACCCAGCCAAGTTGTTGATTACCAGAGAAGGCAAATCACATGTGGTAACTAGTGTCAAAGATGGAATTCGTCTTATGCGAGAGTGGCAAATACTAGACCCGTACGACAATGAGAAAAACACACCACAGTCACCTCCATCCACCCGCACCAGTTCAGACAATGAAACAGGCTGAAAGCATACTGAAGAAACCCTCAAGATAATAGCCCAGAGTAGCCCAGGAGAATGCCACTTAGCTCTTTGTCTGCTTTACCCCCCAAGTTATAGTGGTAACTTATCCGCACAGATTCTCTACAGGATCGTTTATTTTTATATATACTTGTTTCTCTACCCTTTTTGTCTCCCTCCTATTGTTTACCGTTACAGGACTAGACATACGAGTCTGCTAATCTAATCCGACCAGACAACCGAGAACCTTTCACCATCTTCTCATCACACCACTCCTCTCCAGTGAGATCTACGACACCAACTATAAAGATTGGCCGAACCTACCAATCCTAAGGTAAACAGCGACAAGGTACGTTTCTCACACACCGCCAAAATGGCTCTCAACATAACATCACTAAATGTGAAGAGCCTAAACAGTCCACACAAATGCCAAATGGCCTGGAAAGAAGCATCCAAACTCAAATGTGACATCATTTGCTTTCAAGAGACACATTTTATCTCCAGTAACCCTCCAACCTTTAAACACTGCAAATTCCCTCAGGTATACATGGCAATTTGCTAACTCTAATTTGTGCTGGAGGGGTTGCGATCAGGTGGGGACGCTGGTCCATATAGTATGGGCGTGCCCCCATCTCCGCAGCTTCTGGATGGAAGTGTTCAAACTGATTGCGAGGACCACTGGGGTCTTCGCAAAACCCTTGTTGGAGAAAGCAATTCTGAGCATTAATATGTCAGAATACCCAATATCTGTCAGATCAATAGCGATGCACATCATATTTGCTGCCAGATCCCTACTGCTGAGTAAATGGTAAACTAATGAGGTTCCAAGTGTGAGAGAAATTTCCACAAAAATCAAAACTGTATCAGACTAGGAAAAGATATTAGCATTTAAAGATTACTTAAAAAATACTTCTCTGGTCTTCATGGAACTCCTTATACCAGTCTGGAACATGACCTTGTATCCTGTAACACCATTTAGTTCTCCCTCTTCTTTCTTTTTCCCTCCCCCTTAATCGAGTTAAAGGTGACTTGTTTTAGTTCACCACATTGCGAATCTCAACTGATAAATGTACATAGAAATTTGTTGAGTTACGATATAACCGTACTAATTCTATACATAATTAGGTAAACTTGTATGACAAATAAGATACCTTGTTAGTATGATGACACTAGACTTAATTTTGGAACTTAAACTACGATTGATGAGTACGAAATTCTTGTATGCGTTCTATAGTCACCGGTTGTACAATTAATTATATCTCAATGTTCTATTTTCATGTACCTGGCAAAATTTTCAATAAAGAATATTTGGAAAAAAAAACGAACTAAGTGGAGAAGAAGCCGGAGGAAGATGCGGGACGAGAAGAGCGGAGGAAGAAGATGGAGAAGAAGATGATGGAGAAGAAGAAGATGGAGGAAGAAGAACACTGAAGGAAGACCAGAAGAAAGAAGATAGAAGAAGAAATTAATAAAGGACTTGTCAAAAACCGTCTCTTGTGTTTTTTAACCTTTTTGACACTTTTTTTGTGAAATGGTAGGGGTACATTTGTACCCCATTACCAATTCACACAGGGGGGGCTAGGATCTGGGGATCCCCTTGTTAAAGGGGTGCTTCCAGATTCCGATAAGCCCCCCATCCACAGACCCCCACAACCACTGGGCAAAGGTTGTGGGGATGAGGCCCTTCTCCCCATCAACATGGGGACAAGGTGCTTTGGGGGCTACCCCAAAGCACCCTCCCAATGTTGAGGGCATGTGGCCTGGTACAGTTCAGGAGGGGGGGCGCTCTCTCGTCCCCCCCTCTTTTCCTGTGGCCTGCCAGGTTGCATGCTCGGATAAGGGTCTGGTAAGGTTTTTTGGGGGGACCCCACGCCATTTTTTTTTAAATTTTGGCGTTGGGTTCCCCTTAATATCTATACCAGACCTGAAGGGCCTGTTATGGAATTTAGAGGGACCTCCAAGCATTTTTTTAAAAATTCTGGTTCGGGGTTCCCCTGTGGGGAAATTCCATGCTGTTTTTATCAATGAACTTTTATGTGTATTGTCGTACTGACAATTCATTATAGCTAGCTAGCTAGCTAGCAATAGTAGGTTTACATGACTTTTTTTCCTTTAGAAATGTCATTTTGCTGTCAGACTGTTCTAAACACGGGAAACATGCGCCCCTTTACAGGCATACTATAGACACCCCCCAGGTACAAAATTTAAAGGAATATTACACTTTTATTGTTTCACTTTAAGCATTATTAAAATCACTGCTCCCGATAAAATGTCTCTTTTTAAAACTTCTTTTTGCATTGATACATGTCCCCTGGGGCAGGACCCAGGTCCCCAAACACTTTTTATGACAATAACTTGCATATAAGCCTTTAAAATGAGCACTTTTGATTATGCATGTTCGTTTCCCATAGACTTTAACGTTGTTCACGTGTTTGAACAAATTTTTTGCCTGTTCGCATGTTCTGGATGCGAACTGAACCGGGGGGTGTTCAGCTCATCCCTAGCCGCGAGAAACATGAGGGGGATGCTGTCATGCTGTGTCACGCAAGTCCTGTGAGTGTGGGGGGGTGGGGCTTGCTATGATGCTACACTATCTGTGATGCTGATCTGTATACTTTATCTGTGATGCTGATCTATATACCCTATCTGTAATGCTGATCTATATACCCTGATCTGTGATGCTGATCTATATACACTATCTGTGATGCTGATCTATATACACTATCTGTGATGCTAATCTATATACCCTATCTGTAATGCTGATCTATATACCCAATCTGTAATGCTGATCTATATACCCTGATCAGTGATGCTGATCTACATACACTATCTGTGATGCTGATCTATATACTCTATCTGTGATGCTGATCTATATACACTATCTGTGATGCTGATCTATATACCATATCCGTAATGCTGATCTAGATACCCTATCTGTGATGCTGATCTATATACCGTATCTGTAATGCTGATCTATATACCCTATCTGTGATGCTGATCTATTTACCGTATCTGTAATGCTGATCTATATACTGTATCTGTAATGCTGATCTCTATACCCTATCTGTGATTCTGATCTATATACCATATCTGTAATGCTGATTGATATACCCTATCTGTGGTGCTGACCTGTATACACTATCTGTGATACTGATCTATATACCGTATCTGTGATGTTGATCTATATACCGTATCTGTAATGCTGATCTATATACCCTATCAGTGATGCTGAGCTGTATACTCTGTCCTGTGATTCTGGGGCTGTATACTCTGTCCTGTGATGATGATCTGTATACTCCTGACACTATGGGTGGAAGCAAGTGGAATACAGGGGATAGAGTGGGTGGATTTTATAAGGAGTGGTGCTTATGTAAAGTGGAAGGTGTCAAAAGGAAGGGCGCGGTCTAGCGCCCCCCTATCCTAAAACTTCATCAGCCACCACTGGACCCCTTCCTGTGTGTCTCACTAAATATAAAACTTCCAATGCACTAATCCCAACACACACATTCTTGTAGAAAAAAACGAGTGCTGTAGCAACCAACGGCTGGAACCATGTCAAGTAAAAGCAAACAAATGTCACCAGTACACCAAGGATCTCCAGAGTGGGTCCAGAGCTTTAATCAGTGGTCACATCGTTGCAGCAGATTACAACGTTTCGGAGCCACACAGGACACATGCCTGATGAAGGGGGGGGGCTCTAAAACGTTGCAATCTACTGAAACGATGTGATAGCTGATTAAAGCGCTGGACCCACTCTCGAGATCGTTGGTGTGCTGGTGACATTTGTTTGCTTTCGCTGAATATAAATACCCCTTCCCAGCATGCATAGGGGCCCCTATGGCTGTAATTGGCTGGGATGGCTTTCATATTCATGCCCTGATCTACATGAGTCACTCCTGTCCATCCTGCAATTTCCAAAGCTTCCTGGATACAGATCAGTCAACACAGATACAGAAACACTTGTGAAGCACACAGGACTCACTAGCTGAACCAATGTAGCCTTCCTGTTAGGCAGGAAAGCTGCTATATTTTACCTCCAGTCTCCTGTTAAGCAAGAGACCACATTCTTCCAACTATATACATCCTATCAACTTACCTAGGAGGGTGCTACAGCCTTCTAAATTGGTCTCCAGGACAGGAAATAAGGAAAATTCTCCCCAATTAATTACAGTAAGCCGTGTGTAAAAAAAAAAAAAAAAAAAAAAAACTGGAAGGAATTATGCACAGCATATAATATTTTATGTTCCACCACAATATAGTGATTTTTTTGTTAGCCATTGCTATCAGCCGAAATGGGTAGGGGACATAGTCAGCCTGTGATATTGCAATCTGACCACAGGAATGCCATGTGATGGTGTTGGTGTTCTGTAGGTCCCATTAGAGGAGACAAGGATGCAAATTGACTAAGTCAGCATGGGTCTACTTCTCTGCTTGAAGCACATCGTACTTATGGGAACTGATAGGGTCACCATGTATTTAATGTGGATACAAGTTCCTACATTAAAAAAGCAACCAGTTTACTGACTCTGAGGGATAGTAGAATGAAGTTCCAAATTCTGAAAATAAAGGTCCACATTAGGGATGAGCTTCGAGTTCGAGTCGAACTCATGTTCTACTCGAACATTGGCTGTTCGCAAGTTCGCCGAACAGCGAACAATTTGGGATGTTCGCGGCAAATTTGAATGCCGCGGAACACCCTTTAAAAGTCTATGGGAGAAATCAAAAGTGCTAATTTTAAAGGCTTATATGCAAGTTATTGTCATAAAAAGTGTTTGGGGACCCGGGTCCTGCCCCAGGGGACATGGATCAATGCAAAAAAAAGTTTTAAAAACGGACGTTTTTTCAGGAACAGTGATTTTATTAATGCTTAAAGTCAAACAATAAAAGTGTAATATCCCTTTAAATTTCGTACCTGGGGGGTGTCTATAGTATGCATGTAAAGGGGCGCATGTTTCCTGTGTTTAGAACAGTCTGACAGCAAAATGACATTTGGAAGGAAAAAACTCATTTAAAACTACCCGCGGCTATTGCATTGCCGACAATACACATAGAAGTTCATTGATAAAAACGGCATGGGAATTCCCCACAGGGCAACCCCGAACCAAAAAAAAAAAATGATGTGGGGGTCCCCCTAAATTCCATACAAGGCCCTTCAGGTCTGGTATGGATATTAAGGGGAACCCCAGCCAAAATTTTAAAAAAAAATTGACGTGGGGTTCCCCCTAAATTCCATACCAGACCCTTCAGGTCTGGTATGGATTTTAAGGGGAACCCCGCGCCAAAAAAAAAAAAAAAAACGGCGTGTGGTCCCCCTAAAAATCCATACCAGACCCTTATCCGAGCACGCAACCTGGCAGGCCGCAGGAAAAGAGGGGGGGACGAGAGTGCGCCCCCCCCCTCCTGAACCGTACCAGGCCACATGCCCTCAACATTGGGATGGTGCTTTGGGGTAGCCCCCCAAAACACCTTGTCCCCATGTTGATGAAGACAAGGGCCTCATCCCCACAACCCTGGCCGGTGGTTGTGGGGGTCTGCGGGCGGGGGGCTTATCGGAATCTGGAAGCCCCCTTTAACAAGGGGACCCCCAGATCCCGCCCCCCCCCTGTGTGAAATGGTAAGGGGGTACTTACCCCTACCATTTCACTAAAAAACTGTCAAAAATGTTAAAAATGACAAGAGACAGTTTTTGACAATTCCTTTATTTAAATGCTTCTTCTTTCTTCCTTCATCTTCTTCTTCTTCTGGTTCTTCTGGCTCTTCTGGTTCTTCCTCCGGCGTTCTCGTCCAGCATCTTCTCCGCGGCGTCTTCTATCTTCTTCTCCTCGGGCCGCTCCGCACCCATGGCATGAGGGGAGGCTCCCGCTCTTCTCTTCATCTTCTTCTCTTCTTCATCTTCTTCTTCATCTTCTTCTTCTTCTTCTCTTCTTCCTTCTTCTCTTCTTCCTTCTTCTCTTCTTCATGTCTTCTCCGGGCCGCTCCGCAGCCATGCTGTGGCATGGAGGGAGGCTCCCGCTGTGTGACGGCGTCTCTTCGTCTGACGGTTCTTTAATAACGGGGGGCGGGGCCACCCGGTGACCCCGCCCCCCTCTGACGCACAGTGACATGACGGGACTTCCCTGTGGCATTCCCCGTGACGTCACAGGGAAGTCCCTCAAGTCACCGTGCGTCAGAGGGGGGCGGGGTCACCGGGTGGCCCCGCCCCCCGTTATTTAAGAACCGTCAGACAAAGAGACGCCGTCACACAGCGGGAGCCTCCCTCCATGCCACAGCATGGCTGCGGAGCGGCCCGGAGAAGACATGAAGAAGAGAAGAAGGAAGAAGAGAAGAAGAAGAAGAAGATGAAGAAGAAGATGAAGAAGAGAAGAAGATGAAGAGATGAGCGGGAGCCTCCCCCCCCATGCCATGGGTGCGGAGCGGCCCGAGGAGAAGAAGATAGAAGACGCCGCGGAGAAGATGCTGGACGAGAACGCCGGAGGAAGAACCAGAAGAGCCAGAAGAACCAGAAGAAGAAGAAGATGAAGGAAGAAAGAAGAAGCATTTAAATAAAGGAATTGTCAAAAACTGTCTCTTGTCATTTTTAACATTTTTGACAGTTTTTTAGTGAAATGGTAGGGGTAAGTACCCCCTTACCATTTCACACAGGGGGGGGCCGGGATCTGGGGGTCCCCTTGTTAAAGGGGGCTTCCAGATTCCGATAAGCCCCCCGCCCGCAGACCCCCACAACCACCGGCCAGGGTTGTGGGGATGAGGCCCTTGTCTTCATCAACATGGGGACAAGGTGTTTTGGGGGGCTACCCCAAAGCACCCTCCCAATGTTGAGGGCATGTGGCCTGGTACGGTTCAGGAGGGGGGGGGGGCCGCACTCTCGTCCCCCCTCTTTTCCTGCGGCCTGCCAGGTTGCGTGCTCAGATAAGGGTCTGGTATGGATTTTTAGGGGGACCCCACGCCGTTTTTTTTTTTTTTTTTTGGCGCGGGGTTCCCCTTAAAATCCATACCAGACCTGAAGGGTCTGGTATGGAATTTAGGGGGAACCCCACGTCAATTTTTTTTTTAAATTTTGGCTGGGGTTCCCCTTAATATCCATACCAGACCTGAAGGGCCTTGTATGGAATTTAGGGGGACTCCCACATCATTTTTTTTTTTTAATTTTGGTTCGGGGTTGCCCTGTGGGGAATTCCCATGCCGTTTTTATCAATGAACTTCTATGTGTATTGTCAATGCAATAGCCGCGGTAGTTTTAAATGTGTTTTTTCCTTCAAAATGTCACTTTGCTGTCAGACTGTTCTAAACACGGGAAACATGCGCCCCTTTACAGGCATACTATAGACACCCCCCAGGTATGAAATTTAAAGGGATATTACACTTTTATTGTTTGACTTTAAGCATTATTAAAATCACTGCTCCTGAAAAAACGGCCGTTTTTAAAACTTTTTTTTGCATTGATTCATGTCCCCTGGGGGAGGACCCGGGTCCCCAAACACGTTTATTGACAATAACTTGCATATTAGCCTTTAAAATTAGCACTTTTGATTATTCATGTTCGTGTCCCATAGACTTTAACGGCGTTCGCGTGTTCGAACGAATTTTTTTCCTGTTCGCATGTTCTGGTGCGAACCGAACAGGGGGGTGTTCGGCTCATCCCTAGTCCACATACATTTTATTGAAATGCTCACCAGGGACACTATCATGGTATGACATCTGTATGTCCCCAGAGTTCTATCTTCCTCCCATGAGATAAATAAACCACATATTGGTAGGTTATTTGGCTCCCACCCAAGATCCCATGATTGGCCTTGGGGCACCATGTTTGTTGTTGGATCATGGAACGTTTGAATGTTTATCGTCATCTCCATGACCCTAGCTAGTGATCCCTAGTTGAGCATGGATAGAGAGGTCCTTTGGCTGCTGTATTGTGCAAGCAGAGCCAGACTCTGTCTAATATTTGTTGGTAGCTTTAGTTTGTGTGCTAGGCTGTAGGATAATGACGGTGCATTATTTTGAGGGAGCAAGTTACTAATGTCTTTGGTTCATTAATTGGCAATCAAAGAAAAATTAATAAAGACATGAAAAGTATTGCAGGTTTTTGATGTGTTTACACCTTTATTGATACAGTACATATTATTGCATGTTATATAGGACACAATAAACAACACGTAAGAAATGTACAATGCTCGCTAAAAGAAATAACAACAATTTACACAATAATATTACAACATTTAAATAAGAATATGAATAATATTAAAGACGACTGTTACCAGTCATTAAAGTGTGACTCTATTTTTGTTGAGAAATAATGTTTTTGTTTGTTATTGCTGCAGTACCTTTATGAGGAGGACAGGCGGGCGGCTAAGTAAGAGGGGTAAAAACAAATGGCTGGACAGAGTTTTTATCTCCCCTTGGCAGTCCACCAAAATTGTAACACTACTGCATGACAAGATGGTACATATGCTGCTGCATTTATCCTGTGTTGGAGAGTTTGACAGGCGGCACTGCGAGTCATACTCACCCATTGAGATCAATGGAGCTGTACCTCAACTGTAAGCCAACCACTTGACTTGCAGTTGTTTTTTTTAAATCAAATCCTTTTTATTATTTTATTTTAACACAATACAGACAAAACCCCTTCAACAAATCCCACCATCCCACCACCCCCCGCTCACTCGGAGTATATATGACACACAAAAAAAAAGAATAGAAAAAAGAGAATAACAATATCCAGTATTACAAAGCACACAGCACCCAATGGTTGACTTGATACCTAAGTCATAGATTGAAGCCAACTAGACCAAATAACATCAAACTTATTCAGGGAGTTCCTTACGGAATATGTATGCCTTTCAAAGAGAATAATCCTTGCATTTGTTGCATGATCAAGTAATGTAAAATTGTTTTTTGGCAATTAGAAAAGTAAAAAAAATCATTTTAAATTTGGGTAAAGAGGTGGCAGTGGTGTCTCCTGAATTAGACTACCCTCTAAAAAGTGATCCACCACAAATCAGTTTTCATACTAAGGTAGGCTTACTGCCTGTCTGAAAGAACCCTTCCAAAAGTTTCAGTTGCAGAAAAGTTGTATACAGTATTAAGTGATAATCCAAAATAATACACAAACCAGAGCGCTATATAGAAAAGTGACCACAAGATGATGCTGTAATGTATAGATATATCAGTTCATTGTAATGGGATCTTTCAAATAAATCATATATACTAATGATCCAAGGGCTGTAATAAAGAGGCAGGACCATGAAACGCGTTGCCATGTCAATTAGGTAGCTTGCTAGCCAAGCCTCTCTCTGTTACTGTGGCTGGGGCTTCCTTCTGGCCATCTAGCAGTTCCTGATAGGCCACTTCCAGGTCACTGACATTCTGGTGTGTGGGTTGGTGGCTGGCTATTGCTCTCCCATTACATCTTCTTCCTGGCGATTACCCCCTTGGAGCCGCCCTGGAGTTCCTCTGGGCATAACATAGATTGGATTACACACCTACTGCTAAACCTGGTGATCCCCAAATTGATGGGCTAGTATGCAACATCTAATGTTCTTGCCCCCACTACACAGTCTTATGCAAGCTTATCGCTGTAAACTTTTTAAACCTATAAGATTTTTGATGCCTTTCTTTGCACTTACCTACCTCCCACCCACCGTATAGACAAATGACGGGGGGCGGGATGCTCTGTTGTTCTGTGATGTTGCTCCAGTCTCACCACGCTTGCGTTTACCCGGATGTGCTGTGTCACTGGGACGTGGCTCTTTACGCATGTAATCAGTTGTGTCCAATCACAGCTGATCACATGTAAACAAGATAATGCCTTTTATCGTCTCTCCTCGCCTCACACTGACAGAGTGTGAGGAGAGGAGAGCCGATCAGAGGCATTTCCTTAGAGGGGAGATCTGTACAGATAATCAGGGCATTGATCATCAGTGCAGCCCAAACAGTGCCCAGCAGTGATGTCAATTTGTGCCTATCAGTGATGCAAGTCAGTGCTGCCTTTCAGTGCCCATCAGTGGCTACTCATTAGTGTCACCCATCAGTGCCCATCAGTGTAGCCCATCAGTGCCACCCATCAGTGCCGCCTATCCATGCCGCCTATCATTGTTCATAAGTGCCTCCTATCAGTGCCTATCAGTGCCCATCAGTGCTGCATATCAGTGCCACCTATCAGTGCCCATCAGTGCTACATATTAGTGCCTCCTTTATCAGTACCACCTCATCAGTACCCTTCAGTGAAGGACATAAATTACCTTTTTACAAAATTTTGGGACAAAAGCTAAGACAAACTTTATTTTTTCTAAATTTTGGTTGTTTTTTTTTTTTTTGTTTTTTTAGCAAAAAACAAAACAAAAAGCCAGCAGTAATTAAATACAATCAAAAAAAGCTCTATTTCTGTGAAAAAAAAGATAGCATTTAATTTTTGTACAGCGTTACATAACCGTGCAATTGTCATTCAAAGTGTGACAACGCTGAAAGCTAAAAATTGGCCTGGGCAGGAATGGGGTAAAAGTGCTGTAAAGTGCTGTTTAAAGCGGTTAAATATCATTTTTACCCTTGGATCATTTGCATATACAATTGATTTGTGAAATCCCATTACAATGAACTGATATAGCTGTACATTACAGCACCATCTTGTGGTCACTTTTCCATGTAGCATTCTGGTTTGTGTGTTTTTTTTGGATTATTATTCCACAGCTCCTAGTGGAATAGTCTGAGCAGCTGGGTTGGTGACTTTCACTTGATTGGCTACATACTGTACTATTGATCAGTGGCAGCCCCTCATGCAGGGCGCAGGGGCGCTGCCCCCCCTAATCTATGCGCCCGGCCCCTAATCTACATGCAGGATTCCAAAGGGTTTTTTTTTTCCGAAGCACATGATTAGAGCCTGAGGCTCTAATTGGCTTCAAAAAGGGTGGGCTCGGGGCACACAGCACTGTGCCCCAAGCCCACCCAGTTGTGTGACATTAGCAAATTAATATTTACTAATATCTTCCTGTTTCTCCTCCTGGCCAATCAGGAAGCGGGTCCTGAGATCCATTTGGCCGGGATCCTAAGACCTGATTGGCTGCGAGTGCTAAATCCTGATTGGCTGGGAGGGGAAGAGACCGGCGGAACTCGGAAGGAGACACAGGGAGGAAGCCACCGAAGCTGCAACCTGCATGGGGTAAGTGCGGGGCTGGCAGGGGGGCTGTCAGGCGAGCAACACAGTGAACGCGCACAGGGGGAAGCAGCAAGCAAGCAAGCAAGTGCACACGCGTTTCTTGACTGGCTGGCTGGAGGGGGGGTAGCTGGCTGGCTGGCCGGGGAGGCCGTGGGCCACCCCAGCCCAAGCAAATTGAGCACCATCCGCCACTGCTCTTGATTGCAAGCTTGTAGCACCTGGTAGTTGGTAGTTGTATATTAAGTAATACCTTTTATTGGCTAACTCAAGTTATTCAAGATACAGGCTTTCAGGACCCCTTAGATTCCTTCTGCAACTTTATCCATTTCTGAAAACCTACATAATGGTGTATAGAAGCTTCAGTTCAAATAAACACTGAATGCAGCAGTATTTGCAATGCAATTTATTTTAAGTTTATTTAAAGTCACTCATTGCATTTTGCATTCTAATTTTGATGGATGTTCTTGAATCCTGGCTTCGCTTTTTACTTAACAAGGCATAAAGAATGGGATTCAGGCAACAGCTGACCGTCACCAGGCAAATGCAAAGAGAGCTCATGGTGAAGTCTAGATGCAAATGTCGGCTATTGGTCCGCTTTGCTATAAATGGCCACACATTGTATGGAAACCAACAGCCAAAAAAGCCTCCTACAGCAGCTGCGATAATTTTGAAAGTCCTCTGAAATGCTTGTGGACGTTTATATTTATCAGTATGCAATTTGTAGATAATTAAACCGTAGCAGATAAGGATTACGGCAAAAGGCAATGCAAACATGACAAGACTTCGAGAGATCATGAAATATCTTTTAGAGGAGCCATATGATGGGACCTCATGTTTACGTACTTCATAATCTTTTAGGTATTTGTGCTCTGGGACAACTGCAAAAAACGTATGAATTTCATCAGGGAAAATAAATATTTGCAGTACAACGAGTGCAAAACACAAGATCCACAGAACAACTGAAGCAGTGATGGCTAACCCACGGGTTTTATGTATTTTTGCCCAAATCGGCCAAAAGATGGCCACAAATCGATCAATACTAATGACCGTTAGGAAAGCAACACTGGAAAAAGAGTTTATGTGTAGCATGATAACGTTAAAATAGACAATGGGTGAACAATCTTTGTTATGATCCAATAAGAGCCATTCGACTATACGCACTGGAAGAGAGATACAGCACAAAAAGTCAGCGATGGCCAAATTGAGAAACCAAACCGCACTGACGGTCTTCATTCTGCAGCCGGTGATCCATATGACCAAACCGTTTCCAATGACTCCCACAATAAATGTGAAAATGTAACAACTGATAGTTGTTACTTTTGTGATGGTGTAGGCTAGTTCATATGAGGATTCGGTATACATTGTATCCTTTTGTCTTTTTGCAACTTGAGCCAAATTCTTCAAGCTAGATGCGCTCCTATAAAAAAAAAAAAAAAAAAGTAAGAGATTGTTAAAAAGGCAAGCAAATCGATAAGTCCATTTACCAATGTTTACACCCAAGATTCACACAACTTTGACACAAGGTTCACACACAACTTTCACATATGATTCTTTTTAAATTAAAAGTTCTAATCTTCAGTGCAAGTCATAGTACTCATTTTCAGATAATTACAGTTCTTAAATGAAGTTACAAAAAAACACAAAAAACTAAAGTGTCATTACAGCTACTACTAGTTTTTCACATTTAGATGGACTTGCCCTACAATGTTGAAGATGTTTCACCAGAAGCATTTTTAGCCACACTAGTTACTCAGTTTACTTTAATCCTGTCATGCCTAAGCCTATTTCTGACATTTGTTGCATACAAGTTAAAATCCGTATTTTTTGCTAGAAAATTACTTAGAACCCCCAAACATTATATATACAGTATATAAATGTATATATATATATATATATTTATTTAGAAGAGAATAAAATGGCGATCATTGCACTATTTATTGTCACACTGTATTTGCGCAGCGGTCTTCAAACGCAATGTATGGGGAAAAAAGACAATTTTATGAATTCAAAAAAAAGCTAAACAGTAAAGTTAGCCCAATTTTTTGTATAATGTGAAAGATGATGTTACGCCGAGTAAATAGATACCTAACATGTCATGCTTTGAAATTGCGCACACGTGTGGAATGGCGACAAACTACGGTACCTAAAGATCTCCATAGGCGACGCTTTAAAAAAAAAAAATAACGGTTACCAGTTTAGAGTTACAGAGGAGGTCTGGTGCTAGAATTATTTCTCTCGCTCTGACGATTGCGGCGATACCTCACATGTGTGATTTGAACACCGTTTACTTTTGCTGCGCTAGCTCGCGGCGACGGGGGCGCTTTAAAAAATATATTTATTTTCCTCCTATTTATTTTATTTATTTTTATTTTTTTACATTGTCTCTTTAAAAAAAAATGATCACTTTTATTGCTGTCACAATGAATGTAAACATCTTTTGTGACAGTAATAGGTGGTGACAGGTACTCTTTATGGGGGGATCGTGGGTCTAAAAGACCCCAAATCCCTACTTTGCACGTCAAAGTATTCAGATCGCCAAAAACGGAATACTGTAAATTTTTTTTTTAAATCGCCGCCATTAGCAGCCGAGTAAAACGTCTTGACGTCGCTTCCGTGTTTACACATAGGAGACTGTTTCCGGCTTTCTTCCAGTCTCACTCTAGCCAGCAGAAGGGCAGTGCAGCTGCAGGCATCACCCTGGTATAACCCCTGAAAGCCAATGAAGGCCGCATATATGTGTACAGTAGGCGCTAAGGTTCACTCGTACAAACAAATGGCCACTGCCCCCACCTATAACTGCCCTTCACAGCAAGGAACACATGGAAGGGCAATGCATGTCAAACAAAGCCAAAGAAAATTTCTGGCTCAACTTGCTAACCAACCTGCAACCAACCAAATTAGCCTAATGCCGCGTACACACGACCGGACTTTCCGGCAGACTAGGTCCGATGGTTTTCCTGACAGGCTTTCGGTGGACTTCCGAAGGACTTTCCGAACGAACGGACTTGCCCACACACGACTGGACTTTCCGGCAGACCAGGTCCGACGGTTTTCCCGACGGACTTTCGGCAGAGTTACAGCAGATTTCTGAACGAATGGACTTGCCCACACATGGACAAAAGTCCGTTCATTTTGAACGTGATGAGGGGATTAGAAAAGGAAGTCAATCTCGTCACTTTTATCGGCGAGATTGACACCTTGCGAGCCCCATCGTGGGAGCCAGGGCAGAGCATACCAGGCCCTTAGGTCTGGTATGGAGTTTAAGGGGAACCCCCTGCGCTGAAAAAACGGCGTGGGGCCCCCCCAAAATCTATACCAGACCCTTATCCGAGCATGCAGCCAGTCAGGAAAGGGGGTGGGAACGAGCGAGCGCCCCCCCCCTGCTGAAACGCACCAGGCCGCCTGCCCTCATCATGGGGGGGTGGGTGCATTGGGGAAGGGGGCGCCCTGTCCGCACGGCACCCCCCCTTCCCCAAAGCACCCACCCCCCATGTTGAGGGCATGTGGCCTGGAACGGTTCAGGGGGGGGCGCTCGCTCGTCCCCACCCCCTTTCCTGACCAGCTGGGCTGCGTGCTCGGATAAGGTTCTGGTACGGATTTTGGGGGGACCCCATGCCGTTTTTTCAGCGTAGGGGGTTCCCCTTAAAATCCATACCAGACCTAAGGGACATCTTTCTCGCGCTTGCTGCAATAGGAAAATGTGTTTTTCCTATTGCAGCGAGCGCAAGATGTACAGTACCCTGACGCCGAGAACCAGCGTGATAGGATCGTGCTGGAAACATTCTCGTGGGCAGGTGCTGTAGCTGCCCTTGCGTCGTATTTGGTCTGTCGGACCAGCATACAGGCGAACGGATTTCCTGATAGGAACTGGTTCCAGCTGAGTTCTGGCGGGAAGATTTGAAACATGTTCCATTGGCTGGCTGTTGGGGTAGACTGTTCGACATGAACAGAAACAAACAATTATTGTATCATTTGATACAATCAAAAATATGTAAATAAATAATGATATTTGAAGCGCTTCACAATGTGCATAAAAATGAATATATATGAATAAATATAAATACTCAAATAAACCCAGCGGTGAGTAAAAATTCCTAAAAAATCCAGCAATCAAAATAGTGTAAAATTATAAAAAATTAGTGACACCAAATGTGTAAAAAAATCCACATAAAAAATCCACATAAAAATAAATATATAGGGATGTATTCAGAAGGTTCAATTATACAAGTGTAGAATCCGATTGGTATAGAGCTTTGATCCAGTCCCACTAGCAAAGCTGTTTAAAAACACTTGCTTAATTAAGGTGCTCATTGACCTTTATAGTAACAATGTTTCTTTTGCTTCTGTTCACAACCAATGTGAGAATCATAAAACAGATCTCATTTGACAGGCAGATAAGAGAAAAAACCAAGGATCCTTGAAAAAGTCACGTGACTGTGATGTAACACGTGGGAGGAGCCAAGGACGCTCTGTGCAGATCAGCAGTATCACTCAGTGTACTGCAGTGAATCTGCTCCTGTCTAAGGCGGCTGACTGCTATAGTAAAACCTGCATATGCCTTATCATTATAAGGCACACGTGAGTGGATTGAAGTTTGCCTGTGTACCTTGGTATCCTAACTATTGCACAATGATTGGTTTTTTCTCTTATCTGCCTGTCAAATGAGATCTGTTTTATGATTCTCACATTGGTTGTGAACAGAAGCAAAAGAAACATTGTTACTATAAAGGTCAATGAGCACCTTAATTAAGCAAGTGTTTTTAAACAGCTTTGCTAGTGGGACTGGATCAAAGCTCTATACCAATCGGATTCTACACTTGTATAATTGAACCTTCTGAATACATCCCTATATATTTATTTTTATGTGGATTTTTTTACACATTTGGTGTCACAAATTTTTTATAATTTTACACTATTTTGATTGCTGGATTTTTTAGGAATTTTTACTCACAGCTGGGTTTATTTGAGTATTTATATTTATTCATATATATTCATTTTTATGCACATTGTGAAGCGCTTCAAATATCATTATTTATTCTTTTTCTTGTCAAAAGAAGTTTATTGAGTATACAATGTTATAAAGCTACATAAAGTAAGTTTACAAGGATCTATAAAGTAAGCTCTTTGTTTTACAGTAGGGTTTATATAGGTAAATATCATGAAATTTCAAATATTAAACATTGGGTTCACGTAAACCTAAATTAAAGATATATATCATTTCCTTAGTTACTTTTGTAGGTATTTAAATGATTTATACCTACTATACATATTGTTTACAAGTAGAGTGTATATAGGTCAAATAAATTCTGATAATGAGCTTTAATCGTAAGGTGGAGAAAAGGAAAGAGAAAGAAGAAAAAGGGTAGAAAGGCAGAGGTATGGTCCACAAGGTTGTCCCGCTCGTCAGTTTATTATTCTTTTTAGTTCTCTTTGAAGCCTTAGAATGGGTGTCTCTGTAAGTCATTTAATCTGTTACCATGGCAACAGGACAGAGTCATTGAAATTTGACAGGAACTGTTGTTTTATCCAAGGGTGCCAAAGTTTTTCAAATTTTGGAATTTGATTTTGATCGATGGCTACCATCTTAGCATGGGACATTGTATTATTCATTCTGTGAATTGTTTCTGCTAGTACCAATGTAGGAGATTTCCATGCCTTGGCCACTGTTTGTTTTGCAGCCGTTATTAGTTGGATCATAAGTTTGAATTGAGAGAGTGTTAACCATTCCGGTTTTAGATTAAGTAAAGTTAAATATGGATCTGGTTGTATTATTTTTTTAAATATTTTAGATGCAATCACGAAGACTTCCTTCCAGAAGGTTTGGATTACTGGGCACGTCCACCATATGTGTAAATATGTGCCTATTTCTGGGCATCCTCGAAAACAAAGAGCTGAGGTATTAGGTGAATATTTTGCCACTCTAGCGGGTACAAGGTACCAGCGAGTTAGGACTTTATAATTTGTCTCCAGTGCTAAGATGTTGGGTGAAGATGACTTAGATGTGAGCCATATGTTAGACCAGTCCGTGTCTTCTAAAGTTCGTCCCAGGTCCTCCTCCCACCTCTGAACGTAAGAGGGTCTATTAAGATTTGCTACTCCATATAATTGATTATAAAGTGATGAAATTGTACCTTTAGCAAATGGATCTTTTGTACAGATTGATTCAAAAATGGATAATTGGGATAATGGTGTATCCCCCTTTAGGAATGGTGTATAGAAATTTTTGATTTGGAGATATCTAAATATCTCAGAGTTTGGTAGATCATATTTTTCTCTAAGCGATGGGAATGAAAGGAATGATTTAGATGCTATGAAGTCATTTAGTGTCTGAATGCCTGATGTTGTCCAAGCTTTAAAAGAATTTGGGTAGATCCATGCCGGATAAAAGGCCGGATTTCTGACAAAAGAAAGGAGAGGATTGTGTGGAGATTGTAACTGATATTTGGTTTTTAGTTTATCCCAGAGAGATAAGAAGTGCTTAGTTATGGGATTATGAATTTTAAAGCGGTCTTTAGGATCAAGCCATAATAAATTTGATATTAATAGAGGGTCATTTTCTGAAGCCTCTATAAATACCCATAGTGGGATTTCCTGTTTTGCATGGTATTTGGACAGACTGGCCAAATGTGCTGCTCTGTAGTAGTTAGTAAAATTAGGGTATCCCAGGCCTCCTTTATTTTTGGGAAGATGTAGTGTGTGTATAGGTATACGTGGTTTAGAAGAGCCCCATATAAACGAAGTTGCTCTTTTTTGTACTATTCTCAAAAAATAGGAAGGAATTGGAATAGGGAGAACTCTGAATAGATAAAGCAATTTGGGTAGAATAGTCATTTTGATTGCATTAATTTTCCCTATCCAGGATAAAGGACGTTGCGACCATTGTTTTATTAGATTTGTGATCTGTCTTAATACAGGAGGATAATTGGTTGAGAATAAGTCAGAATGAGATGCTGTTAAATGAATTCCAAGATATGGGATTGATTTTTCTGCCCATGTGAATGGGAGTGCAGCCTTAGCCGGGATCAATTCCATGTTTGTGAGTGAAATATTAAGCACTAGGCATTTCTTAGGATTAATCATAAGGCCGGATAGGGCTGCAAATCCATCAAGAGCTGGTATTAAGTTAGGACCAGAGACCTGTGGTGATGATAGAAAAAGTAATATATCGTCTGCAAATATACATCATTTGTGTGTAATACCTCCTACTTCAGTGCCAGTTATAGTTTGGTTTGTTCTGATGTATTGGGCCATGGGTTCGAGTATAAGGGCAAATAATAAGGGAGATAATGGGCAACCCTGTCGGGTACCTCTTTCGATATTAAAGGCTTCAGATTTGTATCCAGCATATTTTATATAGGCTTTGGGTTTATTATATAATGCTTTGATCCATGTTAAAAAGTGGGGTCCAAAACCCCATTTTTGTAATGAATATTGCATATATTGCCAGGATACTGTGTCAAATGCCCTCTTAATATCGAGAGATAGAAAACATAAAGGGATTTTCCGTTTTTTAGCAATATGTGCCAATAACACTGCCCTGCGTATATTATCGCCTGCCTGTCTATTTGGCATGAAGCCTACTTGATCTCTATGTATTAATTTTCCTATAATGCTATTGAGGCGTTTTGCTATTATTTTTGCTAATAATTTAATATCCAGGTTTAACAGAGAGATAGGCCGATAATTCACACAGGAAGTATCATCAGAAAGGGGTTTTGGGATCATACAAACAATTGCCATTAGTGTTTCTTGCCGAAAAGAATGTCCATCTAGAAGTTTGTTAAAAGTTTCAGTGAGAATGGGAGAGAGTATTTCTGAGAATGTTTTATAGTATAAAGCCGAGTAGCCGTCTGGGCCTGGTCTTTTGTTAAGTTTTAGGTCTTTTATGGCGTTAGCAACTTCATCTATAGTTATAGGCTCATCCAAACAGCTTTTTTGATTCTGAGATAACTCAGGTAAGTTTATTTTTGAGAAGAAGGATTCAGCTTCTGTAGGATTAAATTCATTGTTTGTCTTGTATAAAGTTGCGAGATGTGAGTGAAATTTATGGACTATTTTAACTGGATTACAAGTGTAAACATTTTTTGATAATTTCAAACGTATCGGTTTGAAAGATTTGTTAGTTGAATTTAATGCCCGAGCCAAATATGTACCTGGTTTGTTTGTATTCATGTAGAAATTGTGTTTGGAGCGTTTGAGGGATTTATCAACTGACTCCGTGAGAAATAGATCGTATTCCAATCTAGATTTTTCCAGATGAGATTTTGTACTCTGAGATGGATTATCTTGAAATGATATGTAGGCTGCATTAAAATTGAGTTCTAGTTTTTTTGCTAGATTTTTGCGTTCCCGTTAAAATAGTGCCATTTGTCTTTGTATTGTACCACGCAAGACAGGCTTATGAGCTTCCCACAGTGTTATTGGGGAGATGTCTGTTGTATTATTAATTGATATGTATTCCTTTAAAGCTTGTTCAATGGCCATCTGATGTAGTGGGTGTTTGAGCATTATGTCCGGTAAGTACCACGTTGGGTCATGCGCTTTTGGTATAGCTGAGGCTATAGTAGTGTATACTGCATTATGGTCAGACCACGGAATCGGAATTATATCTGATGCAATAATTTCTGGTATCATTCCTATTGTTAGAAAATATGATCTATTCTGGTGAAGGTTTGATGAGGGTGCGAGAAATAAGTGAATTTCTTTTTCATTGGGTTACTTTCTCTCCATGAATCTACCAGATTGTATTTGGAAAGAAGTTGAGAAAAAGGTAATCTAGAGGTTATTTTGGATGGTGTAAAAGGTGATTTATCTAGAAATGGGAGGAGGACCTGGTTTGAATCCCCACACATTATCACTGTTCCTATTTTGTGTGTATTAATCACTTGTAATATATGTGAGAGGAATGGTGTAGGTTGTTTGTTAGGAGCGTAGTAGGAAATCACTGTGATTGCTGTATCCATTATATAACCCATGAGTATCAGGTATCTACCTTCTGGGTCTTTAATTTCTGATGATAAGGTGAATGGTGTGGATCGGTGAAATGCAATTAGAGTTCCCCTTTGCTTGGTACAGGCAGAAACCGTGTAAATTTGTTGATAAAAAGGAGAAATATATTTTGGAGTAGAATCTTTGGTGAAGTGTGTTTCTTGGAGGCATACTATGTGAGCCTTCTTGTTATAGAAAGTACGGAAGGCTTTGGTCCTTTTTTGAGGGACATTTATTCCCTGAACATTCAGGGAAAGTATATTCAGTGGTGCCATGGCAATAGATCAAATAGTTTTGACTTACTTTTTGTTATGCAGAGCTGACTGCGCAGATCAACCTGTGTGGACTGAAGAGATGAATAGATAGAAAAGAAACCAGCGAATTCTGGAGTAAAGAGTAAACAAAAAACATATGAGATTAGATGATACATTGTATAAATTATTTTTTGCAAGTAATCACAATTTACCCGTGAAAGAGAGTAAATATCTCTCTCAGGGGAATAAGTGCCTTCGTCACACTCCCACATAATATGATTGGGAGAATGAGGAGGGCTAATGGGGGTACACGGATCTTCCGCTTACAGGAGAGAAGTGCTATGTCAAAAGACATCAAAATGATGTTTCATTAATTGGAGTGCAGAATATAGTTTTTGTTGAAATTATTTATTCCAGGGTGGTTGTATATGGTTAGTCTTGCCCTAGGCTAAATAATTCAGTTAGAAAGGTACTGTTAATAACTTTGGTATTGATGAAGATAGTTTGAATTATTTTGGGATTTTAACCCTTTTAGAGTAAACAATTACATATTTTATTCATATGCAACTGTTTAGATATGTTAACTCATAAAATTGAGGTTGTATTGCTTCAGATTAGAATAAACAAAAACATAATTCTAGGAACTAGTTAGGTAATAATATATTTGTTTTAAGAAAAGAAAGAAAAAGCTTCCATTACTTCTGGATTATTAAACATATTTGTCCTAAAAAGTAATAAATCTATTGTTATTACCTGATAATATATAACTGAACAAGAATTTCCTTATTTCACTTATATATTCTAAGGCTATATGAGTCAGAAGTAATAAGAAATATAACTGGAATGTAACATGATCCCACACAGTGTGTGACTATCAGAATGCAGTTACATTCAGTTATAAATATAGGTTTTTTAAAGAGAACCATCTCTTAGTATAATAAATGAAGAGATATCAGGAATTAGGATGTCAGTCCATTGAATCTTCTTGGTCAATGGATGATGTGGCATAACGGCCTCTTTTGTGAGAATGATGACTCCCATTTTGTTCTGAAATTTTCTGGGTGCTGCCTGAAGGTGAAGATGACGCCATTCTTCTGCGTGTGGGAGAGTTGCTGCTTGTGGGTTCTGTCAGATTTAATTTTAAAAGGGTTTGTTGTAGTTCATCTGCTGATCTGCTTCTGTAAATTGTACCTTGGTAGTTAAATCTGACTGAAAAGGGGAAGCCCCATTGATACATAATGTTGTGGCGTTGCAGTTCCATTAGTTGGGGTTTCACGGATCGTCTTTTAGTAATAGTAAGTTGGGATAGGTCAGCAAAAATCTGATAATTGTGTCCTTGAAAATTAAGTTCCTTTTTTTCTCTTGCAGCAATTAGTATTTGTTCTTTCGTTCTGTAATAATGACATTTTGTGATTATATCACGTGGGGGTCCATCTTTCTTTTTGGCTGTGAGGGCTCTGTGTACTCTGTCCAGTTCTAAACGTTCAATAGGGATATCTGGCTTTAGTTCTTGTAATAGAGCAGTAATAGTAGATTGCAGGTCTGTCACAGTTTCAGGTATTCCCCTTATGCGCAAGTTTGAACGTCTGGCTCTATTTTCGTAATCTTCAAGCTTAGTTTGAAGTATTAAATTCTCTTTTTTTAATTGTTCCAATTCTGTTATATTTTCTTGGGTTGTAATTTCAATTTCATCCATTTTTATTTCTAAGGCTGTGGTGCGGTTTCCCAGCTCTCTTATTTCTTTGGTTAGGCTTTTTGTTATTTGGTCTGAGGTTTGTTTTAAAGCCTTATGAAGCATCTTTTCAAATTGTAATAATATTTCTGGGGATACTGAGGAGGCTTGTGGAGAAGTTTGTGAGAGGATTTGTTCTGTATCTGACTCAAATGGAGAGTCTTGCTGTGACATTTTCTGTCTGTGAGAGCGCCCTGATGCTGTATCTTGTGAGGTGACTGGAGCTGCTTCAGCTGCAGTGAGTGCCTGTGAGCTCTTTGTGAGGTGATTTTTATTTCTGCCACGGTTTCCTCCCAGTACCATATTTCCTGCCCAAACTTTCACAGTTTGTTCCCTGGGGCAAAAAGGTTCAAATGGATACCTTTTGAGCCTGCAGGCTCCGCTTTGTCCTTCTCTTCTCTCCTCAGCGGTGTGGAGTTCTAACAATGCATGTCTGCTCTGCTAGGCTCCGCCTCCTGCCCCCCAATTATTTATTCTTTTTAAGTGACTCTGAAAACACTCTTTTTTGATAGCAGCCTCACTTGGTTTTCTGTGTAATTATCAGCTATTTAGCATCACAGTGCTTTGTGTTTTATATATTCTTAATCAAAAATATGTATAATACCATTCGACATGAAGATTCAATGAAGCAGCTAAAAACATACGATCGCCGCGAGCCGAAATTTACGGTCAAATGCTCCGTCCATAGGCTATAGAAGAATTCTAATATTGTTTGACCAGTAATAACAATTAGCAATTATAATTATTACTAGTCAAACAACATTAGAATACAATATAGCTTGTGGGTGGAGCATTCGCCCGTAAATGAAAGATCGCAGCGTCGTACAGTTTAGCTGCTTCGTCAAATCTTCTTAGAACATCCTACAGACACCATGAGCCTTCAATTGACAGATTCGACCTAAATTAATTTGGATTTTTGTACCAATGCATTTTTTAACGAAACCAAATAAATAAAAATGAATTTCGGGAGTAACTAAATAAATGTATTTTTTGGACGAAACCGAAATTCCGAAACAAAATATTTCAGTGTGCACATGTCTACTTAAGTGAAAGCACCTGTAATGAGTCTAGGAGAAAATGTCATCTGACAGCCCTCGTGGCCAGTGGCAGGTCTCTATGTAGGGGTGGAATTCAGAACGGGATCTCCACTTATAAAGATGAACAACCCACAAGGTGATTGGAACGTGGTGCTTCTTCATGGCTCAGTACCATCCTCATTCCTGGGTAGCCAGGGTTGCTATTGATAAGACACAGACGTTATATATTAGGTATAAATATACTAAATATTAAAGTCTTCATGACCTCAACCTCAGAGCAAGAGCCAATAGGCAGTATCACAAAAATCGAAGTAAAGTAAAACATCAGTACTGTTTATTAAAAAGTCAATGCCACATTTTATTCACCCTTTGCTTATCTGTATAGCCAAAACTTTTTTTTCCCGTTTTGGATACAGTAGGGAAGGGTTATAACTGTTGTCACTTTATTTTTATTTATTTATTATTATTTTTTGCTATATTTGTCTTGTTGGAGAGGTTTCCCTCCACTTCCTGGCATGGTGAAACAACAGTTGGCGAAAAGAAATTTATACAAAATGATGGAAATGAGATGCTTTTAGAACAGATACCCCATTGGAACACTTATCCCCCCCCCACTCGTTCTGGTGACAACTCTAAAACTTTTGCTTTCCAATCACTTTAACCTTGTGTCAATGACTCCAACCCGAATAAATATAAAGGCATTTAAGGACAGAATTAAGAATAAGCATAGAGAATTGGCATAAATAAAAAGAAAAAGTGACAAATGCCACATAAAGGTGGAAATGAAATAAAAAGAGCCAGCTAAAGTACAGATTAAGTATTTATAGAGGCTTTTAATAATAACAATGAATAATAACAGTGATAATAATAATAATAATAATAATAATAATAAAAATAATAAAAATGCAGAATCTATTTGATTCTACTATATACTTATGTAAGTAATTTGTATGTATGGGAATGTACTGTATGCCTTTGGTCTACAATAGGTATACACTGAATTCCAAATATTAGTAAATGTTCTGTACACCTGCATTTCTTTGTATACTATAAGTATGACATTTGTCTCATATATTTTGAAAAATTCCAATAAAATAAGACTGTTCAGAAAAATGCAGATTCCATATATATTTAATGCCTATGTATGCAAACTGAATACATTTTGTAAGAAAAGTATGGAGAGGTTTTGTAACTTGTACACATAAGTTAATTCATTAATTTCCCTCTTACTGTCTCAATTGCTTTGTCTATCTCTCTCTTTCTCGAACCTCTCTATAAAATGACATCAGTTAGAATTTTGACTATGAGTTGTCTACTAAATTGTGTGCTTCCTATAATTTTTATGACCCTCTTCCAATTTTTTGCAGGTATATTCTCTTACCAGACAACTTGTACTGATTAACATGGTGCCCTCCTTGAGTTGGGTGTTGTTCAGCATAGAAAAGTCTTCCAGTGAGTAAGATTCCACACACTTTATAAGCACATTTATGAAAACTTATATTTATCTGCTATAGTTTAAAGAACATCAGTTCCTGTTTCCTTCCCTTATCAGTAAAGGCGCATAACCATAAAAAAAAAAAAAAAAGTTAAAGCAGACATATACTTTAATCGTTGTACATAGTTAACATATTACAATTGTCTTTGGAGCCTGCTTGATGATCTGAATATTGAGATTAACATAAAATACTTTTTTGTGGTTTTGCCAATTAATATATTATAATAATAAATAATATAAAGTTAATACTTTTAACCATTTTTATATTATTTAGCCACTTGCTGCCAAATCACGTACCTGGTACGCCATTTGACTGCAAGTGGTTGAACCAGGGTGATGTCTGCACTACCGTTTTTTTTTTAGAGCCGACGGTTGGCTCTCTTGTAATAGCAACTGGATCGGCTAACCAGCTGCTTGGTTGTTATTACAAGCAGCGGGAGGGGGCGATCCCCCCTCCCGCTAGATTCCGCGACCTGATCGGGCTCTCCCCTCCCACCGGGAGATCTGAGCCACTAACCAGCATGTCCGCCAGCTAGTCAGAGCCCCAAAGAAATCCGGGATCGGCTGTGATCGGGTCGCCGCTATGGTAACCCAGAAATTATGACATGACAATAGGGATAAAACTTTTTTGCGGAAAGGAGTTTAACAAGACACGTGACCACTCATTAAAATTAGAAGAAAAGAGGTTTAACCTTAAACTACGTAGAGGGTTCTTTACTGTAAGAGCGGTAAGGATGTGGAATTCCCTTCCACAGGCGGTGGTCCCAGCAGGGAGCATTGACATTTTCAAAAAACTATTAGATAAGCACCTGAACGACCACAACATACAGGGATACACAATGTAATACTGACATATAATCACACACATAGGTTGGACTTGATGGACTTGTGTCTTTTTTCAACCTCACCTACTATGTAACATCTAATCGTTCTATTTTACCGGCATCTTTCATTTTTTGAAAATCAAAAGTATTTAAAAACGATGATCTTACCGATTTGAATGCTTGTAAAGTGGTTGTAAACCCTTACACACCACTTTTACTTACACGTAAGCCTATAATAAGGCTTACCTGTAGGTACCGTGAATATCCCCCAAACCTGCACCGTTTAGTAGATATTCACTGACGTCATCGGCACAAGCGCACTGAAGAAACGGCTTGCTCATGCCATTTCTTCCGCTCCTGTGGCGTTACCGGCGGCTCCCGCACACGTGGGAGTGATGTCATCGCGGCACCGGCTAATCACAGCGCCGGAGCCCATGATACCCAGAAATGGGTCTGGGAGACATGTCACCAGCGACATCAGTGTGCCGGGACAGCTGTGGGGGCTTCAATCTAAGGTAAGTATTTCATAATGAGCTAGTATGCTATGCATCTCACATGACTATATGTCTATACATGACTACGCAATTGTCATTCAAAGTGTGACAGCGCTGAAAGCTGAAAATTGGCCTGGGCAGGAACAGGGTAAAAGTGCCCGGTATTAAAGTGGTTCAGAGGCGGCCCATCCATTACTGGCGCACGGGCACCGCCCCCTTTTTCCAGCCACCCTCTCTATGACTAATGGATAGATTCATGAATCTATCCATGGCCGCCGCTGCCACCCCCTTTTGAGGCGTCCAGCCCCTTTTTGGACGCCGGGTGCCTGAATTTCAGCGGCGGGGGTGTTTTTTTGAAGCACCTGATTAGAGCCATAGGCTTTAATAGGCTTAAAAAAAGGTGAACATGGAGCACAGAGCATTGCGCTGGAAGTCCACCCAGATGTGTTAGAAAAGCAAATTAATATCTAACACTGAACTGCCTCTCCGTCAATCAGATAGCGTGGGTCTAATACCCATTACCTGATTGGCTGAAGGCACAGGTGCCCCTATTGGACACCTAGCAAAATGGAAGAAGAGAGAAGGGGGAAGAATGGAGGACAGACTAGCCATCCCACAACTCACCGCCGCCACCCACTGCCTGACCCGCCACTAAGATGGGGTAAGTGCCGGGCAGACAGCGGGTGGGAAGGGGTCACAGTGGTGGCATTTAATGGGCACAGGTGGCAGCATTTGATGGGCACAAGTGGCTGCATTTGATGGGCACAAGTGGCTGCATATGATGGGCACAAGTGACTGCATAAGATGGGCACAATGGCTGCATATGATGGGCACAGTGGATGCATTTGTTGGGGCATAAGTGACTGCATATGATGGGCACAAGTGACTGCATAAGATGGGCACAATGGATGCATATGATGGGCACAGTGGCTGCATTTGATGGGGCATAAGTGGCTGCATATGATGGGCACAAGTGGCTGCATATGATGGGCAAAAGTGCCTGCATTTAATGGGCAAAAGTGGCTGCATATGATGGGCACAGTGGCTGCATATGATGGGCACAGTGGCTGCATATGATGGGTACAGTGGCTGCATATGATGGGTACAGTGGCTGCATATGATGGGCACAATGGCTGCATATGATGGGCACAGTGGCTGCATAAGATGGGCACAGTAGCTGCATATGATGGGCACAGTTGGCTGCATATAATGTGCACAGTGGCTGCATTTGATGGGCACAATGACTGCAATTAATGGCACAGTGGCTGAATTTGATGGGCACAATGGCTGCATTTGATGGGGCATAAGTGACTGCATATGATGGGCACAAGTAACTGCATAAGATGGGCACATTGGCTGCATATGATGGGCACAGTGACTGCAGTTGATGGGGCATAAGTGACCGCATATGATGGGCACAAGTGACTGCATAAGATGGGCACAATGGCTGCATATGATGGGCACAGTGGCTGCATTTGATGGGCACAAGTGGCTGCATATGATGGGCACAATGGCTGCAAATGATGGGCACAGTGGCTGCATATGATGGGCACAGTGGCTGCATTTCATGGACACAATGACTGCATATGATAGGCCCAAGTGGCTGCATATGATGGTCACAAGTGGCTGCATATGATGGGCACATGTGCGTGCATTTTATGGGCAAAAGTGGCTGCATATGATGGGTACAAATGGCTGCATATGATGGGCACGAGTGGCTGCATATTATGGGCACGAGTGGCTGCATTTGATGGGCAAAAGTGGCTACATATGATGGGCACAAATGGCTGCATTTGGTGGGCACAAGTTTCTGCATATGATGGGCACAGTGGCTGCATATGATGGGCACAGTGGCTGCATATGATGGGCACAAGTGGCTGCATATGATGGGCACAGTTGGCTGCATATGATGGGCACAGTGGCTGCATTTGATGGGCACAATGGCTGCATTTCATAGGCACAGTAAGGCTGCAATTGACGTTTTTTTTTTTTTTTTAGTATCTTTCAGTTTGCTTGCGCCCCCCAAAAAATGTTGAGCACCAGCCACCACTGAAGTGGTTAATATTTTTTATAAGCGGTGAAACAGAACAATCACTGTAGATAGTTTATAATGGCAGATCACAATGCAGAACTGATACTAGTTCAAACAGGAAGCAAGGAACTGTGATAGCGGATCACCACAAAGCAATGTTCAGATCGGATATTGGCACAAAATAAAACATTGCTGCAGTTTCAAGAAAGTAGAACTCTTTATGTAGGATAAACTAATCCAACTCAAAAAAATAGGACAATCTAACTCAAACTATTTAATCAAATCCACTATACAGCAGTAAAGCTGCATGTGCGGTCTCATGGAAAGGCTGGAGACCTTCTATGTATGCTTTGGCAATGTAAGCTTATACAATGCTTCTCGTCTTGAATGGCTGTGTTTATTGTTTAGATTTGTTGCCCAAAAATATGGCTATTGGGTACCCTGGAAAATCTACAACTTAAAGCAGAATTAGAGCCAAACATAAAAATAAATAAACCATAAAATGATCAAATAAAAATAGCTTTTCTGTAATATTGACTTTCAATTTGTAGTTGTTCTGAACAGTTTTGCAAGGTTTAATTACTGCCTGTTTCCCCTACTGAGGAAAAACATTACTTATCCAGGCATATATTGTCACTGGGGAAGAAAATAGAAAATCTAAGATCTTTTTGGTTGTGTTATGAACATGATTAGATTGGGGAAAATTTTCCACAGGGGGCACCTGCTCTGGTGACAACATCTAAGGCAGCCCATACGTTAGTCCTTTTTTTCATTCATCCAAAAAAAAAATTTACAAATTTCCCCATCCTCACAATAGGGGAATCCTTCCTCGCTGATTTATTGTATTCTGACAGCCTGGAGACTTCCCCACCGTCAGAATACACTCATCAGAGATGCAGACTGTAGCCGCCAGTGCAGATCACTCAGGAAAAGCCAGACAGGGTGGTTGCACAGAAGTCAATTGGTGTAATGTATTCTGTACAAGCGGCCTGCCCAAACATAGATCAAAATTTGGCCAGTCCCTGCTGAACCAGATGAATTTCTAATCCATGTATTGTCAACTTAAGAAGAGTTGTACCTTCAGTTTGGAGTGATTATTTTTAAATTGTAGCACCACCCCCGTATGAGCCGCTAAAATCCTCTCTTGCCTCAACTCTTCAGCCAGGCACACAGTATTTTCCACAGCCAGATACACACTTAGGCTAGTTTCTTGAATAATCAGACTAGGGATTTTGGTTGTTTTTTATGTATTATTGAGAGCTTGGATAGAGATTGTGGTGGTATACTCCAGATTCAACTAATTACATGGAGGACAACTTGACTGTGTAATTCCTACTTGATGCAACATGCACACCTGAGCAAGTCCTCTATGGGAAGGATGGACTGTTGCTCTTCAGGACACTAGTCAGTATCCCCTTTCTGCTGTACCCAGTAGCTGACTCTCCTAGCACAGAGGGGTAGCCTAAAGAACCAGGCCCCAAAATCTTTAGTCTGTACTCACAGAAATCTCAAACAGATCCTCTTCGGCACGGTTCCCCTCAGTCAACTCTTCAGAACAAATGGGTCAGCTCTCCGTCTTCCCGGCCTCCAGCCTGAGACCACATGGCAGCAGGTGTTGAGGAGGGCCATTGGCATCACCAGCCTGGGACCACAGGGGGCACTGACCCCCCCAACATCATACTGGGCCCCCCCATGTGCCCCCCAACAGGGCCGGACTGGCCTACCGGGGCTGCCTGTCCTGGGACTCTGCCGTGCATGGCTGCAGCGCAGTGCTCCCCTCCCTCCTTCTCACACAGGCAGCGGAAGACGCAAGACCGCAGTGTCACGGAGCTTTGAAATGTTCTGCCACGTTATGACAAAAGTCCCCCCCTCCTCCTAGACCAGGTTGTGTGATAGACACAGTGTTCTGTCTATCACACAAGCTGGTCTAGGAGGAGGGCGGGACTTTTGTCATAGCGCGGCAGAACATGATTTCACAATCACACTCAGCTCAGTGACACAGCACTAAGGTTGCAAGATGGTGAGGCTGTCATGAGGGCATAGAGGCTACAATGAGGTCACAGTAAGTAAGGCTGCAATGAGGGCACGGTGAGGCTGCAATGAGATGGGCATGGTGAGACTGCAATGAGGGCACAGTAAGGCTGTAATGATTGGGCACGGTGAGACTGCAATAAGAACACAGTAAGGCGGAAATGATGGGCACAGTAAGGCGGCAATTATGGGCACAGTAAGGCGGCAATGATGGGCACAGTAAGGCTGCAATGAGGGGATGGTGAGGCTGCAATGAGGGCACAGTAAGGTGGCAATGACGAGCACAGTAAGGCTGCAATGAGGGCACAGTGAGGCTGCAATGATGGGCACAGTTAGGGCGGCAATGATGGGCACACTAACGCGGCAATGATGGGCATAGTAAGACTGCAATGAGGGCACAGTAAGTCTGCAATGAGTGCACGGTAAGGCTGCAATGAGGGCACGGTGACGTTGCAATGAGGGCACAGTAAGGCTGCAATAATGGGCACAGTAAGATGGCAATAATGGGCACAGTAAGGCGGCAATGATGGGCATAGTAGAGCTGCAATGAGGGCACAGTGAGGCTGCAATGAGGGCACAGTAAGGCGGCAATGATGGGCACACTAAGGCGGCAATAATGGGCACAGTAAGGCTGAAATAAGGGCACAGTAAGGCTGCAATGAGTGCACGGTGACGTTGCAATGAGGGCACAGTAAGGTGTCAATGAGATGGGCATGGTGAGGCTGCAATGATGGGCACAGTGAGGATGCAATGATGGGCACGGTAAGGCGGCAATGATGGGCACAGTAAGGCTGAAATGAGGGCACAGTAAGGCTGCAATGAGGGCACGGTGAGGCTGCAATGAGACACAGTAAGGTGGCAATGAGATGGGCACGACGAGGCTGCAATGAGGGCACAATAAGGCAGAAATGATGCGCACAGTAAGGCGGAAATGATGGGCACAGTAAGGCGGCAATGATGGGCACGGTGAGGCTGCAATGCTTTGTCCGTGCTGCAACCCCTCCCTTTTCCCCTCCCACCCGCCACATTTTGATTACAGTTTCAGGAAGAAGAAGCCAGAATCAATCCTCAGATTGCCAACATCCATGTGAGTTTTTTTTTCTTTAAGTTTACTTCAGGGAGGGGGAGAAGGAGGTTCTGCACCAGCAGAAACAGTCATAGATTCATGCTTTTAGGGCCGATGATGGAGGAAGAGGGGAACAGGACTCTTATCTATTCATGTTGTCATGTATTTACTCTGGCACTACCATCCTAACCTGCCACTATTACCTAACCTGGCACTACCACCCTAACCTGCCATTATTACCTAACCTGGCACTACCACCCTAACCTGCCACTATTACCGAACCCGGCACTACCACCCTAACCTGCCACCATTACTTAACCTGGCACTACCACCCTAACCTGGCACTATCACCCTAACCTGGCACTATTACCTAACCTGGCACTATTATCTAACCTGGCACTACCACCCTAACCTGGCACTATTACCTAACCTGGCACTATTACCTAACCTGGCACTACCACCCTACCTGGCACTATCACTTAACCTGGCACTACAACCTAACCTGGCACTGCAACCTAGCCTGCCACTACCACCTAACATTGTACCATGACAAAATGTGGGAAATTTCAAGGGGTGTGAAAACTTTTTTAAGGCACTGTATGTATATATATATATATATATATATATATAAATATATATATATACATTTTTATAGTTGCCCCCCTACTTTTGTCCCTGTCCCCCCCATGTGCCCCCTAAATATGAAAGCTGGAGACGCCACTGAGGAGGGCAAAGTGTCCCCTCCTCAACTGGACTCTCCTCTCTGAGCAAAGACCCCTTCAGTGTCGGTTCGTGCATTGTGGGCGCAAGGACACCGCCCCCTATGCCTGCTCCTCCCTATGCATGCGCAAGTCCACTTTCAGGACTCCGGATGCATGAACTCCAATGGCGGAGTGGAAGGGGGTGTTTTTTTAAGCACCTGATTAGTGCCAGAGGGTCTAATAGCCTTCAAAAAAGGGTGGGCTCGGGGCGCAGAGAGTGCGCCCTGATCCAACCCAATGATGTGACCATAGCGAATGAATTTTTGCTATTTTCACACCATAGTGCTAATCAGGAGGCAGGTCAGTGAGACCTGTTTCCAGATTGGCCAAAGCGCCAGGTGATCCTTTTGGATGCCCAGTGCTTTGGTGGAAGAGGCGACAGAGCGGGGGAAGCTGGAGGAGGGGACTCTCCCGCCTCCGGTGCAGCCTGGAGGAGACACAGGAGGAGAGGACACCACAGCCCGGTAAGTGCCAGATCTCCTGGGTTTTTTTTGCTATAAGTGTGCCGTGAGACATGTGAGGGGGGGTGCTGTCATGCTGTGTGACGCAAGTCCCGTTAGTGTGTGGGGGGGTGGGGCTTGCTATCATGCTACACTATCTGTGATGCTGACCTCTATACTCTATCTGTAATGCTGATCTATATACCCAATCTGTAATGCTGATCTATATACCCTGATCTGTGATGCTGATCTATATACACTATCTGTGATGCTGATCTATATACCATATCTGTAATGCTGATCTATATACCCTATCTGTAATGCTGATCTATATACTGTATCTGTAATGCTGATCTATATACCCAATCTGTAATGCTGATCTATATACCCTGATCTGTGATGCTGATCTACATACACTATCTGTGATGCTGATCTATATACTCTTTCTGTGATGCTGATCTATATAAACTATCTGTGATGCTGTTCCATCTACCATATCTGTAATGCTGATCTATATACCGTATCTGTAATGCTGATCTATATACCCTATCTGTGGTGCTGACCTGTATACACTATCTGAGATGCCGATCTATTTATCATATCTGTAATGTTGATCTATATACCGTATCTGTAATGCTGATCTATATACCCTATCTGTGATGCTGAGCTGTATACTCTGTCCTGTGATTCTGGGGCTGTATACTCTGTCCTGTGATTCTGGGGCTGTATACTCTGTTCTGTGATGCTGATCTGTATACTCCTGACACTATGGGTGGAAGCAAGTGGAATACAGGGGATGGAGTGGATGGATTCTATAAGGAGTGGGGCTTATGTAAAGTGAAAGGTGTCAAAAGGAAGGGCGGGGTCTAGCGCCCCCCCATCCTAAAACTTCACCAGCCACCACTGGACCCCTTCCTGTGTGTCTCACTAAATATAAAACTTCCAATGCACTAATCCCAACATACACATTCCTTTAGAAAAAAACGGGTGCTGTAGCAACCAACGGCTGGAACCGTGTTAAGTAAAAGCAAACGAATGTCATCAGCACACCAAGGATCTCCAGAGTGGGTCCAGAGCTTTAATCAGTGGTCACATTGTTGCATCAGATTGAAATGTTTCAGAGCCACACGGGACACATGCCTGATGAAGGTTGGGGCTCTGAAACGTTGCAATCTACTGAAACGATGTGATCGCTGATTAAAGCGCTGGACCCACTCTTGAGATCCTTGGTGTGCCGGTGACATTTGTTTGCTTTCGTTGAATATAAATACCCCATTCCCAGCATGCATAGGGGCCCCTATGCCCGTAATTGGCTGGGATGGCTTTCATATTCATGCCCTGATCAACATGAGTCACTCCTGCCCATCCAGCAATTTCCAAAGCTTCCTGGATACAGATCAGTCAACACAGATACAGAAACACTTGTGAAACACACAGGACTCACTAGCTGAACCAATGTAGCCTTCCTGTTAGGCAGGAAAGCTGCTATATTTTACCTCCAGTCTCCTGTTAAGCAAGAGACCACTTTCTTCCAACTATATACATCCTATCAACTTACCTAGGAGGGTGCTACAGCCTTCTAAATTGGTCTCCAGGACAGGAAATAAAGAAAATTCTCCCCAATTAATTACAGTAAGCCGTGTGTAAAAAAAAACAAAAAAAACCTGAAAGGGATTATGCACAGCATATAATATTTTATGTTCCACCACAATATAGTGATTTTTTTGTTAGCCATTGCTATCAGCCGAAATAGGTAGGGGACATAGTCAGCCTGTGATATTGCAATCTGACCACAGGAATGCCATGTGATGGTGTTGGTGTCCTGTAGGTCCCATTAGAGGAGACAAGGATGCAAATTGACTAAGTCAGCATGGGTCTACTTCTCTGCTTGAAGCACATCGTACTTATGGGAACTGATAGGGTCACCATGTATTTAATGTGGATACAAGTTCCTACATTAAAAAAGCAACCAGTTTACTGACTCTGAGGGATAGTAGAATGAAGTTCCAAATTCTGAAAATAAAGGTCCACATGCATTTTATTGAAATGCTCACCAGGGACACTATCATGGCATGACATCTGTATGTCCCCAGAGTTCTATCTTCCTCCCATGAGATAAATAAACCACATATTGGTAGGTTATTTGGTTCCCACCCAAGATCCCATGACTGGCCTTGGGGCACCATTTTTGTTGTTGGACCTTGGAACGTTTGAATGTTTATTGGCATCTCCATGACCCTAGCTAGTGATCCCTAGTTGAGCATGGCTAGAAAGGTCATTTGGCTGCCGTATTGTGCAAGCAGAGCCAGACTCCGGGGGTTATTTACTAAAGGAAAATCCACTTTGCACTGCCAGTGCACTTGAAAGTAAAGTCACTGTAGATCTGAGGGGGACATGCAAGGAGAGGAAAAAACAGCATTTTAGCTTGCACATGATTGGATGATAAAATCAGCAGAGCTTTCACTCATTTCATATCTACCCCTTAGATTTAGAGCGACTGCGCTTCCAAGTGCACTTTCAGTGCAAAGTGGACTTGCCTTTCGTAAATAACCCCCTCTGTCTAATATTTGTTGGTAGCTTTAGTTTGAGTGCTAGGCTTTAGGACTATGATGGGGCATTATTTTGAGGGAGCAAGTTACTGATTTCATTTGTTTGTTAATTGGAAATCAAAGAAAAATTCATAAAGACATGAAAAGTATTGCAGGTTTTTGATGTGTTTACACCTTTATTGATATAGTACATAATATTGCAGGTTATATAGGACACAATAAGCAACAGGTAAGAAATGTACAATGCTCGCTAAAAGAAATAACAATAATTTACACAATAATATTACAACATTTAAATAAGAATATGAATAATATTAAAGACGACTGGATATAATATACATTAAAGATAACTAGGTATAATAAGTTCTGTAATGTTACCAGTCATTAAAGTGTAACTCCGTTTTTGTTCAGAAATAATGTTTTTGTTTGTTATGCATAAAGAGGCATAAAAACAGATGGCTGGACTATCTCCCCATGGCTGGACTATCTCCCCAAAATTGTAACAGTACTGCCTGACAAGATGGTACATATGCTGCTGCATTTATCCTGGGTTGGAGAGTTTGACAGGCGGCACTGCCAGTCATACTCACCCATTGAGATCAATGGAGCTGTACCTCAACTGTAAGCCAACCACTTGACTTGCAGTTGTTTTTTTAAATCAAATCCTTTTTATTATTTTATATGAAAACAACATTAACACAATACAGACAAAACCACAAAAATAAAAATCACACCAAACAAACCCCCTCCCTCCAAAAAACCCCCAGACCACCCCCCTTCAACAAACCCCACCGTCCCACCACCCCCGCTCACTCGGAGTATATATGACACACAAAAAAAAGAATAGTAAAAAAAGAATAACAATATCCAGTATTACAAAGCACACAGTACCCAATGGTTGACATGATACCTAAGTCATAGATTGAAGCCACCTAGACAAAATAACATCAAACTTATTCAGGGAGTTCCTTACGGAATATGTATGCCTTTCGAAGAGAATAATCCTTGTAGTTGTTGCATGATCAAGCAATGTAAAATTGTTTTTTGGCAATTAGAAAAGTAAAAAAAAAAAAATTTTTAAATTTGAGTCAGGAGGTGGCAGTGGTGTCTCCTGAACACCTGCCAGCCACTGCTAGACTACCCTCTAAAAAGTGATCCACCACAAATCAGTTTTCATACTAAGGTAGGCTTACTGCCTGTCTGAAAGAACCCTTCAGTTTCAGTTGCAGAAAAGTTGTATACAGTATTAAGTGATAATCCAAAATAATACACAAACCAGAGCGCTATATGGAAAAGTGACCACAAGATGGTGCTGTCTTGTATAGATATATCAGTTCATTGTAATGGGATCTTACAAATCAATCATATATACTAATGATCCAAGGGCTGTAATAAAGAGGTGGGACCGTGAAACGCGTTGCCATGTCAATTAGGTAGCTTGCTAGCCAAGCCTCTCTCTGTTACAGTGGCTTGGGCTTCCTTCTGGCCATCTAGCAGTTCCTGATAGGCCACTTCCAGGTCACTGTGACATCACTTCTGGTGTGTGGGTTGGTGGCTGGCTATTGCTCTCCCATTACATCTTCTTCCTGGCGATTACCCCCTTCGAGCCCCCCTGGAGTTCCCCTGGGCATAACATAGATTGGATTACACACCTAATGCTAAACCTGGTGATCCCCAAATTGATGGGCTAGTATGCAACATCTAATGTTCTTGCCCCCACTACACAGTCTTATGCAAGCTTACCGCTGTAAACTTTTTAAACCTAGAAGATTTTTGATGCCTTTCTTTGCACTTAACTTCCTCTGAACCACCGTATAGACAAATGACGGGGGGCGGGATGCTCTGTTGTTCTATGATGTTGCTCCAGTCTCACCACGCTTGCGTGCCCAGATGTGCTGTGTCACTGGGACGTGGCTCTTTACCCATGTAATCAGTTGTGTCCAATCACAGCTGATCACATGTGAACAAGATAATACGGTTTATCAGCTCTCCTCGCCTCACACTGACAGAGTGTGAGGAGAGGAGAGCCGATCAGAGGCATTTCCACAGAGGGGAGACCTGTACAGATAATCAGGGCATTGATCATCAGTGCAGCCCAAACAGTGCCCAGCAGTGATGTCAATTTGTGCCTATCAGTGATGCAAGTCAGTGCTGCCTTTCAGTCCCCATCAGTGGCTACTCATTAGTGTCACCCATCAGTGCCCATCAGTGTAGCCCATCATTGCCCATCAGTGCCACCCATCAGTGCCCATCAGTGCCGCCTATCCATGCCGCCTATCATTGCTCAAAAGTTCCTCCTATCAGTGCCTATCAGTGCCCATCAGTGCTACATATTAGTGCCTCCTTTATCAGTACCACTTCATCAGTGCCCATCAGTGCCACTTCATTAGTGCCCATTAGTGAAGGAGATAAATTACCTATTTACAAAATTTTCAGACAAAAGCTAAGACAAACTTAATTTTTTCTAAATTTTTAGCAAAAAACAGAACAAAAACCCAGCAGTAATTAAATACAACCAAAAAAAGCTCTATTCTTGTGAAAAAAAAAGATAACATTTAATTTTGGTACAGTGTTACATAACCGTGCAATTGTCATTCAAAGTGTGACAACGCTGAAAGCTAAAAATTGGCCTGGGCAGGAATGGGGTAAAAGTGCTGTACTGTTTAAAGCGGTTAAATAACATTTTTACCCTTGGATCATTTGCATATACAATTGATTTGTGAAATCCCATTACAATGAACTGATATAGCTATACATTACAGCACCATCTTGTGGTCACTTTTCCATGTAGCGTTCTGGTTTGTGTGGTTTTTTTTTTGGATTAGTATTCCACAGCTCCTAGTGGAATAGTCTAAGCAGCTGGGTTGGTGACTTTCACTTGTTTGGCTACATACTGTTCAGTGGCGGACGCTCACGCACGGCGCCGGGGCGCTGCCCCCCTATCTATGCACCCGGCCCCTAATCTACATGCAGGGCGCCCGACACACGGATTCCAAAGGTTTTTTTTTTTTCCGAAGCACATGATTAGAGCCTGAGGCTCTAATTGGCTTCAAAAGGGTGGGCTCGGGGCACACAGCACTGTGCCCCAAGCCCACCCAATTGTGTGACATTAGCAAGTTAATATTTACTAATATCTTCCTGTTTACTCCTCCCAGCCAAACAGGAAGCTGGTCCTGAGATCCATTTGGCCAGGATCCTAAGACCTGATTGGGCGCGAGTCCTAAGTCCTGATTGGCCGGGAGGAGAAGCGACCGCCGGGACTCGGGAGGAGAAGAAGGGGGGAAGCCACCGAAGCTGCAACCTGGATGGGGTAAGTGCAGGATTAGCAGGGGGGCTGTCGGGCAAGCAATGTGGTGATCGCGCAAGGGGGGAAGCAGCGATCAAGCGAGCATGCACGCGTGCGCGTGGGGGGGTTGTTGACTTGTTGATTGGCTGGCTGGAGGGGGGGGTAGCTAGCTAGCTTGCCAGGGAGGCCATAGGCCGCCCCACATCAAGCAAATTGAGCACCATCCACCACTGCTCTTCATTGCAAGCTTGTAGCGCCTGGTAGTTGGTAGTTGTATATTAAGTAATACCTTTTTTTGGCTAACTCAAGTTATTCAAGATACAGGCTTTCAGGACCCCCTAGATCTTTTCTCCAGCTTTATCCAATTCTGAAAACCTACGTAATTGTATATAGAAGCTTCTGTTCAAATTAAAACTGAAAGTAGCAGTATTTGCAATACCTGCAATTTATTTTAAGTTTATTTAAAGTCACTCATTGCATTTTGCATTCTAATTTTGATGGATGTTCTTGAATCCTGGCTTCGCTTTTTACTTAACAAGGCATAAAGAACGGGATTCAGGCAACAGCTGACCGTCACCAGGCAAATGCAAAGAGAGCTCATGGTGAAGTCTAGATGCAAATGTCGGATATTGGTCCGCTTTGCTATAAATGGCCACACATTGTATGGAAACCAACAGCCGAAAAAGCCTCCTACAGCAGCTGCGATAATCTTGAAAGTCCTCTGAAATGCTTGTGGACGTTTATATTTACCAGTCTGCAATTTGTAGATAATTAAACCGTAGCAGATAAGGATTACGGCAAAAGGCAATGCAAACATGACAAGACTTCGAGAGATCATGAAATATCTTTTAGAGGAGCCATATGATGGGACCTCATGTTTATGTACTACATAATCTTTTAGGTATTTGTGCTCTGGGACAGCTGCAAAAAACATATGAATTTCATTAGGGAAAATATATATTTGCAGTACAACGAGTGCAAAACACAAGATCCACAGAACAACCGAAGCAGTGATGGCTAACCCACGGGTTTTATGTATTTTTGCCCAAATCGGCCAAAAGATGGTCACAAATCGATCAATACTAATGACCGTTAAGAAAGCAACACTGGAAAAAGAGTTTATGTGCAGCATGGTAACGTTAAAATAGACAATGGGTGAACAATCTTTGTTATGATCCAATAAGAGCCATTCGACTATACGGACTGGAAGAGAGATACAGCACAAAAAGTCAGCGATGGCCAAATTGAGAAACCAAACCGCACTGACGGTCTTCATTCTGCAGCCGGTGATCCATATGACCAAACCGTTTCCAATGACTCCCACAATAAATGTGAAAAAGTAAAAACTGATGGTTGTTACTTTTGTGATGGTGTAGGCTAGTTCATATGAGGATTCGGTATACATTGTATCCTTTTGTCTTTTTGCAACTTGAGCCAAATTCTTCAAGTTAGATGCGCTCCTATAAAAAAAAAAAAGTAAGAGATCGTTAAAAAGGCAAGCAAATTGATAAGTCCATTTACCAATGTTTACATCCAAGATTCACACAACTTTGACACAAGGTTCACACACAACTTTCACATATGATTCTTTTGAAATTAAAAGTTCTAATCTTCAGTGCAAGTCATAGTACTCATTTTCAGATAATTACAGTTCTTAAATGAAGTTACAAAAAAACACAAAAAACTACAGCTACTACTAGTTATTCACATTCAGATGGACTTGCTCTACAATGTTGAAGATGTTACACCAGAAGCATTTTTCTCCACACTAGTTACTCAGTTACCTTAACCCTTTTATGCCTGAGCCTATTTCTGACATTTGTTGCTTACAAGTTAAGATCCGTATTTTTTGCTAGAAAATTACTTAGAACCCCAAACATTATATATATATATATATATATATATATATTAGCAGAGAATCTAGATATATCTATATATAGATATATCTATCTATATATAGATATATCTATATATATTAGCAGAGAATCTAGAGAATAAAATGGTGATTGTTGCACCATTTTATGTCACACTGTATTTGCGCAGCGGTCTTTTAAACACAATTTTTGGGGAAATAAGACACTTTTATCAATTAAAAAAAAAACTAAACAGCCCAATTATTTTGTATATTGTGAAAGATGATATTACGCCGAGTAAATAGATACCTAACATGTCATTCTTTGAAATTGCGCACACTCGTGGAATGGTGACAAACTTACGGTACCTAAAGATCTCCATAGGCGACGTTTAAAAAAAAAAAAAAACGGGTACCAGTTTAGAGTTGTGAAAATTAAATAAAAAGTAGCGCATAAATGGTGCCAAAAGTCTTCAATCAAGAAAACAACTGAAAAAAACAAACAAAAAACAAAACAAAAACAAATGTCCACAAATAATAAACATAACAGTGAAAAAACTTGTAAGTCTCTCAATATAGGTGAATAAAATCCTGTCGGTGAGTGGGAAACAAATGACATGGAATGTCCCACTGAAAACCATGCATGGATGCAGGGAGACAGAAGTTAAAACGCAGGTGAATCAACAAATCATCCCCAAGTTGTATCTCTCAACAAATTTGTTGAGAGATACAACTTGAGGATGATTTGTTGATTCACCTGCGTTTTAACTTCTGTCTCCCTGCATCCATGCATGGTTTTCAGTGGGACATTCCATGTCATTTGTTTCCCACTCACCGACAGGATTTTATTCACCTATATTGAGAGACTTACAAGTTTTTTCACTGTTATGTTTATTATTTGTGGACATTTGTTTTTTTTTGTTTTTTTGTTTTTTTTGTTTTTTCAGTTGTTTTCTTGATTGAAGACTTTTGGCACCATTTATGCGCTACTTTTTATTTCATTTTCACATGTTTCTTTGGTTGTTGTCACCTTGTAAGTAGCTGCTCCGCACCATATATTCTTTCAATTTAGCGCAGTGTACACTTTTATTATATTTGCACCAGTTTAGAGTTACAGAGGAGGTCTGGTGGTAGAATTACTTCTCTTGCTCTGACGATCGCGGCGATACCTCACATGTGTGATTTGAACACAGTTTACATATGCGGGGTGACTTACGTGTGTGTTTTCTTTGCTGCGCGAGCTCGCGGGGACAGGGCGCTTTAAAAAATATATTTATTTTTCTCCTATTTATTTTATTTATTTTTATTTTTTTACATTGTCTCTTTAAAAAAAAAATTGATCACTTTTATTGCTGTCACAATGAATGTAAACATCCTTTGTGACAGTAATAGGTGGTGACAGGTACTCTTTATGGGGGGATTGGGGGTCTAAAAAACCCCAAATTTCTACTTTTCACATCAAAGTATTCAGATCGCTAAAAACGGAATACTGTAATTTTTTTTTTTAAATCGCCGCCATTAGCAGCCGAGCATAAGAGACTGTTTCCGGCTTCCTTTCCAGTCTCACTCTAGCCAGCGGAAGGGCAGTGCAGCTGCAGGCATCACCCCGGTATAACCCCTAAAAGCCTATGAAGGCCGCATATGTGAGTACGGTAGGCGCTAAGGTTCACTCATACAAACAAATGATCATTGCCCCCACCTATAACTGCCCTTCACAGCAAGGAACACATGGAAGGGCAATGCACATCAAACAAAGCCAAAGAAAATTTCTGGCTCAACTTGCTAACCAACCTGCAACCAACCAAATTAACTTAACAGTTTGCATTAAAACAGGGGTTTAGTTTGCACACATTTGCAAATACATGCGTAAGCTGCAGAGTCCCTTCACGGCACCCCAATATTATCTGCAGAATTAACTCTATACTTTTTTGAGAGCCTCCACAGTAGAAGCACATGCATTAATATGGATAGACAGAGGGCAGGTGAGCCTGGAAGGAACCCACCCCAAATTAAAGGCACAGGGGCACACTGGACACCCAGCATATAGCATTATGGCAGCAAAGGTGTCCAGTGCTTCACCAGTATTCCAACAGTACAAACAATTGGCCCCTGCCCCCACCTATAACTGACCTTCGCAGCAAAGAGCACATGGAAGGGCAACATGTCAAACAAAACTAAAGAAAATTCCCAGCTCAACTTGCCAGCCAGCCTGCAACCAACCGAATGACCCTGTCTAACAGTATGCGTTAAAAACAGGGGTTTAGTTTGCACACATTTGCAAATACATGCGTAAGTTGCAGAGCCACTTCATGGCACCCCAATATTATTTGCAGTCCTAACTCTACAAATTTTTGAAAGCGTCCATAGTAGAAGCACATGCCCTCTGCCTAACCATTACAATAAATGTGCTTCTACTTTAACCACTTCCCACCCAGCCACTGCACATAAACGGCCGGGTGGGCTATCTTTTCTTCTGAGTGGATGTTCAGGAACATCCCTCAGAAGGAGCGGGATCGCGCGCGCGCGTGTCTGCGCAGTGGCGCAATCCCGATGCGCTTGTGTCACCCGGACATGGCGCATCTCCGATCGGCAGGAGGGCTCTGCGATTGGCCCTCCTGATCACATGACGGCCGTGTCGAATCACAGCCGTCATGTGATGTAAACACAGAGCCGGTTGCTAGGCAATTGGCTCTCCTCTCCTCACACGGAAGTTGTCAGTGACCACTGACCACTGCGCAGCATGACCGCGCAATTGACATTGAAAATGTGAGAGCGCTGAAAGCTGAAAATTGGTCTGGGAAGGAAGGGGGCGAAAGTGCCCAGTATTGAAGTGGTTAGTCCATTCCCCTCTGTGTCATAAAATACATCAAAGAGAAGTGTGAGAATAAGAGCACCACACTGATAGTTTAAGAGTCCCAAAGCATTTATTTCATCTAAAGTATCAAGTCGATGTGTTTTGTGAGCTAAGCCCCCATCACCTAGGCTTACAATGTTGCATAAAATAAAAGGAAAGGTCTCTGTGAGTGCCGGTTCACACTACAGCGACTTGGGATCTGACCTGTAAGTCCTCAAGTTGCCCCACGCTGCTGGACATAAGAAATGCCATAGAAGTGAATGAGAGCCGTCTTAATGTACACTACTGAAGTTGCTCCGACTTCAGAAAAGGTTTCCGTACTACTTCAAGGCGACTTCTAGGCAACTCCTACCCATAGATTTCAATGGAAGTTGCCTCCAAGTTGGATCTCCATCTATATTGAAGCGACTTTACAGGAAAAAGAAAATAATTTACCCAGGTACTTCCCACGTTTACCCAGGCAACCCCCTCCCTCCCCCAGAGCCGATTATTCTGTGATTGTCCACAGCCAAAGTCGCCTGTCCTGGAGGCAACTTTAAGTCGCCTTGTAAGTTGTGCAAAGACACGCTGAAGTCGCCTCCGAATTGCCTTGCAAAGTCACGCTGTAAGTCGGGTTGCCCCTGTGTGAACTGGCACTGATTGTTGTAAATTTTGAGCTAACAGGTTTCATTTACTAAACCAAATAAGCTGTTTATTTTGCAAGGAATTTTGCACTTTGGAAATTGAATTTTCCTATAGCTTAATGAATGAGTTGACGCTCTGCTGATCTCCAAAATCCCTTCATTTGCAAGAAAAAAAGTATTGTTTTCTTTGCACATGACTGGGTATTTGTTTGCAAAGTAAATTTTCACAACATTCACTATAATTCTCTTGCAAAGTGCTAATTGTCTTCAAACGGGAACAGCCTGTTTGCATTTAGTAAATCAAACCCTATATATCTTTTAGGGCAGCAGCTTCAGCAGCTGGTGTTTTTTTTTTAAAGGGAAATAGTTTTATCTCATGTAACACAATGGGGTTGATTTACTAAAGGCAAATAGACTGTGCACTTTTCAAAGTGCAGTTGCTCCACAGCTTAGTAAATGAGGTAAAGTTTCACTTTGCAAAGAATACCCAACCAGGTGCAAGGAAAATTAAAAAACAAAACAAAACAGCATTTTTGCTTGCACATGATTGGATGATGGTAGTCAGCAGAGTTTCTGCTCATTTACTAAGCTCTGGAGAAACTTCTCTTGCAAAGTGCACAGTCTTTTTGCCTTTAGTAAATCAACCTCATTAAATATAGAAAAGTGCGCGCACTAAATAAGAATGGTATGGACCATATAACAAAAACTATTGTTTAAACATTCAAAACTTGTGCAAACATATCTAAATGTACGCAAAAATAGAAAGTGCAAAGTTAATGAAATTTAAAGTCCACACTGTGAAAGGTGAATAAAAACATTAAAATGAAGTCTGAAAAATAAGTGAAAAAAAAACAACAAGTGTTGAAGTGTTGATTTCCGGTGAGTAGATATCAACCTCCAAATATGAAGACAATAATGCGTGAAAATAAAGTAATGGGAGAAACCACCACCGATAAAACTGAGGCTTACCGGAGCGTATAGACTCAACAAGGCATATGACAATTGAGTCGTCAAAGCTTTGTGGTGACAATGCACCGATGATTGGAAACGTCAGCGTTTAGGGATGTTTGACACCGGAGGTTGTAGTCACACATTCCTCCAGGGGGTACACATCACAAGAGCAAAACTCAGAGGTGGAATCCATTGCATGGGTTCACAGATTTTAACCATAAATGAAATAAAAATTCCACATAGTATGAATTTATTAAAAAAATAGTAGAAAACACTCACATTTGAGTAGAAACAACAAGCACTTGTATGACTGGAATATTAACGCAATGGAATCAGTAGGCTCAACTTGACGCGTTTCATCTAAGAAAACATCATCTGGGGTGATGGAGCTATTGGAGCTAAATGGAGCTATTGCAAGCTTCAATCTGTAGGCTTGTATTAGAATAAACCAAAGATCTAATGCCTCTCATCTACTTCACTTGAAATAAATGTGTCGAGGCAGATGGCAAGCAAAGAAAATAAAAGAAAACCTCTGATATAACTTGAGCCTCCACCTATATTGCCTAAAAACACTTGATCAGTGAAGTTAACCCTCTAGCATCTTCTCAAAAGCTTACTGCCATTAAACTAGCAAACAGTCTGTGAGATAGAATGGGAGCCTTCATTAAAGGCTTCTGAATCAGATATTTGATTGTAAAAAGTCAGCAGACGACTAAGTAGGTAGCATGCTTGCAACACTGGATTTTAAGTTCAAAGTCCTCCAGGAGCACCGTCTGCTGGGCTCATGCAGAGATATTGGGTAACAATATTGTATGGTATTTGCTCAGTGTTACTTTTTTTGCATTTTTTAAACCATTGTTTTAAGTGTGATAAATTAGTTTGCATGGACATTACCAAACCCAAAGTAACCATGTAATTTATGTGGACAATAATGTATGGTAATATAGGTGTTCACTTGCATTTGGGTAATTTTAAAAACTGTATTGAAAAATTTACAACGATAAAAGTAATTTCTCAATACAAAGGCAGAATATCCACGCTCAGACATATATATATATATATATATATATATATATATATATATATATATATATATTAGATCAGCAGCCAGCACAACTTTGTTAAATGCAAAACAAAACATAGATAAAAATAATATGCAGTGCTTAATAAAGTAATCATAAGTCCATTTAAAAAAGATATCAGAAGATGGAAATATGGAAGATGGATACACACGGCACCACTGTGATGGGGCAATTCTCCTTACCAGAGGTTGTGGACCCTCAAATTATAGAGCGGTCAATAGCACATCATTGTTGTTACGCATAGCTATTCCCTGAACCCCATGAACTCCTGTCCACAGAACTGCCTCCAACATCAGCAGTAACTCCAAGTAACAGGCACCTTAACCAATATCTTCATCTGATTCTTTCAGTTATTCTTCCAGACAGCTCCCTGGAAGGAAGGAAATGGAGCTGGCTGGAAGAATTACTTCCCAGGAAGGCATTCCTTTCTCAGCTTAGGAAAGCCAAGACACACCTGGAGAGCAAACCCTTGAGAACAAAGAACTTTACACCTTGCTGGGCTGGATCCCCTGAGAAGTACAGTTATTACCACTAGTATCGGATGAAGATATCAGTTACTTGAAGTTACTGCTGATGTGTATGGTTATCTATTAAGAGTACTGCTTCTCACTGTGGATTGTGACCCATCCAGTTAATGTAGGAGGCAGCTCTGGGGACAGGGATTCTGTGCTATTGACCACTCTATAATTTGAGGGTCCACAACCTCTAGTAAGGAGAATTGCCCCATGACAGTGGTGCCGTGTGTATCTATCTTTCACATTGAAGCTGGTGCCGGGATTTCCATCTTGAGACATCTTTTTTAAATGGACTTTTGCATGATTTTATGATTAATTTAATAAGCGCTACATATTATTTTTATCAATAAAAGTAAATTAAGTAATATTTTCTACACATCATCTTGAGCCCAGATATCATTAGGCATTTCCCATTGGGCTAAATTATTATTATGCCTAAATGCATTGAGATAAAACAAAGTCTACTAACCATAAAACAAAGTCAACTACTAACCATACAATGACCTAAATAAAGGAAAACCTTCACTTATATACAAGGAAAATGCAGCATGGGTTTAATCACATTCTGTCTGTAATCCATCTAGCTCATCTATTCTTAAAAAAAAAAAAAGAAAAAAAAACGACATCTCTTAGAAGCCTCTAATGTAAGTTGATCTGCCACCCTTATTGTCTAATTTCCTTTTGTTAGTGAAACTAAAGCCGCGTACACACGAGCGGAATGTCCGACAGAAAAAGTCAGACGGAAACTTTTCATCGTCTATTCCGATCATGTGTATGCCTCATCAGACTTTTTTGTCCGAAAATTCTGATGGACCTAGAAATGGAACATGTTCTAAATATTTCCGACGGAACCAATTCCTATCGGGAAAACCGCTCGTCTGTATGCTGTTCTGACGGACTAACAGCGATGCATGCTCTGAAGCAAGTATGAGACAGAAGCTATTGGCTACTGGCTATTGCACTACCTTTTTCTAGCCCCGTCGTACGTGTCGTACATCACCATGTTCTGGACGGTCGGACTTTGGTCGGACTTTGGTTTGACCGTGTGTAGGCAAGACCGCTTGAATGGAATTCCGTCAGAGTTCCGTCGGAGAAACCTTCGGAGTTTATTCCGATGGCAAAACCGGTCGTGTGTACGCGACATAACCCTCTTTGACACCCCCTCATTAGCCTGTGAGATAGAAAGTAGGAGCCTTCATTGGGGGCTTCAGATTCAAATATTTGATAGTACATAGTCAGTAGATGACTAAGTAGGTAGCATGCTTGCAACAATGGATTTAGGGTCCAAAGTCCTTCAGAAAGTCAGTGAGCTGGGCTTATGTGAAGGCATGAGATAATCTATTTACTCAACGTTAAATTTTTGGATTTAATATACCATTGTTTTGGGTGTAATAAATTAATATTTTTGTATGTGAAAAGTTGGTTTGCATAGAAACTATCAAGTCGAGACCAGAGTACCCGTGTTATTTATGTGGAAAATAATGTACAATAATATAGATGTTGACTTGCGCTTGGGTTATGTTAAAACTTGTATCTAAAAATATACAACAATAAAAGTGGTATTTTCTAAACATCACCTTGAGCGAATTTATCATTAAGCATTTTGCATTGGGCTAATGGATTAATCATTGCTATATGCTACCAAAGCAAAGGAAAAGGATAACTGTGTTAAAATTTGTATTCATGAATGTATAAAATAAATGTGGTGTTATACTTAAATGCAAACAAAGCATGTAAGAGGAAACCATGGACATTTTACCTAATAGAAAAATATTTATTTGCTAAGGCTCCATTCACACTTGTATGACTCCTAAGTTATACCGACTTTGGAGTGCAAGTTTGATACAACTTTGAACCAACTTTGAACCAACTGTGGATGGGTGCAACTTGGATATGACTTTGGTTTTGACCAGTGATAATGGACAACTGTTGCACTGTATAACATTCAGGGACGACTATCATGCAACTTTTGAGGGTTAACATTGAAGTCTATGACCCTCAAGTTGAATAAAAGTTGGACCAAAGTAGTGCATGAACTACTTTGAAGTTGCAGCAACTTTAAGTCGTGCATATTTGAATGGTTATTATTGCAAAACATGTGGAACGACTTGTCATGTGACATTTATGTCCAAAGTGTGAATGGAGCCTAAAAGAACAAGCAAAGAAAACAAAAACCTTTGAATAAAAGATAATAGAAAAATATTTAGCGTCATTTACAATGGTTGGCATTAGGAACCCAATCATCTACAAAAGAAGTTGAAATTACATTTGGAGTCAGTCTAGGAAAAAGAATTGAGTAAATCAGTCGATGTAAATCCATTTTTGACCCATACCTACCTTACTCACATAGACTGGCCTTTCAAAGATGTGGCAGGTCATTCAGTTTATAAATTGAATGTATAAGTTTGCTTCTGCAATCTGCATGCATAAGAAATTGCTTCTGAAGTTTGCTTTGGTGCTTGACTATCTTCTTCTACGATCTGGACGATGATCAACAGCCGTAGCCACGTCCAGCCTTAGTGCTGTTTATACTGTGTACTTTTGTCTCAGTCTTGTAACGATATGTTAGTGTATCAGGCGTATTATTATCTACTATCTATCACTGGAAGAACACATGATCCACATCACGCTATGATAATACAATAAGATACTGCATATCAAATGCAAAACATTTCTTGTAACGTTGGGTGTTATTGTTTAAGCTTAAAGCTGAATTCCAGGCTAGTGTAAAATCCAACCATGCAATGGGCTCCCTTTCACTGCATGGGTTACATGCTCATTTTGTCTAGATGGGTTGGAATATCTACAAAAGAGCTAGTGCTTTTCTGCTCTCTCTGACGCCCATTAATGTGGACAGGCTCTCACAGTCCTCACATACAATACCAGACCAATGTAATGAATAAAGGATATCATCCTGGCAGTTCTTAGAAGGTTAGTTGACCTTCTTTGATATATAGGTCAATTTAATGTGGTGAACATAACATCATAAATGTTGGTGAAGGACACAGCATCACAGAATTTAAGAAGAAGAAGCTCATCAGAGGGCGTAACGCGTACAGGTGTGAGGTGCCGCCATTCAGGAAGTTTTGTCTCCATTTACATCACTATTGATGATATATGCATGTTTTTCACATTCTTATGTATTTTATCCCTAAGTTATATTTTAATAAATGTTACTAGCAGAGAGCACTATGGTTTGCTTTTGTCTTTATATGGCCACACATGACTGAATGAGATCCCGGGAGGAGGTCTAAACTGTCTAGGTGCACTGTGATGAGGATTTGTGTTCCCGAGGTATCCTGAGAGATATTACATCAGGCCTGTGTGACTCTGCAGTGGGGTCTACACATTGAGAACCCGGGAGGTGGTCTGTCTTGTCCAGGAACACCAGGAGTAGGAGTTGGTTCCCAGAGGCATCCTGAGAGATATAAATACAGGCGTGTGTGACTCTGTGGTCCACTTTTGGAGGTGAGCATCCATTCCAGCTAGAGGTGGTGGTCACTGAAAGGAGAAGTCCAGCCTGGGCTCATTTGGCTGGGCTTCTCCTATGGGTCACAGGAGTGCAATTCATTTTGCACTCCTGTGACCCGTTGTGACTGAAGTCCGCTCTCTGCTGATGTCACTGGAATCAGGCACTGCGTCATCATGACAATGAAGTCTGGATCCGCCAGGTGCCTGGACGGATACCCATCTCAGCCTCTCAGCGAGTCCACTTTGTCCGCTACAATGTCACAGTCCCGCTATAAGTAGCTGATTGCCACCATTACTAGTAAAAAAATAAAAATAAATAAACATTCCATAAATGTATCCCATAGTTGTAAACGCTATAACTTTTGCGCAAATCAATCAATATACGCTTATTGGGATTTTTTTTACCAAAAATATTTAGGAGAATACATATTGGCCTGAATTGATGAAGAATTTAGATTTTTTACATATTTTTTTTTATTGGATATGTTTTATAGCAGAACGTAAGAAAGATTGTCTTTTTTTCAAAATTGAAGCTCTTTTTTGTTAATTGCGCAAAAAATAAAAACCACAGAGGTGATTAAATACCAGCAAAAGAAAACTATTTGTGGGAAAAAAGGATATCCCTTTTTATTTGGGTACAGCGTCGCACGACCGCGCAACTCTCAGTTAAAGTGACCCAGTGTCGTATCGCAAAAAAACGGCATGGTTATGAAGGGGGGTAAACCTTCCAGAGCTGAAGTGGTTAATGTGATTTCTCAACAAAATAAAGCATGGAGATATGGAAGGATGGGCAAGTTTGCTTTAAATAATAAAAATGAATTAAATAGCATTTTTGGTTTGTGGTGCTCAGAAATAAGTATAGTCTCCACTTTAATAAATCAATTCTAGAAAAGCATCACAAAGTTTAACCAGTTCCGGACCGCCCACTGTATACACGCCATCACTGTGACGTTATATATACCGTGGTTACGGCAGCAGAAGATAAGCCATAACACCAGCATATCTTTGATGTGAGATCTGAGGTCTTTTTGACCCCAGATCTTGCATTAAATAGTCCCTGTCCTCCTTATTTCTATTACAAGGGATGTTTACTTGTAATAGGAATAAGAATGATCAAATTTTTTTTTTTAAAGGGACAGTGTAAAATTAAAAAATACAAAGTAAAATAAATAAAAAAATAAATAAAAAATTTAAAGCGCCTCGTCCCTCCTCGCTTGCTCGCAGAAGCGAGCGCATATGCAAGTTGCGCCCACATATGTGAACGGTGTTCAAACAACATATGTGAGGTATCGCCATGAACGTTAGAGCAAGAGCAATAATTCTAGCACTAGACCTCTTCTGTAACTCTAAACAGGTAATCTGTAAAAAATGTTAAAGCGTCGCCTATGGAGATTTTTAAGTACCGTAGTTTGACGCCATTCCATGAGTGTGCGCATTTTCAAAAAATGTATTTTTCCCAAAAAAATTGCTTTTGTAGGACCGCTGCATAAATACAACGTGACAAAGTATTGCAACGATCTCCATTTTATTTTCTAGGGTCTCTGCTAATATATATATATATATATATATATATATATATATATATATATATATATATATATATATATATATATATATATATATATATATAATGTTTGGGGGTTCTAAGTAATGTTCTAGCAAAAAATACTGATTTTAATTTGTAAACAACGAATGTCAGAAATAGGCCTGGTCCTTTAAAACGGTGTTCCAGCCACAATTTTTTTTTTTTTAAAGTCAGCATCTACAAACACTGTAGCTGCTGACTTTTAATAAGGACACTTACGTTTCCAGGGGGCCCGCGATGTCGGCCATTGGATTGGGTGCAGGCGCCGTCATTCCAACTAAGGGAAACCGGGAGTGGAGCCTTGTGGCACTTTGTGAATGGCCAGCTTGTCTTCTGGGACACACACAGGTCCCAGAAGACAACAGGGGGCTCGCCGCAGAAGCAGACGGGATGTCCTTAGGCGTGGCCCGGCTGGATCGGAAGTACTCTTAGTACTTCTAAAAAAGGTACTAGAGAAAGAAAAAATTTTTTGTTAAATATCCAAAAACGAGGGGTGGAGAGGTGGTCTTTCGTTAAGGACCACCTCTCAAAATTGGGTGAAACTCCACTTTAAGTGGTTAAACAACTAAACCTATAATGTTATAAGGCATAGAACATTTTGTTATTACATTGTTAACATTCTCTTCCCCTTTAGTAAGTCAATTGCAATATGTAATGCTTCTGTTACAATTTATTAGAATATAAAATCGCTTTTCTGAGTTCATTAGTCCTTGTTCCATTGTTTTTTTTAACCAACAGGCAGCAGGAAACTCAGGCTAATCCGCATGTGGTTAGTTCAACCTGATGTATTCCAGTCTGGTTGGCATGGACTTTATAAAATCTTTTTTTTAAATCTTGGTAACACAAAACATAGACAAGTGGATTGATGCAGCTGTTGAAATAAGCCAAACAGACGCAAATTTCCGAGATGATCATGTTGGCTTTCCAGTATTTGCTGTTGTAAGGAACAAACGGCCATGTATTGTAGGGAAACCAACAGATGAAAAAGCAAAGCACAATGACAATGATCTCCTTTAAGTGATTTTGCGAAATTTTTGGTCTTTTCTTTAGCTGCTTGTCTTAAAGCGCAGCTGCACCCAAAAGGGGAAGCTCCGCTTGTTCGCACCCTCCCCCCTCCATTGCCACATTTGGCACTTTTTTGGGGGGAGGGGGAAGAGGGAGCGGGTAACTGTCACCCCCCCAAAAAAAGTGCCAAATATAGCTTCTGGATAAGATCACCGCGACAATCTCCGAGCAATTCCGGCCCCTTTCCATTCCCCCTGCTGCCTTCTGGGACACACACAGGTCCCAGAAGACGGCGGGACCATTCGGAAAGCGTAACGCGACTCGGGCATGCGCAGTAGGAAACCAGCTGTGTATCACTGCCAGTTTCTCTTACTTACAATGCCAGCGCCTGCACCTGAAGCCGATGGACGAATCGGCTCGGGGTGCTGACATCGCGGGATCCCTGGACAGGTAAGTGTCCTTATATTAAAAGTCAGCAGCTACTGTATTTCTAGCTGCTGACTATTCATTTTTTTCTCTTTAAGTTCAGCTTTAGAGATCTCATAGCGTTAATTTAAAATTTGACTTACTGCGGCCAGGTGAAAATTAATTCTGATGCATTGGTATAGGCTGCTATGCATTAAACACTCAAAGTAAAACAAATGCATCTGCCGTGGCTCTAATTTACTAGTAGCTGCGTGGTTATTATTCTTGCCCTCAGACTTCAGTGCATTTCTAAAGCCTATACCCACATGAATCTTTGATGACAGCTATTTTATCCAAGAATAATTTTTAATTAATTGTGATTAGTACATTTGGCTTGCTGTGCTAGGGTCCTGAGTTACACCATATTGTCAAAAGTATTGGGAAAGTATTGGGACGCCTGCCTTTACACATATGTGAACTTTAATGGCATCCCAGTCTTAGTCCGTAGGGTTCAATATTGAGTTGGCCAACCCTTCAATTCTTCTGGGAAGGTTGTCCACAAGGCTGTGCAGGCCAGTCAGGTTCCTCCACCCCAAACTCACTCATCCATGTCTTTATGGACCTTGCTTTGTGCACTGGTCCAAATCATTTGGTGGAGGGGGGGTTATGGTGTGGGGTTGTGTTTCAGGGGTTGGACTTGGTCCCTTAGTTATAGTGAAGGGAACTCTTAAGCCGTCATCTTACCAAGACGTTTTGGACATTTTCATGCTCCCAACTTTGTGGGAACAGTTTGGGGATGGCCCCTTCCTGTTCCAACATGACTGCGCACCAGCGCACAAAGCAAGGTCTATAAAGACATGGATGAGCGAGTTTGGGGTGAAGATACTTGACTGGCCTGCACAGAGTCCTGACCTCAACCCGATAGAACACCTTTGGGATGAATTAGAGCGGAGACTGCGAGCCAGGCCTTCTCGTCCAACATCAGTGCCTGACCTCACAAATGCACTTCTGGAAGAATGGTCAAACATTCCCATAGACACTCCGTAAAGCTTGTGGACAGTTTCCTAACCCCCTGAATGGGACTTTAACAGACCACCAACTCGATAATAAAAAAGATCTTTAATGATATAGAATAAAAAACATGTATCGTCTATACACAGCCAAAATACATAAAGTACATCACATAAAAAACAAAATAGAACATATACAGATATGAATCATCCTATATACTCTCCAAGGGATTGTGTGCCTACTGAACCCTACGGACTAAGACTGGGATGCCATTAAAGTTCATGTGTGTGTTCCTTTTTGTTGTCACCTTTGTTATATTGTATTATTCACTGTATTCCTGTATACAGCTTTGACTCATCCTAAACAGAACGAAGAATCATAATTGTATTACCCAATTGTTTCCTTCTTCCTGTATTGGAGTTTGATGTTTCTACAGACATAACCCCAGTATCCCCGTTTTCGTGAGGCCGTCGGCTTTCAGATAAAAGTGGTCTCTGAGGCAGATTCGCCGCGAGATCACCTTTATCGGGGCGGGAGAGGGCCCCCCCTCCCGCCGCGATCCGGTGCCCTCCGCCGCTTACCGGAGCCGTCGGTAGCGGCGGAGGTGATCACGTCCTTCTTAGTGCTGTGCCTGGAGACGAGCGAGGCTAAGATGGCGCCCACTCGTCTCCATGACACTGCTGGGCGGAAGCGACGTCAAAACGTCACTTCCGCCCATACGTCTTAAGGGCACATTTTTTTCAATTTCATTTTTTTAAATGACTTTTTTTTTTTTATTGCATTTTAGTGTAAATATGAGATCTGAGCTGTTTTTGACCCCAGATCTCATATTTAAGAGGACCTGTCATGCTTTTTTCTATTACAAGGGATGTTTACATTCCTTGTAATAGGAATCAAAGTGACACGATTTTTTTTTTAAACAGTGTAAAAATAAATATAATAATGTAAAATAAATAATAAAAATAAACATTTTTTTTTTTAAAAACCCCCTGTCTTGACGAGCTTGCGTGCAGAAGCAAACGCATATGTGAGTAGCGCCCTCATATGAAAACGGTGGTCAAACCACACATGTGAGGTATCACCACAATCATTAGAGTGAGAGCAATTATTCTAGCCCTAGACCTACTCTGTAACGCAAAACATGCAACCTGTAGAACTTTTTAAATGTCGCCTATGGAGATTGTTAAGGGTAAAAGTTGGTCGCCATTCCACGAGCGGGCGCAATTTTGAAGCGTGACATGTTGGGTATCAATTTACTCGGCATAACATGATCTTTCACAATATAAAAAAAAATGGGCTAACTTTACTGTTGTCTTATTTTTTTATTCATAAAAGTGAATTTTTTCCAAAAAAAAAGCGCTCTTGTAAGACCACTGCACAAATACGGTGTGAAAAAAGTATTGCAATTACCGCCATTTTATTCTCTAGGGTGTTAGAAAAAAACAATATATAATGTTTGGGGAGTTTAAGTCATTTTCTAGCAAAAAAACCTGTTTTAAACATGTAAACACCTAAATTCCAAAAGGAGGCTAGTCGTTAAAGTGGTGTTCCGGCCAAAATTATACTTTTTAAATAAAAATACCCCTATAATACACAAGCTTAATGTATTCTAGTAAAGTTAGTCTGTAAACGAAGGTCTGTTTTATAAGTTTATAGCAGTAGTTTGTTATTTTATAAACTTACAGCAGGCCGTGGCCATCTTAAGTGTGGGCATCTGAAGCCAGACTGTATTTCTTCCTGGATCTCATCCTTACAGATCTCGCACATGCTCAGTGCAGCACAAGCAGTGTAATAGGTTTCAGGTCAGGTTTCCATAGCAACGGCAGTTTCAGAGGAAGTTGCCGCCCCATCCCAGAAGGCATTGCAAACAGGAAATGATGCGATGGGCCGCAGCCAGGGAGGAGGAAGTGATAAATGAATACAGCAGATATACAGTAGGTGCTGAGAAGAAAAATTAAAAAATATCCAATTTGTTTACAGTGCACAGTTTAGTGAGGGATGCTGAAGAGTTGTAAAAGTGGGTGGAACTTCACTTTAAGTTGTTAACTCTTCTCCCATTAGATCTGTTTGCCTCTACAACCCAATAGCATTCTGTAGGTCAACTTACATTTGACAACATCAAAACCACTTTTGAATTTACTTTTTTTGGCAAGGTCAACACTGGCACTGATACAGTGATGAAAACTGAGCTCAGAGCTAATACAACCTAACACAATGTGTAAAAATGTCCAATTGCTTAACCACTTTTAGACCGGGCCTCTTTTTTAGCTTTGTTGTTTACAAGTTAAAAACAGTTTTTTTTGCTAGAAAATGACTTAGAACCCCCAAACATTATACATTTTTGTCTAACACCCTAGAGAATAAAATGGCGGTCGTTACAATACTTTCTGTCACACCGTATTTGCGCAGCGGTCTTACAAGCGCACTTTTTAAAAAAAAAATACACTTTTTTGAATTAAAAAATAAGACAACAGTAAAGTTAGCCCAATTTTTTTTTTTTTATTGTGAAAGTAAATGTTACACCGGGTAAATTCATTCACACCGTATTTGTGCAGTGGTCTTACAAGAGCGCTTTTTTTTTTGGAAAAAATTCACTTTTATGAATAAAAAAATAAGACAACAGTAAAGTTAGCCCATTTTTTTTTATATTGTGAAAGATCATGTTACGCCGAGTAAATTGATACCCAACATGTCACGCTTCAAAATTGCGCCCGCTCGTGGAATGGCGACCAACTTTTACCCTTAACAATCTCCATAGGCGACATTTAAAAAGTTCTACAGGTTGCATGTTTTGTGTTACAGAGGAGGTCTAGGGCTAGAATAATTGCTCTCGCTCTACCGATCGCGGCGATATCTCACATGTGTGGTTTGAACACTGTTTTCATATGCGGGCGCTGCTCACGTATGTGTTCACTTCTGCACGCGAGCTCGGCGGGGTGAGCATTTTAAAAAAAAATTTTCTTCTTATTTGTTTTACCTTTTATTTTTTATTTTTACACTATTTAAAAAAAAAAAAAGTGTCACTTTTTTTCCTATTACAAGGGATGTAAACATCCCTTGTAGTAGAAAAAAAGCATGACAGGACCTCTTAAATATGAGATCTGGGGTCAAAAAGACCTCAGATCTTATATTTACATTAAAATGCAATAAAAATTAAAAAAAATTGTCATTTAAAAAAATGAAAAATAAAAATGGCCCTTTAAGAGCTATGGGCGGAAGTGACGTTTTGACTTTGCTTCCGCCCTGCAGTGTCATGGAGATGGGTGGGGGCCATCGTCCCCTCACTCATCTCCATGCACAGCCACAGGAAGGATCCGATCGCCTCCACTGCTGCCGACGGCTCCGGATCGTGGCGGGAGGGGGCCGCCGCCGATAAAAGTGATTTAGTGGTGAATCCGCCGCAGAGACCACTTTTATCTTGTACCGGACCGCCATCCGAACACGGGGATACCAGGGTTATGGCAGCTAGCTGCTGCCATAACAACGATATCTGTCCTCAAAGTAGGGACGTACATTGGCGTGCGGCGGTCCGGAAGTGGTTAAAGCATTCTAAAAAATCTTGGTAACAGCAGCCCCTAACAGAAGGCATTAATTAGTGAGATTTGGTGTCAGGATCTTGATGCCTAAAGTGGATTTCCAGCTTAAATCTAACTAGCCTTAAAAATGTCCCCTCACCCTCTCCTAAAACCTATGCTGACTAGTGTAAAAAAGATGTTTATACCTTTTTTCAGCCCACTCTGGTCTGGTCATGTGATCCCCTGTGTCAGCCAGTGGCAGCTGCAGGGAAGAGAATGCTTGACAACGGCTGGTAAAGCCTGGAGCAGTGAAGTCACCCATAAGCTTCCTATGGACCATCCGCTGTTGCCTCTTCCTCCTCCCTCCTGCCTCCCCTGCTGACTGACATAGGGGATCCAGACCACATGACTGGACTGAAAAAAACAGCATGAGGTACCCTCCCCAATTCTATACCAGAACCTTTGTGACATTTTTGGGGGGCCTCCTGCTTTTATTTATTGTTAGTTTTGGGGTTCCCCCTTAAACTCCATACCAGACCCAAAGCGGGAGATTTACTAAAACCAGTGCACCCAAAATCTGGTCCAGCTGTGCATAGTAACTAATCAGCTTCCAGGTTTTATTGTTAAAGCCTAATTGAACAAGCTGAAGTTAGAAGCTGATTGGTTACTATGCACAGCTGCACCAGGTTCTGGGCGCACCAATTGTGGAGGCCCCCCATTAACATCTCTATCAGACCCTCATCTAGGATAAGGGTTTGGTATAGATGAAGGGAATTCCTGGCTGCTCTGTTTATATAAAGAACAGGGGGGCTGGAAGCTGTCATTTTGCCCTCTATTTAAACACACTTTTTTCTCTGGAAATGTCAATGTTGCTGTAGTAGGTTGTATGCATCATAGAAGCATCACTCACTGGTAGGGCCAGAGCATCCCCCCCCGTGTGTAGTGTAAAGCAATTTTGCATTTTTAATCTTTCACTTTAAGCATTACTAACATTGATGCTCCCTGACTAATTTTTAGTATTTTTTTCTTTAGTACATGTTATCCAGGACAGTGCCCACCCATGCCATTTGTTTGACAATACCTAGCATTGTGGGCAAAAAAATAGCTATTACTGTTTTTTTTTAAATATAGCCTCCATTAACATAATGGGGTTTGGGTTCAGCATTGAACTTTAGTCATGTTTGCCAAACCTGCCTCTAACCAAACCCCGGTATGTTTGGCTCTTCATTAGTGTTAGGCTTAGATTTTAGGGGTTATGTGGTTAGTTAGGTGCTCACTCTGCTGGGGGGGGGATAAGGGGTAAGAGCTGAATCTAGGGGGGAGGTAAATGGGTGGTGTTATTCCGTGTACACACGGGAGGACTTTTCGACCAGACTAGTCCGACGGAACGAATCCGACGGACAATTCGACCATGTGTGGGCTTCATCGGACCTGCCGCTGACTTTTTCGGTCGAAAAGCAGACGGACTTTAGATTTGGAACATGTTTCAAATCTTTCTGATGGACTCGAGTCCGGTCGAAAAATGCGCTCGTCTGTATGCTAGTCCGACGGACGAAAACCGACGCCAGGGCAGCTATTGGCTACTGGCTATCAACTTCCTTATTTTAGTCTGGTCGTACGTCATCACGTACGAATTTGTTGGATTTTGGTGTGATCGTGTGCAGGCAAGTCCGTTCGTTCGCAAGTCTGTCAGAAGTCCGTCAAAAGTCCATCAAAAGTCTGTTGGAAAGACCGTCGGACCTTTGATGCCGAAAAGTCCGCCGGTGTGTACATGGCATTACTCCTCTATGGCTGGCTTCCACTCACCCAGCAAATTAAATTTAAATATTAACAACCTAGAAAGCCATCCACAACTTGGCCCCAGCTATATCACTTACCTATTCTCAAAATACCAACCACATTATTCTCTTCCTTCCTCCAAAGACCTCCTGCTCTCTAGCTCCCTTGTCACCTCCTCCTATGCTCACCTCCAGGACTTCTCCCAAGCCTCTTCCATCCTATGGAACTCCCTACACCAATTTGTCACCTGTTAGGTGATCTCTGAAAAGTCAGGTCTTCAGAGAAACCTATTCTGCCCCCCGCAACTGTACTTTGTTTCTCCATCAGCTCATCTCCCACAGTTATTACCTTTTGTATCACTTGACCCTCCCTCTAGATTGTAAGCTCTAATGAGTAGGGCCCTCCGATTCCTCCTGTATTGAATGGTATTGTACCTGTACTGTCTGCGCAATGTTGGAAAGCACTGCACAAACTTTTGGTGCCAAATAAATCCTGAAAAAAAAAATAATAAAAATGTTAAAGCTGAACCCAGGGCTGGAATAAGTGGGGCCCCCCTGCAAAGGTAAAATTTAGGTTTTGTCTTCGGGGACAGGAAAAGGTGAAATATTTACCATATTCCTCACTTCCCTATGCTTCCCCTCTTCCTATGACCAGTCCCCCAATTCGCTCCTCTTCACTACCCAACAAGTCGTAGCACTGTAATCTATAGAGCAGCACCCATTATGGCTGAAGCCTTCATTACAGTTGGTTTTACTTTCTGAAAGTCTATATTCCCCATGTTCACATTTTGCAATCATGAATGGATATTTTTCATCTTGTGAATAACAGTTACAAGATAAACATCAAAAAACTGCTCTTAGATTAAAACCTTTTGATATTTTAACAGAATCTTGAGGGGTTGGTCTCGTGAAATGTTTATCCTTCAGCCCATCTTCTGGTTTCTTCTATCGCCGCTTTAGAAGAAAACTCGTGTTCAAAGTTCCTTATGTTCTTTTTAACTCTGTCCTGCTTCCAGCAATATAGAATTGTATAATTTACTTTTCACACAGGCCATACAATGCCAAAGAACCTTTTCAAAATACAATGGATCTTTATGTTAAAGGAGATGTTTCGTTCTAACTTTTCTTTTTCCCTTAGCACCGACTGTACACACATATGCGTCCTCGGTTTGAAGGGGTTATACCGGGGTGATGCCTGCTGCAGGCATCACCCCAGTACTGTTTTTTAGACGGTCAGCTCTTTAGGGATAACAACCGATGCTATGAATTCTGCTGCTAGACTAATACACCTTACTAACCAATCCATGACTGCTGCTCCTCTCTGCCAATCCCTTCACTTTCTTCCCTTACCCCACCGCGTAAAATTCAAAATGCTAACCATAACCTACAAGGCCATTCACACTATTGCCCCATCTACATCAACAACCTTATCTGCAGATATCGCCCAAATTGACCCCTCCGCTCCTCCCAGGACCTCCTGCTCTCTAGCTCCCTTGTTACCTCCTCTCATGCTCGCATTCAGGACTTCTCCAGAACCTCTTCCATCCTCTGGAACTCCCTGCCCCAGTATGTCCGATTAGCCCCTACCCTGTCCACCTTTAGGAGATCCCTGAAAACTCATTTATTCAGGGAAGCCTATCCCACACCCACTAACTGTCCCTGAGCCACCCCCATCAAATCATTCTCTGCAACTATTACCTTTTGTACCACCCCCCCTCCCTTTAGAATGTAAGCTCTACGAGCAGGACCCTCCTGTACCTTCTGTATTGAACTGTACTGTAATTGTGTCATCCCCCTTATACATTGTAAAGGGCTGCGTAAACTGTTGGCGCTATATAAATCGTGAATAATAATAATAATAATAATAATGCGGTTAAGAGCCACTCAACTGTCATCTTAAGGAGTGGGAGGTGACGTCCCCCCCTCCCGCCGCCCTCCGCCGCTCTTCCCTGGCCTCCCGTCCCACTGGCCGACCCGATCCACAATCCGGCACTTCCACCGGATAGGCTGAGCCTGGAACAAAGCCGGAAATGGCTTTGTTCCAGTCTCCTATGTAAAAATACAGAAGCAACTTCACTTCTGGTTTACTCGGCTGCCAACGGCGCAGATTTAAAAAAATTACAGTATTCAGAATCACTGTTTTTGGCGACCTGAATACTTTGAAGTATAAAGGAGGGATGTGTACAGATTTTAACTTGTAAGCAGCAAATTTTAGAAATAGAGGCATTCTTTGCTGTCAAGCGAAGCTATGAGTGCTGCTGGTATCTGAAACTTCCAATTTTGGATATATTTACTTTCTACACGAGTTGTTTTGTAACTGAATGTTGTTAAAGGATAAGTTCACCTTTTGTAACATGTTACATGTTATACCCATATTCAGGGTGTAACATGTAACATATTACAAATGTATCAGCCCCCGCACCTCCCGAGTCTTTGTTTTGACGGTAGTCTGTGAATGGGAAACTACAAGTCCCGATAGCCTTTGCAGCTGTCGGCTTGCGGTTCTCAATGAACTACCAGAGTGCTGTTGAGCTCTCCAGGCAGTCAATAGAAGGTAAGTCCACACATCACCTCACTAGGAGGAGGTGATGTGAAAAGGGGATTTTTAAGTGCCACAAAGGTACCACATCAGTACAATCTGTTATAAAAACACAAGTTTTATTTATACAAAAGTCAATAAAACATATGCATCAGAACATATTAGAAGGATCGGGTATGTCTGGATTGATGCGTTTCACCCAAATGAGGGGCTTCTCAGGATCCACGATTCAATATCAACAAATCTAAATACTAATAAACAGCACAAACAATATATTAATAAAAAAAAAAATACACAAAACATAGGTATATACAATAAATCCTATTATTTCTGTTATTAGAAAATAACTGAAAACAACCATGTCTAATAGGAGGAAAAGAAAAACGGTACAGGAGGTACGGGCAGACAGATGCACAGACAGTCTGCAGGACCGTGGTAGTACACCCATGATCTGCTTTTTGTGGGTGCATTGCTTTACAGATGCTAACAAAAAAAATAATAAATGCATAAATGCATATTTTAAGGACACAGCTCCCAATCTCCTTCTCTGCAGCCTCAGCTGTACAAAATAAATGGATAGGAATACCTCTGTACAGAGCTTCCCGTTCATTTGCAAATGGAAGCATTAACTCAGTATACTATGCCACAGTTATGAATGAATAGAGTCAGTGATTGGTATGGATCACTGCTCTATTCATTAAGACAAGGAAGGGGCCAGTAAATGTCACATTAACTTGCTCCTTCTATACTCTCTTTCCTGACAGTTCCCCTGCAGCAGCCGGCGGGAGAAGGGAGGGGGGAACCCAACAGTGCAGGATGGGGGGGGGGGGCAGAGGATCACACAGGGGCCTAATGACAGCAGGAGGTGGATGGGAGGGGTGGAGGGGTGGCGCCCAAAGGAAACAATCCCCTCTAGTTTCCTCCTGCAGCTCCTGAAAGGCGTCCGCCGCCTCTGCATTGAGAACCAAGCGATCGAACACCGCCAATGGCTCGGTTCTCACAGCTCGCCAAGCAGAGAGCTGCTGACTGTCAATCAGCAGCTCTCCACTCTGCCCCCCTGTGCTCACTGGAGCACTGAGCTGTGGAGGGGGGAGAGCAGCCATCTCAGGCTCTCAGCGGGTTGCTGAGTATCAGTCCTGGCACCTGGTGGATCCAGACTTTATTGTCGTGATGATGTGGTGCCTGGACTGATTCCTGTGACGTCAGCAGAGAGCAGATTTCAGCCCGCTCTCTGTTGAAAATGGGTCACAGGAGTGCAAAACTCGGCGCGACCCTGATCTCTGTAAAGAGACGCGTCCACGGCTCTTTAACCATGTGATCGGCTGTGTCCAATCACAGCCGGTCACATGTAAACACGGAGATGCCGGTAATAGACTTCCCTGCCTCACACTGACAGAGTGTGTGGCGAGAAGAGCCGATCAGCGGCAATTCCACGCAGGGGGACATCTAGGAAGGTACTCAGGGCACTGATCATCAGTGCCCTGATTACAATATAGCAATATAGTGTCACCAATCAGTGCCCACCATTGCCCACCAGTGCCAGCAATCAGTGCCCACATCTGCCCACAAGTGCCATCAATCAGTGCCCATTAGGGATGCCAGTCAGTGCTGGCTATCAGTGCCCCCTAGCAGTGCTGCCCATCACTGCTGTTGATCAATGCCCATCAGTGTCGCCCATTAGTGCCACCCATCAGTGCCCATCAGTACCGCCTATCCGTGCTGCCTATACGTGCCCACCAGTTCTGCCTATTAGTGTCCACCTGTGCCGCCTATTAGTACCCATCAGTGGCACCTACCAGTGCCCATCAGTGCTGCCTATCAGTGCTCATCAGTGCCACCTATCAGTGCCCATAAGTGCAGCATATTAGTGCCTCCTCATCAGTGCCGCCTCATCAGTGCCCATAAGTGCCACCTCATCAATGCCCATCAGTTCAGCCTATCAGTGCCGCCTCATCAGCGCACATCAGTGAAGGCGAAAAATTACTTAGTTAATGATAAAAAATGTGTTTGGGTACAGTGTAGCATGACCGCGCAATTGTCATTCAAAGTGCGACAGCACTGAAAAATGGCTTGGGCAGGAAGGGGGTATAAGTGCCCTGTGGGCAAGTGGTTAAAGAAAACGAAGTATAGGTACATGAGCTTGTTTTACAGAGATACACTGATTTCAGTCGTGGTAAATAACATAGCACACCAAGATTATCATAGTTATATTTAAAGCGATGAAGTTTGCAGATTTGAATTGGTATGTTTGGGGGCCTCATCTCTGCAGCCCAATTCAGAATCTTGATTGAAAGCTTTGTTTAGTGTGGCTGGCAAGGACTTGATGAATTTCTTCTTAAAATCGTGGCAGAGGAAGACATAGATAATGGGGTTGATACAGCTGCTGAAGTAAGCCAAGCAGACAGTAATTTCAGCAATGAGTCTATCCAGCCTCTGGTAATTTCCACTGAGTGTTATGAAAGGCCAGGTATTATATGGAAACCAGCAGATGAAGAAGCACACTATGACAGCTATGATGAGCCTAAAAGGACGTCGAGATTTATTTGGTTTTCGAACTCTTCTAACCTTAAAACAAACCAGGGTATATGATATCAAAATAATTGTGAAAGGGAAGGCAAACATGCATATATTTTTTATGATGAACATTGTCTTTCTTGTCTTTATCTTTTCTCTGTCGTCTACTTCATCATAGTACCAGCCTTTAGGAAAACATTCCGTGATTTCTTCATAGATATGGTTGAACAGAATATAGGGGATGCTGGTAAGGAGGCTCAACACCCAAGTTAATATAGAAATGATACGTGCTTTCCTGGGTGTTCTGTGTATTTTGGTCCAGATTGGCCACAAAATGGAAACACATCGGTCAATGCCAATGACGGACATGAAGTAGATACTAGTAGACATATTTATGTATAGTAAAGTTATGCCGATTGTACAGAGATGATGATCGTAAGCAATATGAAAAAACAAAGCCCACTCTGAGATCCGCAGAGAAAGAGAAATGCACTTAATAAAATCAGCAATGGCCAAGTGGAGGAACCAAACTGAACTTACGGTCTTCATCCTAAACCCAGCAATCCAAATGACTAAACCGTTTCCTACTAAACCCAAGACTAAGATCACACTGTACCATGAGATAGACATTTTTATAATGCTATCTATATCTATGTAAAAAATATCTTCATCATCTGTATCAGTATAGTTGTTCAGATTAGAATAATTCCTAAAAAAAAAAAAACAACAAAAAAGATTAACGTCTTATAGACTATCAATACTAATAATATCTAAAAATTGCACTCCTACAACCTCACAGGTCAAATTAAAGTCCAAATAGGCTTTCAATTTGATTTGCTTCATATATTCCATGTCTAAAAGACAAAAAAGAATTCAAACATTTATAGTTTGTTTAGTTTAGAATGCAGCCACAACCTGATTAAAAAAGCCTGTCCTCTGACAGCATGCTGCAGAGATGGACCTTTGCTCTGTGTGGAAGCAAAAGTCTCCCTGTAAGGGTTCAATACACCCCCTGCTGAACCAGATCTACAGCTCATGCTCACTGCCAATGTTAGACCACTGCAGAGAGACTAATATTTTTTGAGCATTTTAATATATACAGTAACACAGGTCAAATAGACCTCGTAAAAAAAAAAAAAAAAGAGAGATAAAAAAATAAAAGGGAAAAAAAAAAATAAGAGCATACAGAATACGCTATCTTGGCTAAGTACACAACATAAGTGTAACATCATTAATGACACAAGAAAGAACAGAGTGACTGCTTTTTAAAGAAACTTTACAAACCTCTTCAGCATAATGATTAAACATACAGTGCATCCGCAAAGTATTCACAGCGCTTCACTTTTTCCACATTTTATGTTACAGCCTTATTCCAAAATGGATTAAATTCATTATTTTCCTTTAAAATTCTACATACAATACCCCATAATGACAACATGAAAGAAGTTTGTTTGAAATCTTTGCAAATTTATTAAGAAAATAAAAAACAAAAAACATGTACATAAGTATTAACAGCATTTGCCAGGACACTCAAAATTGAGCTCAGGTGAATCCCGTTTCCACTGATCATCCTTGAGATGTTTCTACAACTTGATTGGAGTCCACCTGTGGTCAATTCAGTTTATTAGACATGATTTGGAAAGGCACACACCTGTCTATATAAGGTCCCTTAGTTACCAATACATGTCAGAGCACAAACCAAGCCATGTAGACCTCTGAGACAGGATTGTATGGAGGCACAGATTTGGGGAAGGGTACAGAAAAATTTCTGCAGCATTGAAGGTCCCAATGAGCAAAGTGGCCTCCATCATCCGTAAATGGAAGAAGTTTGGAACCCCCAGGACTCTTCCTAGAGCGGGCTGTCTGGCCAAACTGAGCAATCGGGGGGAGAAGAGCCTTAGGGAGGTGACCAAGAACCATGTGTTCACTCTGACAGAGCTCCAGTGTTTCTCTGTGGAGAGAGGAGAACCTTCCAGAAGAACAACCATCTCTGCAGCACTCCACCAATCAGGCCTGTATGGTAGTGGGGCCAGATGTAAGCCACTCCTCAGTAAAAGGCACATGACAGTCAGCCTGGAGTTTGCCAAAAGGCACCTGAAGGACTCTGACCATGAGAAATAAAATTCTCTGGTCTGATGAAACAAAGACTGAATTCTTTGGCCTGAAGGGAAAGCTCATGTCTGGAGGAAACCAGGCACCACTCATCACCTGGCCAAAACCATCCCTACAGTGAAGCATGGTGGTGGCAGCATCATGCTGTGGGGATGTTTTTCAGGGGCAGGAACTGGGAGACTAGTCAGGATTTAAGGAAAGATGAATACAGCAATGTACAGAGACATCCTTGAGGAAAATCTGCTTCAGAGTGCTCTGGACCTCAGACTGGGGCAAAGGTTCATCTTCTAACAGGACAACGACCCTAAGTACACAGCCAAGATAAGAAAGGAGTGGCTATGGGACAACTTTGTGAATGTCCTTGAGTGGCCAGCCAGAGCCCAGACTTCGACCCGATTGAACATCTATGAAGAGATCTGAAAATGGCTGTGCACCAACGCTCCTCATCCAACCCGATAGAGCTTGAAAGGTCCTGCAAAGAAAAATGGGAGAAACTGCCCAAAAATAGGTGTGCCAAGCTTGTAGTATCATACTCAAAAAGACTTGAGGCTGTAATTGGTGCCAAAGGAGCTTCAACAAAGTATTGAGCAAAGGCTGTGAATACTTATGTACATGGGATTTTTTTTTGTTTTTTATTTTTAATAAAATTTGCAAAGAATTCAAAACAAACTCCTTTCACATTGTCATTATGGAGTATTGTGTGTAGAATTTTGAGGGAAATAATGAATTTAATCCATTTTGGATAAAGGCTGTAACATAACAAAATGTGGAAAAAGTAAAGCGCTGTGAATACTTTTCGGATTCACTGTAGTTAGTATTGATTGAGAGAGAAACTTTACTCTCTCAATCAACATTAACAATTTTTATTCCTCTTTAAGCAGAAGTTCATTTGGATTTTAACATACATACAGCCGTGCAAATACATGTGCAAAGCAAATTTACAGGAAGGGCAGGAGCATCCTACACAAATATATTCATTGAAAATGGTCAATAAAATCAACAAAATGTCCACAATTCTCCACCAAAAACTCCATCAACAAAAGAGTTTCTTGTTCAATCCCCTTATAACCCTCTTCAGTTTTTGTTCCTCCTTAACCCAGCCTTCTATTCTGCTTGGACCTCCCCTGCCTCTTTTCGCAATTGATCTTCCACTAATCTGATTCGTGCCTACAAATTCACTCTCTGTTAAACTTGCAAACTTGCAACATAGTATGCCTGTAAAGTGGCGCATTTTTCCCATGTTTAGAAGAGTACCAAAGCAAAATGACAAAATGACATTTCTAAGGGAACAAAAATAATTTAAAACTGATCGCGCCTGTAATGTATTGTCTGGTCTCGGCAATATAGACAGAAAAAAAAAAATGGCATGCCCCCCCCCCAGTTCATTACCAGGCTCTTTGGGTCTGGTATGAATATTAAAGGGAACCCCGAACCAAAAATTTAAAGAAACAATCAGTGGGGGCCCCCCTAAAATCCATACCAGGCCCTTCAGGGAGGTATGCGGACGGAGGGGCTTATCGGAATCTGAAAGAGCCCTTTAACCACTTCCCTACCCGGCCATTGTCAAATGACGTCCACAGATGGGAACTCCCATCCTGGGTGGACGTCATATGACGGCCTGGGCTTCCTGGCCGCCTAGGGGGGCGTGCGCGCGCCGCTTTCCTCGGGACCCGGTGCGTGTGCCTGGCGGCCGCGATGTCCGCTGGGCACCCGCGATTGCCCGTTAACCGGGCCGGACCGTGGATCTGTGTGTGTAAACACACAGATCCACGTCCTGTCAGTTGAGAGGAGACCGATCTGTGTTCCCAGTACAGCGGAACACTGATCGGTCTCCTCCCCTTGTACATCCCTGCCCCCTACAGTTAGAATCACTCCCTTAGGAAACATAATTAACCCCTTGTGTCCCCCTAGTGGTTAACCCCTTCCCTGCCTGTCACATTTACACAGTAATCAATGCAATTTTATAGCAATGATCGCTGTATAAATGTGAATGGTCCTAAAAATGTGTCAAAAGTGTCCGATGTGTCCGCCACAATGTCGCAGTCACAGAAAAAAATCGCGATCGCCGCTATTACTAGTAAAAAAATGAATAAATATATATTTTTTTTTAAATGCCATAAATCTATCCCGTATTTTGTAGACACTATAACTTTTGCGCAAACCAATCAATATACGCTTATTGCGATTTTTTTTTCCAAAAATATGTAGAAGAATACATATCGGCCGAAAATGAGGAAAAAATGTGTTTTTTTTTTTTTTAAATTGAGATATTTATTATCGCAAAAAGTAAAAAATATTGTGTTTTTTTCAAAATTGTCACTCTTCTTTTGTTTATAGCGCAAAAAATAAAAACCGCAGAGGTGATCAAATACCACCAAAAGAAAGCTCTATTTGTGGGGAAAAAAGGACATCAATTTTTTTTGGGAACAACGTCGCACGATCGCGCAATTGTCGTTTAAAGTGCGACAGCACTGAAAACTAAAAATTGGCCTGGGAAGGAAGGGGGTGAAAATGCCCTGTATTGAACTGGTTAACAAGGGGACCCCCAGATCCCAGCCCCCTCCATGTGAATTGTTAACGGGGTACATTACCCCTACCATTTCACAAAAAAAGTGTCACAAATGGTAAAAAAAGACAAGAGACAGCTTGGGACAAGTCCTTTATTAAAAGATAAAAAAATAAAAATGTCCAGCGATGTCCATTCATCTTCTATCATGCCGCCGGCGAGCTGGAAAAAAAAAAAAAAAGCAACACCTCCGCCTCCATGGGAGGCTCCCGCCGACTGACGCTTCCCATTGGTGACAGCACAATATTTAAAGGAATATTTCTCTTTTATTGCTTCACTAAGCATTAAAGAAAATCACTGCTCCTGAAGAAGCGTCCGTGTTTAAAAAGTATTTTTGCATTGATACATGTCCCCTGGGGCAGGACCCAGGTCCCCAAACACTTTTTATGACAATAACATGCATATAAGCCTTTAAAATGAGCACTTTTGATTTTTCATGTTTGTGTTCCATAGACTTTAACGGTGTTCGCGTGTTCTTACAAATTTTTTGCATTTTCGGATGTTCTGGTGCAAACCGAACCGGGGGGGGGGGGGGGGGGTGTTCTGGTCACCCTTACTTGTTATACTCACTGTGGAACTTTAGGGGTTAATCCTCTGCATTGTGTAAAGAGGCTGTTTTATCATGTATGCACAGATCTTCCCCTCCTGCAATGTCTACCTTGGAAAGAACAAGCAAGGTAGCCAACCTTAACCTACACATGCTCAGTTGTGTCTTTTATGCTGGAGAAAACAGTTACTTGTTCTCAGAGCTAGCCAGATCACATGATATTGGCATCACACATGTGGGCGTGTATACAGGCTGTAGTGTAAATCACCTCCTACCTGAACTCTCAGCACTGAAGAAACTCTGCAGCTTATCATGCAATCGTGGTATACAGATCATCCAAAAAGGTATATAGTGGCAATATTTTCATGTAAAGAGAAGATTTATAAGCTGTGGCACTGGGGGGGATGGGCGGATGAACTATTTTCATATTACTGGGTTAAGTCACACTTTAAAGATTTACAAATAAAAATCTTATGTTTAACGGCTTCAGACCCGGAAGATTTTACCCCCTTCCTGACCAGAGCACTTTTTGCGATACAGCACTGCGTCAATTTAACTGACAATTGCGCGGTCCTGCGGTCCTGCGACGTTGTACCCAAACAAAATTGGCATCCTTTTTTCCCCACAAATAGAGATTTCTTTTGGTGGTATTTGATCACCTCTGCCATTTTTATTTTTTGCACTATAAACAAAGAAAGAGCAACAATTTTGAAAAAAACTCAATATTTTGTACTTTTTGCTATAATAAATATCCCCATTTTTTTTTTAAAGCAAATTTTTTCACAGTTTAGGCCGATATGTATTCCTCTACATATTTTTGGTAATAAAAATAGCAATAAGCGTATATTGATTGGTTTTCGCAAAAGTTATAGCGTCTACAAAATAGGGGATAGATTTATAGCATTTTTATTATTATTATTTTTTTTTTTTACTAGTAATCTGCAATTTTATCGTGACTGCGACATTATGCAACCTGCGGCGATCTGCGATTTTTATTGGGACTGCGACATAATGGTGGACACATCGGACAATTTTGACACGTTTTTGGGACCATTGGCATTAATACAGCGATCAGTGCTATAAAAATGCGTTGATTACTGTAAAAATGTCACTGGCAGTGAAGGGGTTAATACTAGGGGGTGATCAAGGGGTTTATGTGTTCCCTAGTGTGTGTTCTAACTGAAGGGGGGGGGACTGACTAGAGGAGATGACAGATCGCTGTTCATACTTTGTAATAACGATATGTCACTTCTCCCCTCAGAGAACGGGGATCTGTGGGTGTGTGTACACACCCACAGATCCCGGCTCTCTCCATGTTACGAGTGATCGCGGTCATCGAGACTGCCGGGCAATCGCATCAGCCCTGGGGGCAAGTTGCTGCGGGCGCGCACGCCTGCGCCTCCAGCGGCGCGTGTGCCCCTAGTTGCCACTAGAAGGAGTGACATAACATAACGGCGATTCGTCCGCCTGTGCCATTCTGCGGCAGCTGGTCGGCAAGCGGTTAAATGATCCTGTGTATCTATGCATGTAAAAATTATAAACAAATTTGTATGAGAAATAAATACCTGGATGTATAGTCAAAAGTCTCGTTGGAGGTTTCATCTTTTGAGGAAGACGTGTTCATGTTGAAGTTCCCAAAGTAGGGAACACTGAAACCACAGGGAAGAGAAATAATTTGAATGTACTGTAAGGTTTTTCTGTTAAATACAATATACAATCTTAGACTGAATTACTTTATCATTCCTGGAAATTACATGAAAGATAACAAATTGAGAACTGCCAGGTTCATCTGATACGCATCGATTGGATGGTGACATCACCACCCTGATATGGGGACACACTGATTAGAGGGAGTTTGATAAACAGGCAGTTGTGTATTGTAATTAGTAGTTTGTTTTTCTTATGTTTTTACTTCTATGAAAGGATTGAGGAGAATCCTACCTAACCCTTGGCTTCTGCCCCTGGCATCTAGGTGAAGAAGACATCACTATCCTTCTGGCAAGATCCAGGGGAATATAGAGTAGCCCAAATCTTGTTAGAAGATGCTCTTGCACTGTGCTGGAGCATCATCTCTTGAGACTTGAAGAGGTACTCATCATTCCCCTGGATCTTTTTTTTTTCTAAATTATGATGTCATCCCTTGCAGTATAGAAATACATAGATAGATAGATAGATAGATAGATAGATAGATAGATAGATAGATAGATAGATAGATAGATAGATAGATAGATAGATAGATAGATAGATACTAGATAGATAGATAGATAGATAGATAGATAGATAGATAGATAGATAGATAGATAGATAGATAGATAGATAGATAGACAGATCAGCCATAACATTATGACCACTGACAGGTAAAGGGAATATCTCGTTACAATGGCATCTGAAAATTGGTGGGATATATTAGGCAGCAAGTGAACATGTTGTCCATGAAGTTGATGTGGTGAAGGCAGAAAAGAATGGGTTTCGCAGTTTGATGTGTATGGGGCTGTGAAGCCCATGGTGACCCGTGTCCACAGCCAAAAGCTTCTACAATGGTCACATGAACATCAGAACTGGACTACGGATCAGTGGAAGAAGGTGGCCTGGTCTGATGAATCATGTTTTCTTTTACATCATGTGGATGTCCGGGTTCGGGTGCGTGTGCGTCACTTACCTGGGGAAGAGACGGCACCAGGATTCGGTATAAGAAGGCAAGTTGCCAGAGGCATTGTGATGCTTTGGGCAATGTTGTGCTTGGAAACCTCACCATCACCTATACCATCACTTCTTTTGAGTTCACTGCATCCACTATTCAGATTGATCACTGTCATTAGTATAACACTATTGCAAATTTATATATACACATATTTTGTTTTCAGATATTCTTGTTCTCATCCCATCACACATACTTCTGATTTTTCATAAATTCTGCATCATCTTGTCCATCCCCATCCTGCTCGTTGTTGCATCTATATCTATGCCGCCTCAGCTCCCTTGAAGGGGTTATGTTTCTGGCCCGTCCTGCGCCCATCGCCGCGCACTGCACTTGCTGTCCGGGTTGGTGAGTGTGCTCGATCCAACTATTTGGATATACCAACATTCATTCATTTACATACTTGTTATTTTTTACTTTTACACATAGACATCATGGCTCATTATCTTCATATGTATTTTTAGGAATTTTGGGGTACATCAGCTCCTGATGAGTGGGAATGCCCACGAAACGCGTCGAGCTCCATTTTTGATGCCCCAGCTACATTTTATATGGAATTTTACCTATTTATATCATTGTTCCTTTCAACTACTTTATTCGGTAATGATACATACACCATGTGAATGCATCGATCGGTACCAGGCATGTGTCTGCCAAGAATATTATGCTCTCTTACTCTCAACATCAAACCATGTGTTGCATACGTGCATATTTTTTATTACATTATGTGTATAATTCTCATGCTTATATGAAATGAATACATTGTTACTGTATATGAAACGCATACTCTTTTTATTGTTTGTTATTTATCTTAACCAATAAATATTTCATAATGCAATTCAAATATGTTATTATTCATCTCCACTACCTAATTGCTTCATTTAAAGTCCCAAATCCCCTTTTTTGTATTAAGAACATAAAGTAATAAAAGTATACCATAAAAGTAAAGTGACAATGCTAATGATATCACACTACATAATAAATAGCAACTAGTGACTGTAGCAAAAAGAATAAATCAACACACATGTGACCAAAACATGTGAAAAATAATTAAGAGTGTGTAGAGGTGCAACTTGCAAACCCAATCAATGAAATTAGCACCAATGGATAAGCTTAATCTTGAGATGTGCCTGTTAGATACAAACAGTGCAGATATCTAAAAGAAATAACTTAGATACAGTGCAAATGTACAATGTGAATAATATCATACTGTGCATAGCATGCACACAGCAAGCAAACACTTAGAGCCCTTTCACACTGGGGCGGGGGCGGCGTCGGCGGTAAAGCGACGCTATTGTAAGCGTCGCTTTACCGTCTGTATTCGGCCGCTAGCGGGGCGGTTTTACCCCCGCTAGCGGCCGAGAAAGGGTTAAAAACCACCACAAAGCACCTCTGCAGAGGCGCTTTGCCGGCGGTATAGCCGCACTGTCCCATTGATTTCAATGGGCAGGAGCAGTGAAGGTGCGGTATACACACCGCTCCTTCACCACTCTGAAGATGCTGCTTTCCCAACCTGCTAGCACACCGAGGGCTTTCACACCGGAATCAAAGCAGCGGCACTTTCGGGTCGGTTTGCAGGCGCTATTATTAGCGCAATAGTGCCTGAAAACCGCCCCAGTGTGAAAGGGCCCTAAACAAAGTGACTTGTGCAAAAAAAAAAAAACAATCCTTGTGACTATTAGTTCATAATGTCCAAATAGGGTAATTAGTGAACATATAACAGTCCTCCTTTAAAGGGTGAAGTGGCTGGAACAAATCTACAGTGGTGTTTCCTCTTCGTGCAACAAACCACACACTTATAAGTAATGGCCCCTTACCTTCAGGTAATGGGGTAACAGCAAAAGACCAGTATTGGAAGTATCAGCCTTTTATCCTAATGCAGGAACTTAGTCCTTCCAGGTAACGGGGTAACAGCGCAAGACCAATGTTTGGGAGTAAAACCTTTTATCCTATATATGACATCCTCATGCAGGAGCTCAGTCCCGCCACGGGTATAAGGGGGGTAAAAATGGAAAAAAGGAAGGTCCCAAATAGTGTGATATTGTAGGCTAAAAGCTTGGTTTTATTAGCATAATAAAAGAACTCACATAACATCAATCGAACAGGTGCCTTATCTCTGACGAGTGGCGAACTCGTAATTTCCAGTCAGCATAGAGTGCCTTGTCCCGTCCCTACGCGTGACGTCACACACCACGTGACTTCATCAGGGGATACGGGTAGGTACAATGAATGTCTTTAAATAGCTAACCAATAGACTATAATGGGCGTGTGCATTGGTGTGCATGCCTCAATGGGTCAAGGCTGTTTTAGCAAAAGGGAGCTATACTCAATATTAGGTGGGTGGTCATAATGTTATGGCTGTTCAGTGTATATATATATTAAGTGATAATTGAGTAAGAGAGAGAGAGAGAAAGAGAGTACTGTGGGAGGTGTGAAAAAATTCTGTAAATTAAGACTGCTTTCAGAAATAGAAGTTTTAATTGTATATTTGTATCAATTAACAAAGTAGAAAGTAAATGAACAGAAGAGAAATGCAAATCAAACCAACAATTGGTGTAACCACCCTTTGCCTTCAAAGCAGCATCCATTCTTCAAGATACACTAATGCTGCGTACACACGGCCGGACTTCCAGACAGAAAAAGTCCGAAGGGAGCTTTCGGCCGAACATTCCGACCATGTGTATGCCCCATCAGACTTTTTCTGTTGGCATTTCTGACAGACTCAGATATAGAACATGTTTTAAATCTCTCTGTCGGAAATGCCAACGGAGTTTAGCTCATTGGCATGTCCGGCCATGTGTACGTGGCATTAGACATCCAATTTGCTCAATTTGTTTCAGCTTGGAGGGGAGGGATAGTATCATTTCCAATAATTAGACAGTGTAGAATGTATTAAATACATCATTAAGTATTATTATTATTATTATTATTATTATTATTAATATTAATAATAATTATATTATTGTTCAGGATTCATACTGTATAGCACCAACAGTTTGCACAGCTCTTTACAATAAGCACTTGAATGCAATAAAATGGTGCAAAGTTTAAATATTTTCAATAGATACAGGAGCCGATCCATATGGGGGAACAAAGTGCTGATCACCCCAAATTATGTAACAAAACCAAAAACAGAAACAAAAAAACCCACAGGGGCTTTTAGGCAGCAAAAAATACAAAATACCGTATTTATCGGCATATAACACGCACTTTTTTCCCCTGAAAATCAGGGGGAAATCGTGGGTGCGTGTTATAGGCCGATCCCCCCCCAATTGTGTGTGATCGGAGCGATCGCGGCAATTGCCGCGATCGCCGCCGACATACACAGCCGTGTGGAAATTCAAATACGGCGCCGAGACTGCAGGGACTCGGCGGAGCGGAGCTACACATAGCCGAGAGTCTTCGGGTTTTCTCGGCGCCGCTTACAGTCCCGCCCATAGGGCGGAACTGGGCGGGACTGTAAGCGGCGCCGAGGAAACCCGAGGACTCTCGGCTATGTGTAGCTCCGCCCTGCCGAGTCCCTGCAGTCTCGGCGCCATATTTAAATTTACACAGGGCTGTGTATGACGGCAGGGATCGCGGCGATCCCACAAAGCTGCACGGGGGGGGCAAGGCTGCACTGGGGCAAGGCTGCACGGGGGGGCAAGGCTGCACTGGGGCAAGGCTGCATGGGGGCAAAGCTGCACTGGGGACAAGGCTGCATGGGGGCAAAGCTGCACTGGAGAAAAGCTGCACTGACATGGCTGCACTGACATTGCTGCACTGACAAGGCTGCACTGGGGCAAAGCTGCACTGACAAGGCTGCAATGGACACTGGGGCAAGGCTGCACTGACACTGACAAGGCTGCAGATGGACACCGATAACGCTGCATTGATGGGCATTTTAATGTAAGTTTTTCTTCCTTAAACTTTACTCCTAAAAGTTTTTTTCCTTAAAATTCCCTCCTTAACTTGGGTGCGTGTTATACGCCGACGCGTGTTATACGCCGATAAATACGGTAAGTCAATTGAATATATAAAAAAATATATTTTATCCATACAAATTTACATAAAGTTTTAAAAAGAAAGTGTAATTATAAAAACATGAGCTCTGGTATATGTACCCTCTATACTACACAGGTTGTCCTAATGGCATAGATAAACAACATTATATACATGAAAATGTTTTCAAACTTGATATACTGCTCAAAAAAACCAAATGCGTTTTGATTTACAGTATGCTAGTTCAAATCTTCCTCAGGGGGATAAGGCCATCTTTAATGGAGAGGTTACAGGTAGCCAGAGTATATACTAAAAAACACCTAAGCAGGTGGGTTTCAGAACAGTCGCCCAACAAGCAGACACACCGGGGCCCCAAATTGAGCCTACGAGAGATCACATCTGCTGAGTGGAAGGAAAGTGAGACACACTTGTACCTTAATTCAATGATAGATTGAGTGTCAGCTCCTTATGTGTTATATAATTGGAGTTCCTTCTATGTATTTATACAATTATGGATTCTTAGATGTGGACAGTCCAGTCCAAGAGTTTCATTTATATGATGACAGTATTCCCATAGGAGACAGGGTAGTAAAGGCAAGCCGCTGTATAGCAAAAAATCCTCACACAGAACGATGTGGTGTGTTGGCTCCAGAAGGCAGTATAGAATTTATTAAATAAGTCATTAAGTATTATTATTATTATTATTAATAATAATAATATTTATATTATTATTCAGGATTTATTCTGTATAGCGCCAACAGTTTGCACAGATCTTTACAATAAGCACTTGAATGCAATTCTTTTATCCATTTAGTAATACACTGATACTTTATCTGTACAGGTGTCTAAAAAAGAAAAAAAGATTCATAAACGTGTACAACGCTTACAATAAAAACCTGTAGATTTCTGAATGTTCATCAAAATTGATCTAAGGTCTGTCCACCTAGGGCGTTGCTAAAAATGGATCTTAGTCACACAACATCTATGCACGTTCCATTTACTGTACCAATTATTAGCAATAAGAAAGAAATACCTGTTTGAAGTCTTGTAGTCCGAGGTCTTATTTTCCAAGAAAGAAATGTTCATGTTGACGTTCTCAAAGGTTAGAATGCCAATGCCACAAGAAAGAATAATATTATCATCTGAGTTTGTTCTGTTAAAAATCATTCATAATCTTATCATTGATGTTTTATCTTCACATCCTTTGATGGAAATTACATGATACAAATTGGTGGCGTTCACACAAATTAAATTGAGAAAATATAGTACAAGGACATGCAACAATCTTTATTGCTGACTGTTCTAAAACCCAAATTCATTTGATCCATTTGTTTCTCTAAATATTTTCTTTTATAACTGGATAGTAAAAAATGATGACCGTATACAATCATATTATTTTGAGAATAATCACATTGATATCAATTGAAATAGGAATGTTCACAAATGAAAATCATTTACCATTTAGAAGCTAAAAAAAAGAATGTTTTATATATATATATATATACAGTATCTCACAAAAGTGAGTACACCCCTCACATTTTTGCAAATAATTTATTCTATCTTTTCATGTGACAACACTGAAGAAATGACACTTTGCTACAATGTAAAGTAGTGAGTGTACAGCTTGTATAACACTGTACATTTGCTGTCCCCTCAAAATAATTCAACACACAGCCATTAATGTCTAAACCGCTGGCAGCAAAAGTGAGTACACCCCTAAGTGAAAATGTCCAACTTGAGCCCAATTAGCCATTTTGACCTCCCTGGTGCCATGTGACTTGTTAGTGTTACAAGGTCGCAAGTGTGAATGGGGAGCAGGTGTGTTAAATTTGGTGTTATCGCTCTCACTCTCTTATACTGGTCACTGGAAGTTCAACATGGCACGTCTTGGTAAAGAACTCTCTGAGGACTTGAAATAAAGAATTGTTGCTCTACATAAAGATGGCCTAGGCTATAAGAAGATTGCCAAGACCCTGAAACTGAGCAGCAGCACGGTGGCCAAGACCATACAGTGGTTTAACTGGACGGGTTCCATTCAGAACAGGCCTCGCCATGGTCGGACAAAGAAGTTGAGTGCACGTGCTCAGCGTCATATCCAGAGGTTGTCTTTGGGAAATAGACATATGAGTGCTGCCAGCATTGCTGCAGAGGTTGAAGGGTGAGGGGTCAGCCTGCCAGTGCTCAGACCATACGCCGCACACTGCATCAAATTGTTCTGCATGGCTGTGGTCCCAGAAGGAAGCCTCTTCTAAAGATGATGCACAAGAAAACCCGAATTGAAGTTTAGTCTTTTCTGAATTTCTAATATGTCTGTTCCGATAATCTCACCACCTCAAAAAGGAGTAGATCGTTCGTGGTGGTTCCCGGGAGAGACTCAGAACAAATCCCCAATGCAGCAAGCCGTGTGGTCTCCCCTAGATGCATTTCAACATTCTGTCTTTGTCAATAGGCGTATATATATACACAGTCATGGTCAAAAAATATTGGCATCCCTGCACTTTGGTCAGATAATGCAGGACTTCAACAGGAAAATAGTAGCAATTACAAATGTTTAGGTGTTCTCATGTTTATTTATTTTGTTTGTATTGGTATGACACAAAAATGTGGAGAACAAAAAAACAAACAGACACATTTCATGCAAAATTCCAAAAATTAACTGGACAAAATTATTGGCACCCTCAATGTAATATTTATTAGCACACCCCTTGGAAAAAAAACTAAAATCAATTGCTTCCTGTAACCATCAATGAGTTTCTTACCCCTCTCTACTGGAATTTTTGATTCACCAACTGCTCCAGGTCTCTCAGATTAGAAGGGTTCCTTTTCCCAACTGCTGTTCTGAAATTTTTTCACAGGTGTTAAATGGGATTTAGATCTGGACTCATTGCTTGCCAGTTCAGTACTCTCCAGCGGTTTGTCCATTTCTGGGTGCTTTTTGACGTGTGCTTTGGGCCATTGTTCTGCTATAAGATCCATGACCTCTGACGGAGACCCAAGTTTGTGACACCGGACCCTACATTACACCCCAAAATTCTTTGTTGGTCTTCAGATTTCATAATGCCATGCACACAGTCAAGACATCCAGTGCCCGAGGCAGCAAAGCACTCCAAAACATAATTTCTTTGTGTGGCACACAGAGACACACAACAGAAAGGTTGAGTAAATTTTTCACCATTTGAACGGGTGCCAGTGTGTTTTTTATATTGTCAGCACCTGTTAATTGATATAGGGGAGTTTAATTACAAATTACAAGAGCATCACAAACTTGGAATTCTTTTTTTTTTTTTTTAGAAGGTGCCAATAATTTTGTACAGTCCAATTTTGAGGTTTTGCATGGAATGTGTCAGATTTGGCTTTTTAAGAGTTTCTTGTGACCGCTGAAATGCATTGAATTTTTATTAGGCATGTGCAATTCGTTTCGTTCCGAATTCGTTTTTTAACGAATTTCGACAAATTCGTTAATTCGGGAATATCCGAATTAACGAAAACTTGTTTAACAAATTTTTTCCGAATATTCGTAAATTCGATAAAATTGGACATTCGTAAATTCGGGCATTCGTACATTCGTACATTCGTACATTAGTAAATTGGTGAATTCGTAAATTTGTAAATTCGAAAATTCGGAAATCTGAAATAATAGTTAACTAATAATAACTTAACTATTAGTAATTACTAGTAACTTTTAAATTATAGGTATTGTAATTTCCTTTAAAATTTGGCTGTTAGTGAACGTAACACATACAAATTTATCCGAAGTTATGAATGATCCGAAATAATGGAATGGAACTTAATGAATTAATAATAATAAATAACAATAATAATAATAACAAGTTTTATTATTATTATTTATTATTAATTTGTTCCGTTCCATCTGTTTAGATGCAGCATTCGTTTTGGATAATTCGTAACTTTGGATAAATTCGTATTTGTTACGTTCACTGACAGTCAAATTTGAAAGGAAATTACAAGACCTATAATTTAATAGTTAGTTACTATTTCAGATTTTTGAATTTTCGGGTTTTTGGATTTTCAAACTTCGAATTTACAAATTTCCGAATTTTCTAATTTACAAATGTACGATTTTACGAATTTACGAATGAACAAATGTAAAAATGTACGAATGTACGAATGAACGAATGTTCAAATTTATGAATGTACGAATGTACAAATGTACGAACGAACGCATTTACGAATTTACGATTGAACGAATGAAAAAATCGCGATCATAACGAATGACCCGAAAAACAAAAAAAAAATAAACTAATGAAACGAAAACGAATATGAACGAATTTTTTAGCTGTGCACATGTCTAATTTTTATTTTAGCATAAACCAATAAATGAATGTGTACTCTCTTATCGGTCTGGCGCACCTTCCATTGGTGCATGCTTTTATTTTTTTTAAGGAACAGAGCAATGTTACCCTTCAACAGGAAGTGGTTGAGCAAGGACCTTCATGCAAGATCATTTATTATCATTTATTTTAATTTAATCTGAAGTTTAAAAATACTTTAAAAAAAATACTTCTGAAATTGCATTAACATGTCATAGCTTATTGGAGAATTTGGGTTCAGATCTACTTAAACAACTTTTCTATTGGGTGTGGTAGTTATGTAGCAAAGTAGCCTTTAAAATATGGAGGGCTTCCACCGTGCATCAGGAATACAGGGTAAGGATATCACTGGACAACCTGGGGGTTTGTGTTTGGGAGGTACTAAATGGCCAATAGGATCAGGCAGTTAGGATCTGCAAGGAAATATTTCAGAACGTTTTACTAGACTAAAAACATATCTGCTTCAGACACTAGAGGACAATAAGATCTATTTGAAATGATTTATGTGGTTGGACCTGCACAGGAAAAAAGCACATATTACCCAGATAGCAAGGATAACTTGCCACAAATTTGTGGTACTGTTGAATTGTAAGTCTGTTAATGTGCTGCACTTTTTCACTGGTAAGTTGTACACTTGCAGGGGACTTGAAACACAAGTTCTAGTTGACACTTTTCCAATTTGTAGCAACTTTGCTTGGCAAGTCTCTAGAAAGAGCAAAGTTGCAGTGGTGAGTCTACAGCAAGATCTCTGTAAGTCTACAGCATGACAATTCAGCCACAGTGACCCCTGTGGTGGGATGACTATTGCACAACATAACTGAACCAGAACTTGCAGCAGACTTTCAGAATGTTTGCAAAGAAAGTTGATCTAAAGTCATGCCATGCAGACTTGCTGCAATTGTGCAACAAACCTGTGAAGCCTATCAAGAATAGCAATAGCTTAGCAAGTCATTTTCAAACTTGCAGCTCAATTGCTTGCTATCTGGGAACCTGTTCCCTCTATTCATCCACATGTACGGTATGTGTGAATGGGCAACCTCCATTCTGCGCTGAGAGGGTGCTAGAGAGCTCCTGGTTATGTGACTACTGTGGCAGTCAATCAGAGCTCACCTCTGCCTCTCGACTCTAAGACCCTCTTAAAAAACCACTGGGTGGACACACTTTTTGTTCTAGGGTGACATCACTCACTCGGTATAAAGGAAGCCATAGTTTTCACCTTAGATTTGGACTATAGTGACTTCCTTGGGGCTAGGGCAGTGGCTTAGAGCTTATCGCTTCTGCTTTCCCACACTGGTGACACTGCATGCATTGATGAAACAAGAAAAGCTGCTCCAGGTGAGAGAGTCTCTGGTTAATCCCCACACCCACTAGTCAGGTGCTAGCCCAGCTCACATGCCGTGTAACAAAAGGAAATGATTCCAGACGGCGGCACTTCCAAAAATCCTTTTATTGAAGCCTCATATGACAAGTGGTTGAAAGATGGAGCAGGGGACAAAGAGGTAGACGCGTAACACAAGGAAATTATTCTGGACGGCTGCACTTCCAAAAATCCTTTTTTTGAAGCTTCATATGACAAGTGGTTGACAGATGGAGCAGGGGACAAAAAGGTAGATGCATTTTGTGCAAATGTTAGTGCTTAGTAATGACTAAGTGCTAACAGTTGTGCAAAACGCGTCTACCTCTTTGTCCCCTGCTCCATCTGTCAACCACTTGTCATATAAAGTTTCAATAAAAGGATTTTTGGAAGTGTAGCCGTCCGGAATCATTTCCTTATGTTACACTGCATACATTGAGTTTGCATGTTCTCTGTGTGCTTGCCTGGGTTTTGACTACATAAGCCCAAGACAAGCTGGTAGGTTAAATGACCCTAGGTTAGGGTGTGTATGCACATGAGATAGGGACCTTAGATTGTAAGCTCCTTGCGGGTGGGGACTGGTGTGAACATACAATATATGTTACTTGCTGCATTGTTGGTGCTGTGTAACTACTTTTGATAAAAAAAAAATGGATAGCAATGCAACACAGTAAGTTATCAGCTCGCTGATTTTTTAATAAGGGATCAAACAGCATAAGCAAATCAGTAATAATCCACAGCAACATTTTTTTCAAGCCAAAGTGCATACACTGCCCTCCAGTGTTTACATTTATAGCAATTACATAAGACTTCATCAGAGTACATTAACAACAGTAAATGATAAAAGACTTCTGCAATTCCCTTTTAAAATGTCTATACTAATACTAATAGGAAAGTAAAGCACATCAATGTTATAAACATTAACCCTGTTTAAAAGTATGAACCAGTAGAATAGACTTTTTTTCCAGTTTGAAGTTGTGAAACCAATATACAGCTGTTGTGGGGTTCAAAATCACAGAGAATTCACAACATAGGGGATGTATAGGTAGCATGTCCTTTATGGAAAATAACTGGGTTCACTAAGTCCTGCAGCTTTACAATACAGATCTGGGGGACCAGTACTTCACAGGTAAATTCTTATATGCAGCCCTGCCACTTGCCACAGATTGGAGGCTCAGTGGCTGTTCCTGGAGGGCCATCACAAGTGCTATCTTCTAGGTATGATGAGGTAGCAAATATTTCTATAGTTTTTAAATATGAACCCTTTTTATCTCTAGGTTATGTTTTTAATTCTACATTAAAGGGGTTGTAAAGGCTGAAGGTTTTTTACCTTCATGCATTCTATGCATGATGGTAAAAAACCTTCTGTGTGCTGTTCACCCGTCAACCCCCTATTACTCACCTGAGCCTCCTCTCAATTCAGCGATGTGCACGGGAGCCTCAGTTGTCCGGGGTCTCTCTCTCCTCATTGGCTGAGGCACAGCAGTGGGAGCCTTTGCCTTTAGCTCCCACTGCTGTCAATCACAGCCAGTGAGCCAATGAGGAGAGAGAGGAGGGTGGAGCCGGTGGATGCATAGAGCAGGGCTCGGAAGCGAGCAGGCACCAGTGGCCACAATACAAGCAGCTTGCTTTTAGGGGCAATTGTCAAGGGGAAGGATTCAGGAGTGTCGACAGGTTCCTGAAAATATATACTGTATTATATATAATATCACTTTAACTAACAATCTCACACACACGTATCTTGGGTTAATTTGATTCTTCTCGATTAGATAGCCATACCTCCTTGGCCATCTTCAGGGCACTGTTTGTGGCACACCAAATGGTGGTACTTAAATGGATTTCTAACCACCTCCAACCCTGGACTCGTGGCTGTGGGAACTAGACAGAAGCACTGTTTTTGAAAAAATGACATATCAACTTTGGGGTTCTATTCATAGGTAAACGTTGATATGGTCTTAATGACTAGCATCCCTCTCAAACATTCCAGCATCTAGAGAGCAGCAGCCCTTCATTCTTTTCCTTCTAAAATCTCTGATGTAGACATAGTGTTGAACCCCTGAACCAACCTTCATACAGTGTTTTCCCATCTTACTACACGTTCTTGAAAATCTTGCTGTACAGTACTTCCTATGCTGATACCCATTGATATGTAAATCTGCTTTGGCTTTTCTTCTTTTTTACTTGATATTATTAATACTGCTCATACAATTTTTCTTAAATGGATTTTTTTCATGTTCTTTTAACAGTTTTTTTTAGAAAAGAATTTAACAAAATTGTCTGATTCTAAAAACAAAATGTCAATGCTTTTAATTACATTAGATCTATATGTTTATTTTTTTCTTTTTACTATATGAGACTGGAGTTTGGTATATGAAGTTCTCTTATCCAACAGCGTAAACGCCATGGAGTGTATGATGAATCGGATAATGGAGAGAGTAGAGGAGGAAAAAGAAAGATGAGAAGAAAGTGTATATAAGGTTCAAGACAAAAACTAGACAGTAAGAGAAGGAAGCAAGCGAGGGATATCAGACGGGGCTGAAAAAGGTACCTCCTTATTGGAATCATACTGTATGTTTCTGGCTTTGTCACTTTCTTCTTTGAATGGTCAACTATGGAATCCAAAGTAAGAGTTTGTTACATAAACAAAACCATAGTGTAGAGCAAGGTTTCTCAACCAGGGTGCCATGAAACCCAACGGTTTCTCTAGAGGTTGCTAGGGGTTCCTTGAGCAATGGGCAATTTCTGCCTCTCAGACAAGTTCCCACTGATATTTTTAGCTATCTGTAAGGTGGTAATTCTTCTCAATGACCACCAGTGTAAGGAGCATTCTTCCCACTGATGGGATGGGGTCACATTAATTTACCAAGAGCTGTAAATATTGTCATTTCTAGCAGGGGTTCCTTGAGACCGGAAAATTATTTAAGGGGTTCTTCTGAGTTAAAAAGGTCAAGAAAGCCTGGTGTAGAGTATTACATATAATAAATATAACAATATCCGCTCTCCATATTAAATGGGACCTTTTGTTTTCTTTGTAAAATACCAAGACCTCTACATTTAAAAATGGTTTCAGTTGATTCTCCACACTTTAAATATATGATCCCAGAAGTGATGTTTTTTCAAAAGTAATGGTTAAATTGAGTTATGTCGAAAAATTGTCTAAACAATGCATGTACAGTGCATATCATGTGAACCAATGGCCAGTTTGGCCATGGCGCTCGCAGGTCACCTTTTTTGACGCCTATTAGAGCCTATGGCTCTAATCAGGTGCTTCAAAACAGCTCGGGCTGTAATTCAGGCACCCGAAAAGCAGCCAGGTGCCTGAACAGGGGGTGGCTGCGGCAGCCATAGATAGATCCATGCAATGCATGAACGCATGAATCTATCTATTGGTGATAGAGAGGGTGGCAGGAGAGAGGGGGCGGTGACCGCGCGCCCCTATGGACGCACCGCCACTGCAGCTCCCCAAATGCTTCCGCTGATGTCAACATAAACACGCTGCCAATTGCATCACCAACGCCCCTATGGTGTTTACAGCCTGTGTGAGATGTGTTTAGAAAGTGTTACTAGCCGAGATAATAATACAAAAATCCATACAATAAACAAAAAAACACAGAGGTGGGTATCTAACAAGCGTATTTGATCATGATGCAAACACATGACTAGAAAACCAAATTCTGAGATGTTAAGAAAGAAAGAAAGAAAGAAAGAAAGAAAGAAAGAAAGAAAGAAAGAAAGAAAGAAAGAAAGAAAGAAAGAAAGAAAGAGATAGGAAAGAAAGAAAGAAAAAAAGAAAGAAAGAAAGAGAGAGAGAGAGAGAGAGAGAGAGAAAGAAAGAAAGAAAGAAAGAAAGAAAGAAAGAAAGAAAGAAAGAAAGAAAGAAAGAAAGAAAGAAAGAAAGAAAGAAAGAAAGAAAGAAAGAAAGAAAGAAAGAAAGAAAGAATTATTTATATGTAGCACTGGCCAGCATATCAAATCTAATATGTGGACAAACTACTAAAAAAATAAAAGAATTTCTGATAGAAGACCGTTATGAACAAAGACATTAGTAATGCCAACCTTCTATTTATCTATACAAATAAAAAACAGTTCATGATATTTTACCTGATAAAATGTGGCTTTTCATGCAGAGAAGAGATGGTATGAATTGGAGTTATCTAAAGGAAGCCTTTAATCTTTGTGTTTATGTCTTACTTTCTACACACGCGATAATAAAGTGAGAAGGATGTTTCAACATGTCTGTTTGCTGCAATGTTTCTGTTTCTTAGGAATATGTATCTGTATTGTTATTTATTACAGTAGACTTATTAGGCTGAGTTCACGGGGTGAACCAGAATAAGGATACATTTTTCAAAAAAGCATTAGTTATTTCCAGTGGAGTCCAATAAAATTTGAAAATTACAGTCACATAGCTAAAATAAAAATACTTTTTCTTGTGTTAAAGTTGTGTGAATTGAGGCAATTGTCTGATATAGCATCTCCCAAATAAATTACTTCCCACCGTAGTCTACTTCCACATGGTACAGAATACACTTTAATTATTAATCTCTATACCAGGGCTTTCCAAATTTTCTAAACAAAGGGCCAGTTTACTGTCCTTCAGACTTTAGGGGGAGAGTAGAAGAGGCCCTGACATCAGTGGGAAAAACTGTCCCACCTTTGGTGTCAGTGGGAGGAATTGTGTGCGATCATTGGTGTCCTTTCTGCAGAATTGTGCCCCATCGTTGGTGTCAGTGGGAGGAATTGTGGCCCATTGTTGGTTTCAGTGGGTGGAATTGTGCCCCATCGTTGGTGTCAGTGGGAGGAATTGTGTCCGATCATTGGTGTCATTGGGCCCCGTTGCTGGTGTCACTAGGAGGAATCGTGACCCATTATTGGTGTCATTGGGAGGAATTGTGCTGCAAGGACCAGATAAAAGCAACAAAGGGCCACATCTGACCCCGGGCCATGGTTTGGAGACCACTGCTCTACACAATAAACTGTTTTTGAAAAAATGACATATCAACCTTGGGGTTCTACCCATAGGTAAACATTGATATGGTCTTAATGACTAGCATCCCTCTCAAATATTCCAGCATCTAGAGAGCAGCAGCCCTTCATTCTTTTCCTTCTAAAATCTCTGATGTAGACATAGTGTTGAACCCCTGAACCAACCTTCATACAGTGTTTTCCCATCTTACTACACGTTCGTGAAAATCTTGATGTACAATACTTCCTATTCTGATACCCATTGATGTAAATCTGCTTTGGCTTTTCTTCTTTTTTACTTGATATTATTAATACTGCTCATACAATTTTTCTTAAATGGATTTTTTTCATATGTTTTTTAACTGTTTTTTTAGAAAAGAATTTAACAAAATTGTCTGATTTTAAAAACAAAATGTCAATGCTTTTTATTACATTAGATCTATATGTTTATTTATTTTTTTTTTTTTCATATGAAACTGGAGTTTGGTATATGAAGTTCTCTTATCCAAAAGCATAAACGACATGGAGTGTATGAAGAAATGGATAATGGAGAGAGTAGAAGAGGACAAAGAAAGATGAGAAGAAAGTATATCTAAGGTTCAAGACAAAAACTAGACAGTAAGAGAAGGAAGCAAGCGAGGGATATCAGACGGGGCTGAAAAAAGTACCTCTTTATTGGAATCATACTGTATGTTTCTGGCTTTGTCACTTTCTTCTTTGAATGGTCAACTATGCAATCCAAAGTAAGAGTTTGTTAAATAAACAAAACCAAAGTGTAGAGCAAGGTTTCTCAACCGAGGTGCCATGAAACCCAACGGTTTCTTTAGAGGTTGCTAGGGGTTCCTTGAGGAATGGGCAATTTCTGCCTCTCAGACAAGTTCCCACTGACACCATCAATCTTTTTAGCTATCTGTAAGGTGGTAATTCTTCCCAATGACCACCAGTGTAAGGAGGATTCTTCCCACTGATGGGATGGGATCACATTAATGTATCATGACTTGTAAATATTGTAAATTCTAGCAGGGGTTCCTTGAGACCAGGAAATTATTTAAGGGGTTCTTCTGAGTTAAAAAGGTCAAGAAAGGCTGGTGTAGAGTATTACATACCGTATATAAAATATAACAATATCCGCTCACAATATTAAATGGGACCTTTTGTTTTCTTTGTAAAATACCAAGACCTCTACATTTAAAAATGGTTTCAGTTGATTCTCCACACTTTAAATATATGATCTCAGAAGTGATGCTTTTTTCAAAGGTAATGGTTAAGTTGAGTCATGTCCAAAACTTGTCTAAACAATGCATGTACAGTGCATATCATGTGAACCAATGGTCAGATTGAGTTTTGATCATTCTTGGCAGTGAACGTTTCATGTGTAATTATGATAAATATTTCAACCAGTCAGTTCTTCACTACTCTGAAGTTCAGATCTATCCAAGAAGGCTTTCTCCAGGCTTGCTGGAATGGATTTGATTAAATTGTCCTTGAAGTCTCGGCAAAAGAACACATACACAATAGGATTTATGCAACTGTTCATGTAAGCCAGACATATGCAAATTTCATTTATCAGGTTATCTAATTGGTATTTAGCTTTGTCAATGTGGACAAGAGGCCAGGTATAATATGGGAACCAGCAGATGAAGAAGCAGAGCACAACTGCAATTAATATCTTGTAGGATTGCTGGGATCGCTTCAATCCTCTCCTTTTTTTTTTCAGCTTCAGAAATATAAGACCATAAGACACAAGGATAACGGTGAAGGGCAGCACAAACATAAAGACAAATCTGGTGTGTAGCAACATTTTCACAAATTGATTTGATGAACTGTTTTCAACTTGCTTAGACTTTTCCGAACAGTCTGAAAAGTCAGTGTGTAGATTGTGGAAGGCAATAAATGGAAGACTCAAAATCAGACAAAGCCCCCAAACCATGCCGGAAATAATGTGTGCTAAGTTGCGTGTCCTGCGTAGCTTTGCCCAAATTGGCCTTGTCACGGAGACACAACGGTCAACGCTGATGAGGGTTAGGAAGTAGACGCTGCTGCACATGTTTAGAATCAATGTCATTACACTGATTTTACACAACTGTTCAGGAAAGTAAGATATGGTGAACAAAGACCACTCCGCAATGCCGACAGGAAGAAAGAGGCAGCACAGGAAGTCGGCAATGGCCAAGTTGAGGAACCACACCGCACTGACGGTCTTCATCTTGATCCCAGCAATCCAGATGACTAAACCATTTCCCACAATTCCGACAACAAAGGTGAAACTGTAGCAAGTGATGCAAAAGGCCTTAAGATATGGAAACACACTGGTGGAAACAAAGAAATCGTCATGGCTTTCTACCATATAGTTTTCATGGGACTGATTGTAATCCGTGGCTGCCATGCTGGATGAATAGCTGCAGGGGTAAATATTAAAAATTGTCAGCACAGTGTATCATAATAAAAACGTTTCATAAACACAAATACTGTATATTTTTATGAATATATAATGAGAAAGTGGATCCATACATCTTCAAGGCAGCATTTTTAATATTTAACCACTTTGTGTCCTGGGCAATTTATTAATTTTTCACACACATGTTAAAATCAGCATTCTTTTTCTAGAATATTACTTAAAACCCCAAAACAGTGTATATTTTCTGAAAGCAAAGGCCCTGAAGAATAAAATGGCGGCTATTGCAATTTTTTTCTGTCACACAATATTTGCTCAGCTGTTTATCAAATATACACTCACCAGCCACTTTATTAGGTACACCTGTTCAATCGCTTGGTAACACAACTTGCTAATCAGCCAATCACATGGCAGCAACTCAGTGCATTTAGGCATCTAGACGTGGTGAAGATGACTGGCTGAAGGTCAAACCGAGCATAGGAATGGGAAAGAAAGGGGATGTAAGTGACTTTGATGGTGCCAGATGGGCTGGTTTGAGTATTTAAAAAACTGCAGATCTACTGGGATTTTCACACACAACCATCTCTCAGGTTTACAGAGAATGGTCCAAAAAAGAGAAAATATCCAGTGAGTGGCAGTTGTGTGGAGGAAAATGCCTTGTTGGCTTCAGAGATCAGAGAAGAATGGGCAGACTGGTTTGAGATGATAGAAAGGCAACAGTACCTCAGATAACCACTCGTTACAAACAAGGTATGCAGTATACCATCTCTGAATGCACAACACATCGAACCTTCAAGCATATGGGCTACAGCAGCCGAAGACCACACTGGGTGCCACTTCTGTCAGCTAAAAACAGGAAACTGAGGCTACAATTCACACAGGCTCACCATAATTGGACAATAGAAGAATGGAGAAATGTTGGTCGGATGAGTCTCGAAATCAGCGGTGACATTCAGATGGTCGGGTCAGAATTTGGTGTAAACAACATGAAAGCATGGATCCACCCTGCCTTGTATCACCGGTTCAGGCTGGTGGTGGTGGTGTAATGGTGTGGGGGAAATTTTCTTGGCACACTTAGGGCCCCTTAGTAACAACTGAACATCGTTTAAACACTATGGCCTACCTGAGTATTGTTGCTGACCATGTCCATCCCTTTATGACTACAGTGTTCCCATCTTTTGATGGCTCCTTCCAGCAGGATAATGCACCATGTCAGAAAGCTCCAGTCATCTCGCCACTGATTTCCTAAACATGACAATGAGGTCACTGTACTCCAATGGCCTCCACAGTCACCAGATCTCAATCCAATAGAGCACCTTTGGGATGTGGTGGGAGATTCTCATCATGGATGTGCAGCTGACAAATTTGCACCATCTGCATGATGCACACTATGTCACTATGGACCAAAATCTCTGGGAATGTTTCCAACACCTTGTTGAATCTATACTACAAAGAATTAAGGCAGTTCTGAAGGCAAGAGGGGGTTCAACCCGGTATTAGCAAGGTGTGCCTAATAAAATGTCCGGTTAGTATTATTCCAGGTGAAACTACATTAAAATGAATTTTAGTGTACACAAATACAATATATAACCAATTTTGGGGTAAAATATAAGATATAGTTGAGTCAAGTAATTAGATACAAAACATGTCAAGACTCTAAATTGTGTGCACCTGTAAAATGGTGAAAAACAATGGTGCTGATAAGGGTGATTGATAAAACAAGCTGATAATGGTGATTGATAAAACATTTTTATTTGTAATGTACAAACTACTGTATGCTCCCTCCACAACAAGCACTATTTCTGGAAGAGGTGGCAACTCTACTGTCCAATAAATGCCCTACACTGGCCATTAAGAGTTAATATTTACTATATCTATTAGAGCCCTGCTATCTCCCTTGCACTCAAATGCAACTAAAAGAGCACAGATCATGCTCCATGTGCTACTTCCCTGCTTGTCCATAAGCAGGTCTGGGACCAACATGGTGAATGCCAGTGGGTGGAGGGGATGAAGAATGTTGGACGCATGTCTGCTTTCCTCCCCTTCTTGTTGGTGACCTGGAAAGTGACATGAATGGTGTGGTGTCACTCTGTCACTTTGCCCGCCTAGCATATCCTGGAAGGGGTGTATTGCAAAGTAATCTGTGCCAATCCTTCACTGTGTTCATTCAGAAAAGGAAGGGGGCGGTAAATGATACTCCCCATGTGCCTGCAGCAGCCAGCTGGAGAGAAGAGGAGGGAAGCCGGTAGTGCTGCATTAAGGGGGAGGGTGGACCAGGAAACAAGGGTAATCGGCACTGAACAGGATGATTAGGGTGTGCCCAGGCACACCTGGCATACCCCATGCGCACGTCTATGGCATCTAGGATATTGCAATCAATTGTACCAGCAACAGACATGCCACACACTAAGATGCAAAATGATATTCTTCCTTTATTGAAACAGCCAACAGAAGAAAGTTCTATTCTGGTATGTATCCCGCAGGTGTTTGATGGGCAGTACCACTGGCTGTACACTAACCTTTCAAACAAATAGTGCGGAATCCATGCAGTTGTGGCACAGCGGTGCAGATTTTCGAAGGTAACACAGGAGGCGAGGAGGAGACATATCGCCTCATTACCGACCATCAAGCGCCCCCTAAAAGTGTTCCTGCAGCTTTACAATACAGATCCTAAAAGTGTTCCACCACGGATCGCTCTTCAGTGGGTGATGTCAGTGTGAACGGGCTCCCATAAATATCGGTTTGGCTACGTATTGCCTAGGTGCCTGTTGTTCTATTCTTTCACTTTGAAACAGTGCTTGATAAAGAAATTTACACAGATACTGACAGGTACAGTCACAAGAATGCTTCAGGGTAAGATTAGCAAATTCTTCTTCTGCTTTTCGGTGAGCAGGAATTGGTTGCATCAATACATACAATCTAGATGAAAGCACATTTAAAGAGTTAGCAGGTATGGTGACTAATGTTTATGATCTTCACAAATGCCCGTCAAAATTGTGTACATTGCAGCACCCAGTGTTGTTCACATGGTTGCGTTAGCGTCGGATCATGTTGCATCACGTCAAAATGTACCTATCGTGTCGTTTGCCAAGGTTTGCATCCAGCGGTGGCTGGTGCTCAAAATTTTTGGAGGGGTGCAAACCCCCATCAATTGAGCCACTGTGCCATCAATCACAGCCACTGTGCCCATCAATTGCCGCCACTGCGCCATCAATCACAGCCACTGTGCCCATCAATTGCCGCCACTGTGCCGTCAATCGCAGCCACTGTGCCCATCAATTGCGGCCACTGTGCCATCAAACGCTGCCACTGTGCCCATCAATTGCCGGCACTATGCCATC